>JASXSY010001112.1:0-159987 GCA_034509805.1 Sipha maydis
AATTGGTAATATACTTGTCCATAATTTTATTTAATGTAAGTAACAAATCGCATATTATAATTTTTTTCGTTGTATCAATTAAAAACGTGTATTTTTAATTTGTTTACGAATATATTTTACTTTCACTCTAATCATCGTTGTTGTACCTCTCTTATCGAGTATATACTATAAGGCTTAGTTTCTATAACGAATACATCGATATATGTGTAAATTATGGGAATGTACAGAAATGCAGGAGAGACACAAATATAATTTAAAAATAAATTATGATTTTTTAATTTATATAGGTTTTATTGTTGTTTTATTCATGACTATGTGGATCAAAAATATGCAAAAAAATTCATTTTTAACCAGGGGTAAGACTTTTCTCCATATTTCTTCTCTTTCCCTTGAGACGGCCACGGATTTGATATTTAAATAGAATGATTTTGACGTTAATGAATTAGTCTTAATTAAATAATCAGTCAATAAATATTGATGACTATTAATTTGATTACACATATATGACTAGAAATTAAATGTGTGTATATACATTTATAAATTTTTTTTATTTGTATAAGTTTTTAAATCAAATTTGTTGTATTTTTGTTATATGAAACCATGCGAGTTAAGAGCTACCAAGTCAATTAAACGAGTTGTTGACCAATTATTTTTCCGTGTTATAAAATAAAAAGAAAAAACATTAAAAGAGTAAAATAACATTATGGCCTTTCATTTTATAAAAGCTAAAGCGTATGTATGTATGTATGTTTTTATTTATTTGTATATATATGTACATTGAAAACGGACTGTGTTACAAAATCGAAGCTGTAAGACGTGGCGCCAGTGATTGTCTGAAAGGGATGTTTTATGAATGAAGTTTTTGGTATGTCGCCCACGTGGAATGCGAATATCCCTCCACGGCATGTGTAACTATATGGACCGGGGTTTATATTTCAGAAGCGATGGTATTGCGGGGACGAAGGGGTAGCCATTGACGTGGCGCCAACGAATCCCCGACAAAGGATTAATAGCCATTGGGTTCCGAAGAATATTTTCCAATATAAAGCACTGCGACCCGATATAAATCATAATACAATGGCATACTTGAATGTATCATTGAAATAAAAATCAAATGGATTTTATTGAATGTTAAAAAATATTATTTTTATATTTTTGCATTAATTAACCCGGTGAATATATATATATATATATATATATATATAAATATTGTTATTGCCATTTAAATATTTTGAAATTATTGTGTAAATCATTATTTTTTTGACAACTGATTAAAAGGTGAGAAGAATCATAATTGTGTATATTTAAAAATATCTATTAAAAATTACAATTTTAGAATTCATTCTTCAGTCAAATCTACATTTTATTTAACTTAACAGCTGTTTAATAATGTCTATGTTGCGTACGCGAATACGCGAGATATTTTATATAATTGATAAATGTTAGATAAGATACTTATGATATAATAGCGGTCGTCGGTGACAAGCGATCGGCCATTGTTCAGTCGCAATAAAACCGTACCTATGTAAGTACGCGTCTTAGCCGCTCGATAGGTGAATAAAAGTTAAATAATATTAATTAAGTTTTATTATTTTATTAAATAAACCTGAGCTAGCGTTAACAGTCTATATGCTTGTAATTAGGAAACTACTGAAAATCTTTGATAATTCTTAAAAAAGGATTTCCTTATTGATATATATATATATATATATATAAGAATGATTATATTTTCCTGTGTTGTGTGTCCATAATCCTACGATTCCGACTCCAGTGGAAAGATAATGTTTAAGTTGGTAGAAAAAAATTTATCAGATAATTGATAATATAGTAAACTTTAGGACTATATTTTAATCAAAATCTTAACTGTTAGCGATAATTATGAAGTGACTGATTTATTTATCATTAACAATTGATGTAGAAAATATTATAAAAAATGTATAAACAATCTACATAGTTCTATGAAAAAAATTGAAAAAATCGGTTGGTATTCCGAAACTATTTCTTCAATTTTTATAAATAATCAATGTAGAATAATAATTAATTCGTTTTAAAATATAAGATATATTAACTGTTATCGCTATTCTGGCTTGTAGATAAATAAATATTTGTTGAAAATAAAATCTAATAATTAAACAATAAATGTTTTTATTCAAATTTGTAAAATTTGTGAAGCTAAATTTTACCAAAAAATATATCATTTAAATTTAAAATCAGAAGCCGTATACTATGTCAAACAATAATGATAATGCACGTTGGGTAAAAAATGGAAATGTACACAAAAATGATGATTTTAAATTTAAAGTACACAATGTTTAATTAAATATTATTTTATTGTTTTTAATTTTTTTCTGTAGCTTAACAAAAATTAATATTCAAATGAGTAACAAATTAAATTTAAAAAATATTAATTTTTTTTTAGTTTATTTTAATACATATGATTGTTTAGATTTTTAGACGAAAAAATTATACACACAGTTTGAAGAAAAATGATTATAAAAATGTAATTTCTTGTCTATCTGAATGTTCTATGAATGTATTTTTTTGTGCAAAGGTAAGAAATTTATTTTATGCTACTAACAATTTTTCTTTTTAGGAAACGATAAGGTCAGAAGATGTTGCACAAGAAAAATGGCAGCACATAACAAATGAAAACTCTTTGGTACTAAATTTCTCTAAACTGTACTCAAATCCGTTTAAAAATAATCACCCACATCAGTCAATGACCAATTCTACGGAAGTTGTGGTGGATCGTTTCAATCTTAGTCACTCCATCGTAACTGAACTTAATAATTCGAATGAAAATAAACCAAATGTATGGTTACATTATAACGAATGATTTTTCAATACCCTGATAACTATTTTGGATTTATAGCTAAAAAACGATTTGTCCATTTCTGATTCGTGGAAAGAGGAAAATAACGTTGATAAAATTAAAGATGCTTGGCTGTCATACGTGGTAAGCAGGTTATATGATATAAGTTATGTGATTATTTTTAGCTCCATGTCATATTTAATTATTCTTGAATGAAATAAATTTTCCATTTTCCATTCCTTTCTTCACTATTTAATAAAAATAAGGATGAAATTAGACAATGTTGAATAGGTTATTGAGTATTTGTATATTTCAAATATAAGAACAAGTTAAATATTTATGTATAATCAGAAACTTATAATGACAATAGTCAATCAAATTTGATTTATTTAAATATATTACTTCAATGTCATATACTTTTTATTTAACACGTTAAATAGGTACTTTAAATATGTTGATATATTAATTAATTTATATGAGTGTCACTTTGTTATATTTGTAAACCTGTTAATCAATATTTTTTTTATTTTTATGATTTAGAATTCACCGAGCTGTATAACATTGCCGTTTATTAATTTACAAACAATTGCCAACCCATATGTGCAAATTCCAATTGAGGTAGGATGATACTCTTAATTCTATGAAAGGTTATTTAATATAAAATTAGTGTTACTTAATTTCAGCCTTGAAAAATGTCAGCTTTTTAAATAATGTTTTTAAACAAACTATTAGTTTTAGTTTTCCTACTAATAGTTAATAGATTTTCAATTTTTAATTATATTTTTAATTTATTTTAGAATAAATTTCAGAGAAATATATGTTTTATTATTGCTAGATCATCTGTTCATTGATGATTAAGACTGATTTTGTATTTTAGAAGAATATTAATTTAAAATTTGTTTTTCCAGAAAAAGCAAGTTGAACTTTATAAAATTGAAATACTACTACATATAGCATATATATATATAACAATAAATAATTGGGATTACTTTTTATCCCTAGTAGTATTTAAAAGTACTGAAGTTCAACTTATTTTTCTGGGAAAACAAATTTTAAATTATTTTTATTCTTAATCATAAAAACAACCATTTTCAATAATAAATTATAAATAATTAATAAATAAATCGAACAATAATACAATGTATATAACTATATGCTAATTTGTTTAAAATCAATAATATTAAAAAACAAATTATTTTCTATTATTCGATATGAATTGAAGAGAAGGAGAAAGGGATTTATAGAGTAGAAAAACTCGTTTTACCTTTATTTTAGAACATTCAAATTTGTAGTTGCTGTGGAATGTTTCTTCTGGGCGGTGAATCTAAGGCTATAATTTCAGTTAATTTCATTGTTACCAGAGTTAAGTATGTATACGCATTTATATAGCCTTCTATAGAACAGTTGAAATGAGTAACAATCTAAGAGTCGAGAGAAACAATTTATTTATGTACAATATGCAGTGGATTTAGTGGAAGAGTTTTATAAAAAAAAGATCAATATTACATAATAAGGAGTCGTTATATTCATAGCTTTATTTTATGATTCAAACTACATTATAGAGTGTAGAAAGTTATTGCACTGAACTAAGTTTTTATCGTCTGAAGTTTAAACTGCACAAACATATAATAAAGAATAATATGCTCTATCTTCAATACGGTCAATATTCAAACTATTATCGATTTCCAAATTGAAACATTATTGAAAACCATTTGAAATAATACCTTGCATCATGACCGATAATGCGTTAGGATACATATACATGACATATACATATGTCATGTGTTCAAATGTGTAGGAACTTATTATTTAATATGTGGTTCCGGGACATTTGCGGTCAGGACATTAGCGGTCGACACCTTTTTCGTGCAATTTGCGGTCAATTTATTTCTATTTACCTGTCTATAAAATTTAAGGTGATATATATAATATTATATTCCTACTAAATATAGTTATGTTATATTATGAAAATGTGTTTAAAAAGTGTATTATTATTATTTATACTGGATATACCGATTTGTGTTATAGCCATTTGGTTGATTATGGATATTTGATGTCATTATCGATAAGGCCATAACGTTTGATACATTCATTATATCTAGACATTTTATTTGTAAACGCAACTTCAACAGTCGGCCAGAGGTAATCGCTTAAGGAGAAGAAAGATGTATATACAATTAGACGAAAGATTCAAAAAAACATAAGTAGAATATGAAATAGATAACGATTTAGTCAAATGCTTAAAAAAATACCTAACTATTATTGCAAAATTAGAATAATGTTGTAAATTGTGAATTGTGAATGTAAAAAAATACTTCCAGTCTTAAGCCTGGAAAATTTCGAAGGGAAGTTTAAATATAACTAAATACATATATATATATATATGTATATATAAATACATATATATAAATATATAAATATATATATATGTATAAATATACAAATTATATATATATATATGTATTTAGTTATATTTAAACTTCCCTTCGCAATTTTCCAGGCTTAAGACTGGAAGTATTTTTTTACATTCACAATTCACAATTTACAACATTATTCTAATTTTGCAATAATAGTTAGGTATTTTTTTAAGCATTTGACTAAATCGTTATCTATTTCATATTCTACTTATGTTTTTTTGAATCTTTCGTCTAATTGTATATACATCTTTCTTCTCCTTAAGCGATTACCTCTGGCCGACTGTTGAAGTTGCGTTTACAAATAAAATGTCTAGATATAATGAATGTATTAGTGTATATAGCACTATCAATTTTATAGTTAAGTAAATATAAATAAATTGATCGCAAATGGCACGAAAAAGGTGCCGACCGCAAATGTCCTGACCACATTGGTGCCGACACCTAATATGTTATGTCATATAAAAGGTGTGCATAAATGATTTATATAAATTAAATCACTTTAAAATATCTGTGTTAATAAATAAGCATAAAATATTATGGTATCGTTTGCAATGCTGAGCGAGTATGTGAGGTTTATGTTTATTTGTTTAGAATTCTTGTTAAAATACATTTTTGAACTCATGATCTTATCTGTTTCCAAGATTATTTTTTTTGCATCCAAATCGGAAAACTTGATTCTTCTTATAATATATGATATAAAAGTTATGTAGTGTTTTAGTAATTGTAATATGTAACCATATAAATGTTACTTATATTTATAACCGACAATTATTGTATTCATAAGTGGTTTTTAACTAAATTTCGCAATCAACAATAACAAATTCTACTGTAATTACAATTATTTATTATAGTTACTAATAATATATTATACTAATTACGATGAATATCACCTTAAAGCTTAAATTTTAAATTGATGTATGAATTTTGTAATAGTAAACAAATAAATAAAATAAAATAACGTCATTAATAAAATTTTTATATTCAAAATGTTAATTTTTGTAAATAAAATATTTTTTTAAATGCATACCTACTGATTGTGATAAAGATGTACATTAAAAGTTACATTTAAATAAATAAGATTGTAATATAATCATTTTTCAATATTAACTTTATGTCTCATATTCCTATTTTTATCACTTTGACATTTGATAAGAATACAATGTATAATATTTTTTTTTTCAAACGTATGTAATTAATACAAAATCAGCACATATATCCTATAATCAATTTACACGAAATAATATTTTTTACGCATAATATGTACTTTGTCGATGGAGAAGAGTGAACTAAATATTTTGATTCCGTAATTCAAAAAATATTGTTGAAATTGTAAATGTTAAATTGTAATGTAACAACAAACATTTTATTGTCTGGAGTGATTTTTGAAAAATTATTTTATAGTTATGACTTGTTACTTATAATTAATTTTTATTTTGGTTTAATGATCAGATTTGTCGAATGGTGAGTAATGTAAATCCAAAGATGGGTGAAGTATTGTGTAGAAAAAGAAATGAAACTGCTATGATTTTGTGGATAGCAAGTAAATCGAACCACTAACATACATCTTACGCATAAAGACTCAGCACATGCATTTCAAATCAATTTCAACACTGATAATTCAATACAATAATATGAAAATTAAGTGAAGAAAGAATAAAAATGTCACTTATGTATTTTTAACAATAAAATCTAAAATCTAAATTTAATTTTAAATTGAAAAAAAATATTTTTAGTTATGGACAGCTATTTTTATTATTTTTTATAATTTTAGTATATTTATGTTCATTTGATATTTTACACCTTGAAAATTATAGTATATAGTTTATGATGGTGTAACATCATTCAACGATTATGTAATATAATTATTTATTTCAAAATTTGAGTTATTGCCCATTGAACGCCGATAAAAATAATTATTTACTAAAAATATATTATTTATCAAATTTAATAAATTGTACTTTCTATAGTTTATAAGACAATTAATTAAGAGCAATTTTATGTTTTTAAGCTCAACTCAAATCTATGAACAGACAAAATTATTTCTTTCTCTCTTGAGAAAATGATCCATGGGTAATAGATTTTTATTTTTTAATGCGTACCATAACTACTATTACTAATAATATTTTTTATAATTTCCACAATAGTTATACGTGTTAAAAGAATTTCCCATGAGTAAAGTAGTTGTTCCTTTAAACGACCTGAAGTATTATTAGTAATAACAAACTAAACATTACCTTTAAAAAAAAAATGGTAAAAAGTTTTTCGAAATGCCATTAGAGTGGTTTATCGCTGTGTCATTTATAGGTTATACACCACGATAGAAACATATTTTTCCCTTAGAATTTATAGTACCAATGATCACGACACAATAGTTGGGAAAATGTTTATTTTATACTTGCATATATAATTATATATATATATATCTTTTACACATAATATATATGATTAGGGTCGTCCTTAGAATTTGCAAGGCAAAGAGTAAAAATACTAATAACATAAAATATTAGTATATTATTAATAAAATATAGCATAAAATACTAGTATTATATCTATTAATAACCATATGAGGACATAACTTTTATGACACTATAGATCAACGTTTCTTAAACTTTTTTATCTGTGGAACCCTTTTTGATGTCTACTTTTATCGTGGAACCCCTACTGTTTTTTTAGCTTTGTAGTTTATTTTAGGATTATTGGCTAATAAATTATAATAATATTGTGTTAAAGATATTTAATTCGAAAAATATGTTAAAATAAAAATAATAATAATAGTATATATATAATAATAATTTAAATTTAATAATAATTACTTTAATTAGACTAAATATAAATTTTAATATAAATCATTGATATGATTAGCTACCGTCTCATTCGATAGTGGGATTTTTTCTTTTGCTGATTAGTCATCTAACATACATTTACCATCTCTATAGCACAAGGTTTTATAAGACTTTCGGCAATTCAGTAAGCTTCATCGCGTTGAGATATCTGATACCTAACTAAATAAGAAATCTCTGTTGCTTTTTCATTCGCGGTTTTTGTGGTTTGAACTATACAGTTTATTGATTTTAATAGTTCGCTATGCTTTCAAATAAAGAATTCTACAATTTTTTTTTAAGTTCACCATGAATAGATTCTAAATGACAACGCATTTTAGCTGGAGCCATAGAGCTATTTGGGAGAACTTTGCTACAAATAACACATTGAGAATTATCATTATTATTGCCCTGGGGTTCCGCGGAACACAGTTTAAGAAACGCTGCTATAGATAGTCAGGTAATCCATAAATTACAACTTAAAATAAGGCATTTTTTTTATTAAATATTATAAGGTAGAGGCAAATAAAATAAAATAATTATACATTAAATTTAAATATTATATTTTTTTTATTTATTTATCTATCATTCATTAATCGTAATTTATTGATATTAATACAAATTTACTTTAATATAATAAAATTAAAATAAACAGACAAATACTAATAAAACACAGTAAAAAATTCATTTGATATTAATTGAACGTTTTCATATTCAATTACTATCTGAATTGAACATCGAATTTTTCAGAATTAACATCATCACTATCACTCAATAAGAAATTCGTATTCATTTGACTTTCAATTTGACCACTCCTGGTTTTAGATAAATTCTAGTATTTTTTAAAAAAATTGAATAAAGAGTATATGTACCTTTATGTTGATGTTTTTTGGTTAGTTAAGTTTATGTTTTTCAGTATCACTTAAATAAACTCATATTAAACTCATTATAATAGTATTGTATTAACCACACCCAATGTTAACAGTAAACGATTACACACTAAGAACTAGTGCTGGCATGAAATAGCAGTAGTAGTAAATTACTCAATGTAATTCCAATGTAGCAATCACTAATTCTCAAACTTAACTAAAAATAATTGATAAATCATTTTATTGTTAAATAAAATCAACAATTTGTTATAAAAATGAATTAAAATGGTACAAATCTGTTTAATTGATTAATAAAAATGTCACCGTTTAAGAAGAGTAAAAAGAGTAAAAGAGTAAAAAACTTGATGAAAATAATTTAAATTGTTTGTTTTTATTGCAATGTATTAAATGTTTTAAAAAGAAATATATGAAAGCATTCAAAATATTGTAAAATCATAGATAAACAGTTGAAAAATAAGATTAAATAAATTTCATATATTAAAACCTTAACTCATTCTCAATTAGTTAATTTTCAAAATAGAATCAAATTTTATAAGTCAAAATTTTTTAAAAAAAAATAAAAGAATTCAAATTTGAACTAAAAAATGGAAAATGGAAATAAAATTTAACGTATACTTTTAAATTCATGCTTATACTTTTATTTTGATTATCATCAGTTTTATCAGCTTTCTGGCGTAACTTTTTCATAGAAAAATAAGTTATTTTGAAGCAAGAAACCCAAATCATTACATTTTACATGAACCACTCACCAAATGAGTTTAAACTTGTTATTTAATTTCAATACACAGTAGGAATGTACTTGAAATGCGTAAAGATGTTTTTGTAATGTATTTTATAAGAGTTGCTAACCCGTGAACCCGTGTTTAGTAACGGCATGCGCGTCAAACATGTAACAAACTTGCACACTTGACCCTATGCTATATAACTATAGAACTAATATTTATATATTATATTATATATACACGTAGAATATTATAAAAATATGTTTATATTAAAGTGTATGCACATAAGTACATACTTTTAGATTCAGAGTGGATTTAAATATCTATAACTTTACATTCTTAGAAATAATTTTAATACCTAAATAAATATAAATTGTTTACATTATGATTTTTATATTAGTTTTTAACGTCGATTATTGGTTTTAATTTATGTTATTATTGACAATCTGGCAGGGGGTCACCGATATTTTTCACCTTATCATATAATTGTTTGAATACAAATATATGTGTACACATTCAAATGTTCACTAATTTGTCTACTATTTTATAATAAATGTCCAAAAAGCAACGAATCACATTAATTCTACGATAACCACAGATAACACTGTTGTGTGAAAGCACATAAAAATGTCGTCTTGGGACAAGGTTTTTCAATTAACCCGTAATAAACACCTCTCTCCGGTCTACATCGGATCCCGTAATATACAAAACGAGTCAATAATTCTGTCCGGTGTTCTGAATATTTCGCCCATTGGAATGTCCGACATTCTGTGGAACACGTATCCTGTTTTCCTTTAAATAATACATATCGTACAATAGTAAAAAAAAATTGTAATATAAAACAATTAATATACCATATACATATATAGAAAATAGTTTAATCAGAATATTTTTCGTACAATAATATATAAAATACTAAAATGTATTGAGATTTTAAACTAGTTTTGTTGCGTATTGCATTATTTTTCAACAATATCCACGATACAGCATTATATTTTTTATATATATTTGGTGAACACTAATTATTTTATAAACTTGCGGTTAAAAAACACAAGGTGCACCGAAAGTCTTACAAAGTGATAATGATAATGTTTTATAAATGGTTTGTAGGTTTGTAAATTTTGTAACTAACAAAATTAAGGAACTTTGGTTGGAATGTATTATTGTATTCGGAATACCAAGATATCCTCAGAGTCAAGAAGTATTGAACGTAGCAACCAGGACGTCTAAAATATGTTTCGAGTATGAATGAAGGACAATAAATATAAAAAATGGTCTGTATGATTGAAATTTGAATTTTGTTTTAAAAATTGAATCCACAGAAGATTTTTGTGAATTGTGAAAAACAAATCAGAAAATAAATAAATAATGTTAGGCAGTGCATACAAGTTAAAATAAAGTCGCCGAAAAAATGGGATAGGTACCTAATTATTTAATCTACATAACAATTTGACATATATAGTAAATATGTTATGACGTGCACAGTATATTTGAATAAATTTTTTTTGTTATTTGTTACAGATTATAATTTCTGCGTTCAATATTAATGACTACATCATAATTTTTATTCCATAAGACGATAGAGGGCTTTCTGACTCTGAATTAATTACTGTCTATATATAAAAGAAAAAATGAGAAGTACAGAGTAAGAACTGAATATGGTTTCATTTAAGGGTTGTTTGGTTCTGAAAATATAAATCACGACACATTTCATATCTACTGATCAAGTTGACGAGTAAAACAAATTAACTTTGCGTGAAACAGCCAAAATTATATCTAGAGGTCAGAGATTTTTGAGTAATGCATGCAAATCAACTGATCAAACTAAACGTTGAGCTTGTTGTAAAGGTAGTATTAAATGTAACCTCCGTAAGTTATTGAATTGTTCAAATAAATAATTATTAACTGTATAATAAATTATATTTTATTTGTTATTTATTATTATGTAATTTATTTAATTACCTATATATTACTATTATTAATTATATCAAAACTAAATTAAATATTATATTAATACCATATTAAAAAATAGAATGAATAAAAATTAAAATAAAACTGCAAAAACACAAAGTAAACGAGCAGTTACTGAAAAAAAAATTACATAATGTCATATTTAAGTGACCGTTTCATGAAAAAGTGACCATGTAGTAAAATATTTTCGTATTTCAAAAAATGTGAAAAAGCCATTTCCATTTCATAAAATGATCAATTTCACTAAGTGACTACAACATATACATAATTGAATATAATGAACATGAATATGTTTATGCATGTATATTTTTTATAATCACTCAGATGCGGCATTAGCAAATAATAATGTCAATATTTGTTTTAATTATAAAAGATTTTAACAATGTATACTATTTCAATTAGAAAATTTAATAAACATTGATGAATATCATTCGAAGGTGATTATTATTTAATTTATTATTATTTATAGTAACATTTAGTACAATAGAAATTTGTCATAATGTTCTTTTAAAGTAATTTATTATCGTTTGAAATTAAGATTAAGAAACCTAATAGAACTAGTATAAAATATTGCTGAATGACTTTATTACATTTTCAAGCGTATCTTATTGCGTGTTACTTAGTATCTCACGATGTTGGTTAGTTTTGCGTTTAAAACAATAGAGCAAAATAGTTTTGATTCAATATCCACATAGTCTCCATTGTGACTTAAGTCTCCTAAAAAAGAAAAAAAAATTAAATCGTTCATCAAGAACAAAATTGTAATGGTTTTTTTTATTGTGCTATTCAGGGGACGAGGTAAACCAGTGCTAATTAAAAACCGGACAAAATAAGATTTTTAGTAGTTGTTTTTTTTACAAAAGATTTTTTCACTACCATTCTACGAATTATAAACGTCGGCAAATTACGAGTAAAAATAACGTCCAGCATGGGTGAAAGAAAATTATGTATCAAAGAAAAAAAATACACTACTGACAAAATCAACACGAGTTAATCTGATCTTGTTCTTACTTCCCCTTTATATTATAGAAAAGCGAAATTTCATCGTCCAATCATGGGACAGGTGTTTATTAGTGGAACATAATTTTCTATAATTTCAAACTAATTATGTTTATGTAACTTCAGGAATTATGCAAAGGCGTGGAGATTAAGGCACGTTGTGTTGTCTATTTTAAATAAGTTTAGGCGTATCGTGAAGAATTATCGTTTATCTATTAGCAGACTGCACGTCGTTTATTTTATCGCTGTGTGTAGCAAACGGGCTTCTGAAGAACTGCAATACTCATCGGTATATTTTCAAACTAAATTTTTAAAGTTGTTATAGAATATTATGTTAGTATGTATCATATCTTAATCGTAATTGGTTGATTTATATTGTTTTTTTTATGTCATAAATGTCAATATAATTTCGGTACACGGTTCTGATAATTAGCGAATGAAACTGAAGAAATTACTCGTATTACTTCCTTATTATTTGGAAAAATTGATTCTCGATAATTTACTTGTTATTTTACTAGTTCATTAGATCAGATAGTTTTCTATTATTGGGAATACACGTGTACACATATACACACACACACACACACACACACACACAAACATATATATATATATATATATATATATAGAAGTTTTTTATAAGTTTTACTTTGCCATGAAATTTGCTTATAAATTATAATGTCGGCGGTAGTGTACAATGAAGCAAGATGATAAGAATACTGTAATTACCCCTTTTTCCTTAATAAAAATGTACCTATACATACCGGAACATTTATTTGCGAAGGAATAAGGAGCAGGTAAAATGTACATAAATATCATAATATTGTAGTAGTGTTTATGGATATAGAATAATGCATTCACTGTATTTTACTGGAAATTAGTTTTTAAAATAAGTGTATTAATATTATATTGAATGTGTAATCTATATATATTTTTTTTTTTTCATAAAACGAGTTTTAAGCTTATAAAATGATTATTTCATTATTTTTATATCTTTAAATAGTATTTGACGAGTTAATTTTATTTGTATTTAAGTTTTATATAGTAACAAAATAAGATAATAAGTATTATAGAACTTTTTAATTAAACACATTTTTATTCGCAACACGTGTTGAATAATATAAATATTTAAGTTAGTTTATATTTTACTTCAAAGAAAAATAAACAGAAAAAGATAATGTGTAACCATTATGTAATAAAAAAATTTACTTTTAATGCATGACATTATCCTTATAAAAAAAAATGCAATCAATATGTTATAATATAATAGAACAACCAAGATTTGGTGAGAAATATAATTTTCGACGTAATAAAAACACACACAGTTACTAGAATTTAATGCGTGTACTTATGGTATTAGTGTTTTCATATACGTATAACATATATACAATACATATACGTACAGATTTTTGGATAGTCGGTACATGTGTACATTATGCAACACGTATATCATCATATATATATATATATATATATGAGCCGGTGCTCATTAGCTGGCGGTATTTTAGGTTCATAAATATTTAAGATAATTCGGTATGTTTATATGTTGCTGATGCCATGTTTCGAACAGGTTTATAATTATTACGCTGCACAACGTAATCCCGAGTCCACTAGTATATGGTGACGGCAGTCATAGTAGAAGAGAGAGCGAGAGAGAGAGAGAAAATTAAGACAAGCATTGTGTTAAAATACATACACTATTTTATAATGATCAGGATTTAGCGGCTCTGCTGGTGGACACCGCAACCATTTAAATGGTAATACGGTAGTCAAGATACGTTTATACGTGGAAAAGATTCTAATTACAGATTCAACTACTAAGCATCGATCGTGGATTCGCTGAAGGTGAAAAAACACACAAAACTGGTCGCTGTATAATAATTTATGAAACCCATGTTTTCGTTGCCTAATAAGTTTCGTATTATAATAGTGTTTTTCTATCTCATATTAGTTCATACACAGGTAGAAGATGAAATCGGAAGAACGTAATATTAGCATATACATTTAATATAGATTTGAATAGGGATTATCAGCATTATGCTACACGATTGTTATTATAATTATTTTTGTTTTTGTATTCGCAATTATCATTAGTATTATTATTATAATTACTATTCAAAGACGAAAAACTAAACGTCGATTTGATCAATAGTGTTAGTGATTCTGTTCTAATAAATTTACTTTACTTACAAGGTATAGGGTGACGTTTTGGAAATTTTCCAAATAAATATTTTTATGATCGATATGGATGGGAAAACGAGAAGAAAAAATTGTAGGGAATGAAATTTTTCAAATGATTTGCTAAAGAATGTGGATATTCCACATACACACACACACATAAACAAGATGGTAGCGCGATGACCTCTGGTATTTTACGAGAGGAGTCGCGCACATATAATACACATACACACTACGCGGGACAGGTGTTCCATAAGCTGCCACCACTTAGCAGGCCTTGAATCTGAGCCAAATCGAGTTATCAATACTTTATCGAGGAAGTACCCATTAAGTCAGGGGCCAATTTATATACACTTCATCCCTCGACACTTAATTCTGTGAGAATATTTTCAGATTTTTTTGTTTTTTTTTTGTTTTGAGTCCAAAAATAAAAAACAATAATAATCAGTTTAAATAAGTAAAAATTATATGTTAATGTTTTTATCAAAAATCAGTATCACTTAAGAAATAATATATTTCCAGTAGATATTTTACTCATGATAAATTATTTGTATTTGAAATGCATTTTAAGATATTTCAAAAATTATGTTAAATTAAAAACAGATTTAATATACAATAATATATTTATTTAGAATAAATTATACTTAGTACCTAAAGTACTCAATTATCTACAATTAAATAACATTTATATTTTAACTAAAATTTGAATTTAAAATCACATTTTTTTCCATTTCAAGTTATCTATTATTTTTCCAACTAGTTAAATTTAAATTACATAAACAATTATTGAACTATAATCTTAAAGTACAGTCACATGTTAATATTCTGAAAGTTTAAATACTAGATAGTTACACATATAAAGACTAACTCAAGCAGTGGCGTTCAATGGGGGGGGGGGGGGGTTCTAAATATTTACTAGAATACAAAAGTGGAGGGTTCTGCCTCCCCCCACACCCCCCATAGTCATAATCATTACAAATTAGTTTGTATTAACTACTAAGGTAGTAGTTTTGTATTTAGTAAAATAATATCGAATAATATTATATTACTTACCGTTGACGTTTCCACATAAACTTTTTTATTGAAGTTCGATAACAATGTAATTTGTCTTTTATCTCCCATTGTATTAATGGTATTTAGGTAGGTAGTTATTTTAGTAAAATAAAATATATAAAACTAAAAGAACTAAGAAGTAAAACTAGAACATGTTCTATAGTCGTGCTCCAATCCAACTTGATAGCCGTGATATTGGTAACTAATGACGTATAAACCACTATATTATAATCAATAAAATCAATAATCAATTATTTTAAAACTATTGGAATAATTTAAAAAAATACGGCCGATGGGGGGGGGTTCAAACCCCATGAACCCCCCGTGAGTACGCCACTGAACTCAAGTAAACTACAAGTTTCTTCGATAGATATTCCTTATTAAAAATATAAAACCGTTTAAGAGAATATTATAAACAATGCCATTTCAAAATATTTGCTTAAAATTTATGTTACATATTTAAACTCAGGTTTTCTCATTTTGTTGGTGAAACATCTTTAATATTAACTTATATATATATTACTTAGTTAATTAGTCACCATGTATAAATAAAAACAACAAATTTCATTCGAATATGTTGACAATAATATATTATATGTATTCAATTTTTACAACCAAAAATATTTAAATAAATATTCTATGACTGATTTAGGACTTTTGATACGTTTTAACGAAGTTCCATTTTTATGATGTCATAATTGCTGTTGATGAAAATCTAAAAAAGCGATAGATCGACTGTCAACTTTGAAAATAGATGCACGATATATATTATTATGTTTTTGTATAAATTCAATGCAAAACTAAGTTCTTCTGATAAAGTTAAAATATTTAATATATTCTGGACTAGCAAATAAATAGGTACGTGTTCGTTAAACTGCGTGTATGATCGCGATGCAAGTTCAGGAAAATATATCGAACATACTGTTTTTGTGGCCACAAATAATTCTAGGTTCAATCACTTAATTTTCATTTGGCCTAAAAAATAGTTATTATATTCTCATTAGCAATCGATCGTGGTTTTGATTTGTTGGTATGTTCGAAAATAAAAAATATTTAAAAACGCTTTCACTATGACGTACTAATTAGTATTAGAGAAAATGTACCTCTGATTTATTATTTTTTGTTCTACAATATGCTTATTAAATAGACTGGCCTAAAGTGACAAATTTTCTAAAACGCTATACACTATAAATACAATTGAAATGAAAGTATCATATTATCGTGTCCACCGGGCATCATGGTGTTGTAATAAGTAGTAGTGCGATCAACCCGTGAATGTGCGTATTTATGCGTATGTAAGGAGGAGGGAAGAGGCCTTGTGGCACGTGTATTTTCATTATAAACATTTGATACCGGCGGCAAATAATATACACTTTATTTCTAATTGAGCGATTTGCTCTGTATAAACTTTCAACGTCATCACATCGCACAAAATAGACACATATAGGTGGTTCCTTAACTCTATCTTGAACACAGTTGGGTAAGTTTATGGTCATTACGATTATGAACAGTGGTCACATATAATATGCAATTTCATTAGATTTTATATTTACAGTGAAATAACATGTGTTAATATGTGCAACAGGAAATATTTACATATTTTAAATTCTACAGATTGGACAGTTTAAAAATATAAATACCATTTTTATTTTTAAAATTGCAGCCTACAATTAAGAGGATCCTGTTTGTTGTTGCATCTTCTTCATATCGGCTTGTGCCCATTTGCTTGCAATGTGAACATAAATCAAAGATGCAATCATGGTTAGCTACTGTATTTAAAAGACGGATAATCGGAGTTTTTTTTAAATTTTATTTTATTAAGATTAAAAATTCAAGTTGCTGGAAAACTGTCACATTATTCGCTCTCGGTTAACTGCTTATTAAATGCCAATTATATATTATAAGTCTGTAAGTTTATAATATATTTGTCGAGAGAATATGTGAGTTCTCAGATTATTATTACTATATTTATTTCAATGGCATTCCCGGTATGACATGATTCAATGAGTTAATAAATCTAAATTTGATAAACCTATAATAATAGGCTTTGACCACTTCTTGTGTATAATTGCTTGATTTCTTACACCTTTTGAAATCAATTCGGAAATTATAATAACGGTATTTACATTCTGGTATATTATTATGGACTTTAATTAGGCACTCTTCCAATGTTTAAATAACTAGTTACACGGGGTACCTACATTTTTAACGAGACATTTTTGCCGATTAAATTATTTCGCTTAGCGTGATATGTGTATGAAATTAAAAATATTATTCTTCAGGGCTATTACAATTCGTTCATTGGCACTAAACAAGTTGTGTGTATTACAATTGGTATAATACTTCTTATATTTTTTTCAGATTATATACTCAATTGCATTACATAAATATTTTTTAATATATTTTCGATGATTTTAAATTTTATATTTAGTACATTTATTATTAATAAATTATAATTTTTAATATAATTATTATTTTGAATAATTAATATAACTATTAAATATATGTAACTAATATTATCCAGGAAGGACCACAAATAAATTGTTATAAAACGTTTTCGAAATATTATAAATAATATTTATTAGAATTAAGTTGAATTATAGTTACAAAACTAAAATACATTTCTCGCCATAGAATATAAAATAGCTTCTTAATTTCTAATAGAAAATAAATAGTTTATTATAATGATATAACAAAATAATAATTTTTTGTTTCTTTTGTATGAATTTAAAAATCGATGTATTTATTTATAGTTAAAATACTCGTATTTTAACTATCGTACATAGAGATGTTTAATTGAATATCCGTAACAATTAATAAAATATAATAAAATGAAACATAGCACAATTTTTTTTCATATATTAAGAAATTTTAAAGTGTTATCTAAGTTGTGTGTGAGACCTAAAAACAGTAAGATATGGTCAATCATATTTACTTTATATGAGTATACAATAACATCACATTCGAGTGTCCTTAACTATCACAACCGTTAACATTATTAATTACTGTAATGACACTAATTGATAGGAAATAATAACTCAATATATGGTTTATTTTATGGGAATAATTTTTTATTATACACGATACAATATTATTTATTTCATTAAAAAAAAACTCATGTATGAAAACCAATAACGAAACTGTTTGTATCATAATATTGTTAAACTTGTACTTATAATGAAGTAAATAATACGCTACAAGTATAAATGTGTATTTTAATTTTAACGTAAGATATAAAATTTAAATACTATTCTCAATATTAAATTGTAAATTATAATTTATAAACAAACTGGTTACCGATTAATCTTCGACAGATAAAATAAAATGATTGGATATCGTGGTGCATATATTTCATTATGATGTATTTATCTATATTGGTTTTTAATATGTACTATCATACATTAAAACAATCAGTATTAATATAGTATAATATTTTTTAATCACAATCAACGCAAGAAATATTGTCATCACTGTTCTAAAAGTATATTTTATCAATATGAGTTTTAATTATTATTTTATAACTGTTAAAACTATTGCAATATTTTATTTTTTATTTACATTATATATATATATATATATATATATATATATATATATATATATAATTACTAAAATCAAATGTAACAAGACGAAGACATAATAATAAAAATATTGGTTATTTATTTACTTATTAAACTAAAGAATTGTACGCTGAACGATAGAGGAAGATCACAAATATATAATCGATAAGTTTTTAGTTTCTTTACGTAAACTATAAGTTTAAAGTGAATTATTACTATTCACAAATGTTATGTTGACTAATCGAATTCAACAAATTTTCTTATATTACTAACAATCAACAACATTTGATAAATTACAAGTATTTCAGTTGACTGCTTGTGTATGACATACAGTTGAAATGAGAAATAATAGTAGACGATTAAATATATTAAATTAAAACAAAATAAAATTTGAGGTGATGAAAGGTTGTGAGAATGGTACCAATTTGAGGAAATAAAAAAATTACTCACTATTATGTCTATTTAATTTAAACTACTTTTGTTTTTATTCAAATGTGTTACGAAAGTGTTTTTAATATAAAAAACCGAACTTGATGGTATACTTTCTATGCATTTTTTTAAAAGTATGCCAATCTAATCTAATTTTAATTTCTATATTCGTTGTTCACCAATTACCTTAATTAATAAAAATGATATGTATTTTATTTGAGACTTATTTAGTTAATAGCATCTGATACAGAATATTTTATGGAAGGAAAAAATTATTCTTTATCTTTAGGATATTATAATACATTTTGTTAATGTGTCAATTTATAACTTAACAGAATTACTAAAATAATTCTCAATAATTAATTATTTGTCCAGCTTTTATATAGACAGTATGTTACAAATTAATTTTTATGTTTTATTACTTAAATAAATTCAACAGTTTAATATTTATACTATTTACACTAAAACGTTTTTAATCATTCAAATAATCGAGAAAAATTTGATGATATATATATATACACAAAGTATTTATTTTTATTTCAGCCAAAATTATCTGTAAAGGTTATTGGTAAAATATTTTAACTATTGAAAAAAAATTGTAACGGGACAGTTTGTACATTAGTCCTGCACTCAAATGTAACAATAACTAAACAACAAAATCAAATGAAGTGTTAAAGAAATAAAGGGAACAGAAAACGGTAATCCTGTTTTAATTACTGACAGATTCTCACTCGGGGGTGTGTTATTTTTATTCTAAATAAAATTCGGCCACATCTCAGCGGGGCTCTATTACTTTAACTGAATGACTCGAGGGCTCACGAACGTATCCATGAGACGCAGATGACCTAAAGTTTTTGTGTTTCTCCTATCTGTTATGCACGTTGAACAATAGTGAAGCCCCAAGCATGCTGTTTTCTATGGCGGGAATTTAGCAGAGAAGGACAGTGCAAATATGGCATGAAATTAAAACTTAAAATTAAATGTAGTACACGCCGCGTTCTAATATAATTTTGTTTTTATTTTTATTTATTTATTTATTTATTTTTTGGACGCCCTGATCACATATATACTGACTCAAGTTATAGAAATGCATAAAACCAGTTCCTGTTGATTATGCGGCTTTAATAATTTACTCTGTATTGCTAGGGTTATACGTTATTAATGACCAGCTTGACCTCTCTTCTGGTTGACAAATATAAATGATGGCAAGTTAAATACGAATTATAAATTTATATAGTTAGAAAATATATAATTAGTGATGTGTATTAAAAAAATTAATAAAAAATGAAACCATCACTAATAAAATGTAATCACTAAGTATATGATGTGTTATACACAAATTTTACTTTGAAATACCTTTACTAGATATAAACGTATAACGTATAACGCAAATCATGAGGAACTATATTGAAAAAATATTTTTAAAATCTTCAAAATTATTGAATGGTAGATTAGTTAAAATTAATAAAGCAAAAAACTAAATTTTTTATTGGTATATTTCAATGAAATTGATTAACTACTTATATACTGAGCTGATTATTAAATCAAAGTTAATTAATAAAATGTATATGTGTTGTTTCTTGTATAAATTACGTTAACGTATTTGATATTGACAAATAAAATTAATAAACAATTTTGATATTACCATAAATGCATAACAATCTAGTGATATATATATATATATATATATTATTGTTAACTTCATAACAGTTTATCTATATACTATATGTAATGAACAAGTATTGGAATATAATGTTCCCAAAACCAAAAAAATTTCCAAAAAAAAAAAAAAAACTGCAATGAAATTTCAATATATAATTGAAAGTAGACTGTGAGTATGACTATAGAATATATAAAGAAAATATTTTACAATATAACCATTGGAATTTAAATATACAACGCACTAGTACTCAATAATGAAAGTAGATTGTATAGGACACAAGTATATATTATATTATAACACATTATGGAACCGAAAAGTACCAGAAATATGCCAATTTCACTTGTAAGTAATAAGCCAAATATTTTTCACTTCACCGTTAATTTTTACATAATGATTTACATGATTTTTTTTTTTTTTTAAATTTAGATTCTCGTAATATTATGTTGTCTTTTGACGAGCTTACAATGAAAATGCGTTTACACTCACTGATAACAGTCGACCATGCATCTTGGTTTTGTCCGAATCACTACACATCACTGCGTTTTGGATTGATTCGATTTATTTGATTTAGATTTGATCATATGCCAATCAAATATGCATATCAATTCTAATTATGTTTAACGTATGTGCTTGTGCTTGTTTAGCGTTGTATGCATATTATAGGAACTCGGGGATTAGGGGGTTTTCATTAACGGAGTTTTATATCACGCGTGCATTCCCGGGTGACGAGTGAAAAATTAACTACTTTGATACTTGCGTTTGATAATAATACTACATAACCAATACCAATGCGGTAACCGATTTCCCGCCAACCGAACGCGAACGTTGCAGGTGACACGCATTTTCGATGAGTACTTTGTGCGGTGCAATAATTTTAGATCTAAGCTTTTATTCTCAGAACGTCTGGGCAATTTATTTTTTGTGGCAAATCGCATAATATTAAGCTGTAAAGTCGGTATTTCGCGCTTGAATTGAGTAACGCCAAGCACACGTGCATAGAGTACACATATTTGTGTAATGCACTGAAAACACACACGCACGCATTTACACAGTAAAGTAGTATATATTCCTTTATAGAGGACCTTGATTAAGATGTATTTTATAATTATATAGCTATACAATGTGTAATCGATTATTGTTTATTTCTATTTATTATTGTTGTTTTCATACGGAGAAGTGTAGGTACATAAATTTAATATTAAAAATATTATTAAAGAGGCAACACCAAAGTTATCATCACGAATGACCGCGGGGCCGAGCCGTTTTAATAATATTGAGTACGGGTCATATTTTGCGCGTTGCTTATCGTAAAACTGGAATATTGTCTTTCATACTTCGTTATATCTTACGTCCCGATCCCACTCTGGTCAACCGTTATCTCCTATAGACCGATTCTGACATTATAGTCGTACCTAACTCTCTTGACTTCAGACTTCTGTTGTGCACTATTTGTGGGTATACGCGCGCGAAAATCGGGAACGAATTTGATAATATCATGTTATTACGAATAAGTAACAGGACATTGTGAAATAAAAAATAAAAAATAATAATAATAAGATGATGGATCGGAGAGGGGTTAGGCAGGGGGATTGAGAAGAGAGACACGAGTGAGAGAGAAATAGACCTTCAAAGAACGTTTGAAACGCATACCGCCAGATAAGCGCGACTGGCAGACTGCTTGGTGCTCAACAGCAATAAGTTATCTTCTGGGCCGGTTACGCAGCAACGGACCCCGCGAACCGCTGTCGTCGTTGATCATGCTTGTTGTCCGATGTTATTATACAACTGCATCATTGTCCATAGGAGGGGCAAAGGGTTCACATTCCGTGTCGACTGACGTCTATCTTATCCGTACTTGACCTTTTTATTTTTTGTCCTATCACATTATTATTATTAAACCATTAATTACCCATAATACTTAACGCACGCATACTACACACATGATTATTACATAGACGGGGGAAAATAATAATAATAAATAAATAAAATCGTTATGGTGTAGAAACGAACATGATTTCGTTGACAAATTCGTTCAACTGGTCGATGAAACGTTCAACAATATTTTACACGCCTGTACGTTTATTTTTTCGAAAACGATCTGTATTACAGCCTTAGGTATATTATAATACATCAAAATATTCGTTTTTGTTCGAGTGTTGCGCATACTGTTTCGAGATCAATGCGATCTTCGAAGAATATGTTTGAGATTTGTTTTGATTAATTACAAAATTTATAGAGTTAACTAAAATAATATAATCAATTTCTTGAGAATATGCATTTGTTATTTTCAAACAGTTAAGATTAATCTGTAAACCCAGTCAATATAGCATTTAATAGGAGCTATATAATGATTGGCAATAGGTTAAATACAAACAACAATATAATGTCTGTAATGGTCATTGACATAGTACAATAATAATATTGCACGCGAAGAATTACAGTACTCAAATAATGATGTTTATAACTAAACCATAAAAATATTTTGTAATATCGTAGACTATAATTATAATGTTACTAAAGAAATGATTACTATTTTGTATTTAAATTAATTATTATAACTATAAATATAGCATCAATTTTGCAACATTTGATAGCTTTTATCAGAGATATTTTAATTGCGAATATTTAATTTTATTCATCATGCTGATTAACTCATATACAGAGCGTTAGACATAATTCTGACATTGCTGATCGGGGAAACTGCTGCAGTATATGCTATATATAATCGCAGAACAAACCGACGAGATGTAGGTAGTGATATTGTACGTCTGCGGTGAAGATTCATTTTATTTTTAAAAGGTTTGAAATAAACTATGAGATTTGTGATGAATATTTATTTAAATTTTATATTTTGTATTTCTTATAAAATATTTCATTTATTAAACACGATAAAAAATTAACTTCCAAAATGGTCAGAAATACATTTTAAATGTACACAATCAAGTTCAAACATCGAAACATATACATTTATGCTGCATATGCCCTTGGTAATGATAATTTTTATAACATGTAATTATGTTATTTTTTTGTATTATATTATTATAGTGGTTATTTTATTATGTTCAATATTATAATAAATTAGTATATACATATTTATATAATATTATATATATATCAGTATCATTAATAATATATAAACTATAGTTAAACCTAATTATAACTAAATTAATTGAGTGTTGAATCACGTTAAATATCATAAACAAATTATAAAGTATTATTATTTTAATTGTTTACATGTAAAATGAAAATAAAAAAACTATACCTGAAATATAGTTAAGTTAATAGTTCAATAAGTATAATGTTATAATTGTTTGCTTTTACTTATAAAATATATTTTTTAATTCATATTAATTGATAAATAAAAGGTAATATAATATCTATTCAATAGTTATAATACTAGAAGATAACACTTATTGATCATAATTATTTATAACAACTTGATGTTTTTTTTTAAATATTTTTAAAATTTTAAAATTCAACGTAATATCGAAAGTTATTCACATTAAAATATATATTAAATACGTTATAACAATTTGATATTTCTAAAAATATATAGCTTATTAATAAAGAATTTATCATAATAAATAGAAAATAATACAAGCTATTACAACATAATATATTGAGATCACAATAAGTATTCGTGCAACATCACTTGTTTGTAATTAGCTCGGTGCAAACATCAATGATTTATTAAAAGTTCCTTTATTTGAATATGTGATAGTAAAATATATAATAATTTAAATATCAATGGATTTATTTGCATAAAATATTGCTACTTTTGATAGTAAATTTAATCTTAGTATCTTTTTAACTAACATATTTACATTACGATTGTCGAAACATTAAAACCAACGCACTACTGTAGGGTCAGCCATGACTTTGAACTCTGTATTATAAACTGTTATTGATTGTGTATCATAGGTTGTACATTTAATACTTTTGTTAGTTATTGATTCTATATTTTGATTTAATTCTTCTGAGAAATGTAAGCAATCACAGAATAATAATTGAATAATCTTATACCTGGGGAAAAAACGGATGAAATAAAATCGAGTATTTACCTACAGGTTTTTTACATGGTGAACGAAGCCACGGAGTCTGTTGATACGGTCATTATTTACTACCTACACATATAAAGACAATAAGAATCCGGTAGTTTCTGTTGAAATATGATATGATTAATAAACATTTTATGCCGACTCATACATATTTTTTTTATAAACTTCACATTCATTTTTAATAGCTAACTGACAAATGCAATGAGTATTGGTGACATCACTATACAATGTACTTACGGAGCGACTATATAATTTTGTTGTGAAAAAATTATAAATTTATTATTTTACATAACGACATTTTATTGTTTGCTTTTTTGAACTTTTTAAATTCACTTTAAATACTTTTCAAGTTTAAAAATCATCTTTTTTTATTATTTTTATTGGTAACTTATCTTTTATTTGGCTTTTAAGAATAGGTTGGTCATAAGACACATCAAATTTTAGATTTATGTTTTTAACTATTTCCAATTTTTTTAATTCCTATTTCCAAAAAAGAGTTTAGTAACTGATTTTGTTTTGATAATTATTTTAAATTGTTTCCCCTTCATTAATTTAAAATGTTTATAATTAGTAAAATTAAATATTATTTACAAGCAAAAATATTTCAAGATTGTATAGTATAAAAAAGCGTTTTAATGACACTCAAAAGTCAAAAATTATACTATTATTGTTGAATAAAGTAATAATTCTAAAGCACCCAATAGTTTTATAAACCAAATTAATTAATGAATTGACAATTTAAATATTATTTATAATGCAAGTAACATGAATTTAAAATTAACGAGTGGCTTTTAGAAAAAAACCATATTATCCTTTTAAATTTACTAAAGAATATTATATTACAATTAAGCAATATAATACACTATAAAAGTTATTATTAATCAGAAACTGTACAATTTCACTCGAGATCATTGAACTACTGAATCATTCTATTATGTTATTGATATCATATTAAGTGTCTACTATTTATTTGTGATTATAAATTTTAATGTGATAAAGTTTGTTGAAATTGTAATTTTTGGTATTTATCAATTTCAAAACATTCTTTTGGTTATAAACTCTTAACTATGCGCGATTATCATTTGAAAATTAGCTGTTATGATGTTATTAATTGATAACGACAATCATTTTGAACACATGATATACCTATTTGTATTTGTTATTATGTAAAAAACCAATACATTATAGATCAATGTTATTGCAATAATAATAAAACTATAAGTATATTATGATATAATATATTTCTTTTTTTTTAATTAACTGTTATTTAGTTACCTGATACATAATATGAGTAACGCCGAATATTTAGTAGTGCAATAGTACACAATATATGATACATGATGTGTATTATTTTGATTCCGGTTAAACGTGTATTTTATCGACGAACTGTGATCTATAGTACTTTTAGTGCATAATTGAATAACTATTATTATACACATTAACAACAAATGTACTACTTATGAATTCATACTTGTAATTCATTATCATTAATTATTTGTTCACAGATATTTAATGGAAAATATTACGGTTCTAGAATAGTGGTTTTTATAGTAAAAAATAATAAACATAAGTAGAAATTATGTCAAATTTTAGGTTGAGAGCGAATAGATAATTAAGTCTTAATATTGCGACAAAGCTTGTATCATATTAAAGATTTATTCCGTGGAAGGGGTATATTTGAGTGGACTGAGTCTCTGTAAGCTAACTCTTTAATATAATAAACTACAATAAACTCTTCTTTATATAAAACTTCTTTATCGCCTATAAATTTGACTTAGTACAGGAGAAGAAGGGAAAAAAGGAGCACATCAAATATTCAAGTCACGTATAACTAAAAAAATATTAACAATAACGGAATTCAATCACAAACTCAAATGAAATAATAAATTATAAAAATTATGGTTAAGTAGCAATATAATATCAGACCTGTTGAAGCCTCGTCACTCCTTCAATTGATTATTGCTATAAGGGAATGGTAGCGATTCTACGGCCACATACTCAAGGACTCCATATTTCACGATTAAATGTCAGATTTTTAATATGAAGACCTTCGATTGCATGGGCAATCACTTTTAAATTAATTAATAGATTAATATTATGTAAAAAATAATAAAGTTTTTCTCACGTTTAACTGATAATTTAATAAAAACCCGTATTTTTATTTTTCTAAATATATTCAATTGTAATTTTTTTTAAACAGTTTTTTGAACTATGAATAAATATATAAACAAACATTTGAATATTCAATAATAATTATACTATTTACAAATAATGATTCAATTTAAATTTAAATTTAAATTTATTAACAACGAATAAACAATAAGTAATATATACTAAATGTATACAAATTGCCTTTAAGTACTTACAAAGTGATACTTATTGTGAATATCAGTGCGAGGTAAAATATATGTAAAAGTAACTAGTTAAAAATCATTGAACATGCATTTTTTGATAAAATATTCAAAAACTCTGATACCTAGTGTATAAAAGCAACTCTTGTAACCGGTTTTTCTCTAAATTTGTGCAAGATTAATTTTCGTAGTGCATTTCCGTAGCGTAATTAAAAAAATTGATAATAAAATACGAAAAATCTTATTAATTTTAATTTAATTTATTTAATTACTAAATTACCTATGGATAAAACTTAAAACTTTCTTTTTTTAAATTATTATTATTTTCTTCCAGAATTTCTATTTACTGACCTTCAGGCTCCTTATAACTTCCTGAAACCAATCTTGTTCGCATACTTTAAGAGTGTATTTAAACCAACGTTTTAGTAAGTTGATAAACAGCATTGAAGGTCTTGGATCCCTCAGTGTAGATGACCAAAATGAACGGACAAATTTTCAGTTTATGTTTCAATGAGAATTCTTTGACGATCTGTCAAGTATTATAAAATTAAATTTTATACCTATTTTTTAACTTTAAACCTATTACGATAGTGTCTTAAACTTTTAAGATCACGAAACACCAAACAATTTTTTCTGTAGAACACCTAGAATTATAATTCTCTTGTTTTTCTGTATGAACAACATAAGGTACGGTTAACATTTGTAATGAAATCGTACCGTAATTGTATCTGTTATATTCATAGCCGTCACAATGGGAGAAGAATGGGGATAGTGCCCTAGGGCGTACCAAATATTAATGATAATAAAAAAACTATGTTTTTCATTTTAGATAGAAAAGCATTAATTTTTTTTTTAAACTGTAACATTTGAATATCTAAAAAGTTGTAAAATATATATTATTAAATATGAAATTAAATAAATAATGTCACTTAAACTAATAATAATAATTGATCTCAAATTATGACTTAGTAAGAATTGTATACGTAGTAGGCACCAAATACCAAAGTACATTAACTTGACTTTATATTAAGACGAATCAGTGGTGGCTTTTAAGAGGGGATATAGGGGCCATACCCCCACCCCAAGACGAGACATCTCTTTATTTCATCAAAATTTCATCAAATATATTCATTGATGTAATTATGCATATGCATAATTTGTATAAATGTATAATATTATTATGTATTTATATGGTAATATTTTGATTCAAATTAATTATTATCTGACAACGAAATTATATAAATTAATAACATGATAGGAAAGTGTAGTCAAAACCACAGTTTTAACTACTTTACATTACCTAAATAATAACTCAATACCTACATTTAATACGCTAATTTTTGTTATATTGTTTACTTGCTGTCTAATTTTACTAAAGTTTAAATATTTACCTAAAAAAAATATTGCCCCCCCTCTAGACAAATAACTAAAGCCACCCTTGTGACGAATATTATCTGTGAATCATGATTACAAGCGTTCGCATTTCATATAATTGAAAAGTACTAAAATACGCACTACAATATAACCAAAAACACCTTAAAACATGTCCTAAAAATGTAAATAAACAGAAAATAAATATAAATAAAAATGTAATTTATTTATTATTTTTTACTGACAGTTTATTTTATATTAAAATTATTATCTATAATATAATCTTATGAATCATTATATTTATAAAAAAAAAACCAAAAATTACCTTCTGTTAATAATTTATAAAGTGGCAACAAAACTTAAAGCAAAGAAAAATTCCTTTGTTTAATCTAAGTGAGTTTTTTTCATAATAAATGTTGGAATATTATATTTGTGTTATAAAATTATAAAAATATTATTATTATTCTTATAATGTTGTCTTATAATTAAAAAAGGTAATTGTAATATTTACTCTGAATGCATATGTTAATATATTATATGTAATTTATGAATAAGAACATTTTTTTATAATTTTTATTTATAGTTTTGTAAAAAAAAGTAATTTTTCTATAATTTAGTCAAGACAATTAAATATCAATTTTGAAATAACATCAAAATAAAATAAATACGACTACAATTTTAATAATAATAATAGATAACAAGGTACCTCAATTATTAAATATTAAACATATTTAAGGAATGAGGTAAATTATACGCTAAAAATGTGAAGTCAATTTTACAACAACAAAATTGGAGGAGTGGAAGGGGCGTCAAATGTTGTTACCATTATTTAGGGCATTATTGACAGTAAGGACGGCATTGGTTATGTTGTATAAATACAAAACACTATTGCCTTTTTATTATTATTTATTGTACACTGCATACCATCATTGACTATTATATACAATTTAAATATAATTATATTTTATAAATATGCAAGCCAAACATTACTATTACCCACTAGCCACCTATGATATTTAGTAAAAATGTTTAAAACTATTTTTTTTTTATAATTTGATGAAAAATACTTGTATATCTCGAAATCCTTATATGATCCCCTGAGAATCCAGGGATTCCGCGAAACACAGGTCATCAAACACTGACGTAAACTGTTTTCGGATGCCCAAATTCATGAAATTAACTGCCTATTTTATATTTCCTACTACTAAATTTGGAATCTACTGCCCGTTAGAATAAAGCCTGCTTTTGTATAAAATGTTGGTCTAATTTTTAAAAATTCTCTTGAAAAACAATACATTATATTAATAAAAATTAATTTTACTTTGATTTTTATTTGTTTTATATTGATATTATAATATACATTTCTATGATAAAGTGAAAAGATTGTAATTCAACAGTTATATTATTGATTTTATTAATGGTCACATTGAAATGTGTTACGGGTATTAAACACCCGATTTATACACACATTTTTGATTATTCAAATAAATAATTCGATATCAGATGTAAATTGACTTTAAGATAGTTATTAATTCTTGACTGAATTTACAATTAATTATTTATGTAATTGTTATTGTACAAATTGTAGTTGTCTAACCTCTAATGTTCCATAGTATAATAAGCATTCGCTTGACAATCCTATTATTTTCCACTCGACATCTGTAGACTAGGTTGATGATGAGTAATTTCTTCTAATTCTATTTTTTAACTATTACTTCGTTTAACCTTGAAAATCATGTAAATTTAATAAATCTTTTTAATTTAAGAAAACGGTTATAAATGAAACTTATCGATAGTCAATCAGTTTACGTAATAATTTACATTCACATCAGGTTGTGGAATAAATTGAAACGACCTTAAATGTAATATAACACATTAAACAACAATTTAAGCACTAAAGTTTACTCTTAATCGTCATTATACGTCTAAAATACACTTGTATTCGTAAGTTTAAAATTCAATAAACACTTTTAAAACTTCTCTTCAAAATACTAAAATCTAAAAGTCAGATCACTTTATTAATGAAATATTACGCTTAAACTCTTTAATTTATTATCTTATTTATTATTGTACAATAACCTAAAATTAAACTATTACCGAAAAATAAAAATGATAATATACGTAAAAAGGTACTGCAGACTTTCCAATTAAATCAATTGATAATATTTAGTAGTCATAAACATTACTGGCCGGAGGTTTTGCAAGGCCCTGTGTACATTTCCCATGAGGCCCTACATTTTTTTTTCGTGAAACCAAAAAAATGTTTCTCGGATGCTCCAGCAATCATATAATAAAAATATAATAGTATAATGTATTTTTCTATTTTACATAACTTGAGTAAACATCTTTTTTCCCTCCCTATGAATATTATATTTAGTCATCAGAGCATCAAAACTACATTATTATTTGTAAACTTATTATAACATGCTCACATATTATAAAATTCCATAAAAGGCGCGGGGCCCTTAAAATGGTGAGGTCTTGGGCAAGTGCTCCTTCTGCCCTGCCTTTTCACCGGTGTCGGTCATAATCTTACAATAAAACCGAGACGCATAAATGTGAAAACATGAAGTAGGGTTCTAAACTTTTAAGTTTTAAAACAAAAAACTGGTTCAATAACTATTGAAGTATTTAGACGAAAATATATTTTATTTATACATTGTTCAGTGTATAATTTCAATTCAGATTCAAAATGGTCTTTTATTATATTTTGAACACATAAACGAATAATATTTTTTGATTAATTGTTCAAGAAATCTGTGATGAATAATATTTTTTCGTAAAGACAGTATTCAACAGTTATATAATTTGGTTAAATATTTAAGCTACACAATGTGTAGTACACACACAACTTACAATAAAAAAATATCGTATAGAATTGCGACAGTATTTTATTAAAAACAGCTCATGCACATAAATCTGTTATTGGACGCTTAATGGCCGTACCCGAGAAAAATTGGGAAGCAGATGAAAAACGCACATAATGTGTGTGGTAAATGAGTCTGAATATTCTTCGAGACTTAAAAAGGAACCCGCATGGCATTTCTTAGTTAAATGGGTGCTCTCTTGGTGCAACTTGGTACAATGTACAATAGTTATATAAAAAAAAAACCATACGATATTATAGTGTGTGACCAATATTTCTTAAATATTTATGCCACATTATGAAGTACACATTGCAGTACAACCGGACATATTTCCTAACCATTTTTCAACAGAACCTCGTTGTGCACCGCGATGGTGCCCGAGCCACGGTCGCGAGTATAGAGTCCTGACCTCGGTCCTAAAAATGGAATGCACCGAATGAGAAAAAAAAAAACACAAAAAAACAGACGGATTGCAGCAGAAGAAACCGTTCCGAGAAAAACGATAAAAGCGAAAGAGGGAACAGCACGGCGGTGGTGGATGATAAATACGCGGTGGATCGAGTATCCTCGTCGCCGCGGTGGTCTTGTCGTGTCCACTTCGAGGGCAGCGGCGTCGACGGCAGTGAGCGAGCGCGCGCGCGAGCGAGCTCACACGCAGACGAACACACGGAATAGCGTAGAGCAGTCATAGACGTAGACGTGCACGCACGTATGTATAATACATACTCATAGTTCTTACGCACGGACGCACACGCACCATGACGTACGTACGGCGACCGGTTGCAGCCGGCCGTATGTATGGGTACACGCACACGCACACGCACACGCACACGTACGAAACCACACCCACGCTGCCAATCAAAAGGAGACCGGTCTCGTTCGCTTCTCTATCGGCGGCGTCCGTGTGTCTGCCGCGGTGCTACCGCTCGGCTTCGACGTATACCGTGGTGCGTCGTCACCGCTGCTGCAGTCGCCGCCGCCGTAACGCGACGTCACGGTCGCACACGCACGCACCTCCGGCTCGACTGAGGGGCTCACGGCGTGCATCCGGGCCCGCAGGCCTGTCGCACACGCAGCCGGACTCTACCGCGTCAACACAATAGCGCGGTATAACGCGGTGACATCCGTCCACAACAAGACCGCGCGACGCACCCGCTTGCACACGCGTATATCTGTTGTTATTATTGTTGTTATTCTTATTCTTATTATTATTATTATTATTATAGGTCTCTGCGTGCGCGCATCCAGGGCGCATTCGTCCTTAATCATGCGTGCACCGCGTACGGCCCGGCGTGCGGAATGTATACGGTTTTTTTCTTTCTCATTTCAAACTTGTTTTTCGTGTCAGCATGTTTTTTTCTACAATCGATCAATGTTGTAAACAAGTCTGTAACCTATTGACACTAATGTGCATGCACACACGCGCCTCCGATCGCGACTGCGAGAGGAAACGCGGAGATTCAGTTATTTATTTATTTATTTATTTATTTATATTTATTTTTTTTTTTTCTGACCATCGGTACCGTTTCTGAACGCTGAGAAAAAATTGTATTTCCTTCTTTTCAAATGGTGGTGCACGTGATTTTTTTTTTTTTTTGACTCCGGAATAATATAAGAAATAAAATTACCATCCTCTTATGAATTATATCCAGTTTGTACAACGTCGTGTCGTTAATCATCATGTAAACATGTTCTCGATGACGCGAACAGCACGTGGATCAAATCGATAAGGCGTTTGGAGTACATAATTATGTACGCTAACGTATGCAGGTCCCATTATTATTTTAAGTATTTCGTAACAAATGTCTTCCGCGAACGCACACGAATAAATAAATCGATACAGTGGCGGAGGAAGCTGTGATTCCTCTCCCATTGTACTATTGTTTTAACCGATCGTACTCAACGATAAGTATTTTATTCCGCAACAGTAATATAAACTGCACGTTGCGGTTTGTTTGAGTCAATAAAATGTTTAATGCTCTTAATAAGTCTCGATGTCACTTTCATAGATTAATCAAGAACAAATACGTAAAATATTCCATTGGCATGTAAATAATGAGTAACCTATAATCGTTAACATGTGCGGTTTTTATTTCAAAGTTGATTTTATGAAACTTATTACTACACATTGTTTATGTTTATATTATCATTTTTACTTAACAACTGATTTCATAAAAAATTATGTATTTATTAAAACATTCTTCTTCTTCTTCTTCTTCTACTTCGCCTTCCTCCCAACTATTTGGGGTCGGCCACCCTTGTCCCTTTTATTTATTAAAACATTATATTTATAATAAGAATAGATCACAAAAATTGAATTTAAAAATTAATCAAAAAACAAAAACGCCTAATAATTGTTGCTCGAAAATTAAACGATTTGTAAAATAAAAATGTATGACTTATATTAACAAAATACTATTTTAATGTACATTTCATAACTCGAAAACATAAAATACATAATACACATACATGTTAGTTTAAAGTCTTTAGATATGATCTACATTTATATATTAAATTGTACTATCTTCATTTTAAAAAAAAGATTAAAAATGTATTATACAATAATCCATAACAAATTTGTTTTATATTATATTATACAAAAATGTATTTATTTTTAGTAAAATGCAATGTTTATCCATACAATAAATGTACTATTTTTAACCCACCTATTAAAAATCCATATCATTTTTTATAGTAAGTTTTTTTATATTCAAAAGGAAATTATTTAATCAACTAATGACGATTGACGCGACTATAAATACATCATAATTAAATACCAATATTTTTTCTCGTAGTTAAAAATGTATATATTTTCATATATTTTTGCATCTGACCGCATAGGATTCGGAAAAGTTGTTATTAATACAATACAACGTTTTCTTCCGGTTCATTTCATTGGAGTACGGAAAATTCATTGGAGTACGGAAAAATACAAACCTGAAATCGGTATGGACGCAAATCGCAAGGGAGCTTGAGATATTATTATCCTGAATTTAAGTGCTAGTACCCTTGATGATAGTACGCATCGTAATAGCTCCAAAGAATTCAGTGAAGTTCGATGCTTAAACCTCTTCTCCAAAATAATTATGGATGATTTACGCTCAAAATCTCTTGCAGAAGGAAACGTCGGCACGACCATTGCGCGGAGTTAGCGTCGTAGATTCGGACGATTGTAGGACGATGACAAATCCCTCGGAAAATTGTATGACGTTATTGTTTCTGTTTTATATTTTATTTTCTAAGGGAGCCGGTAAGGCTGCCATGAGGAGGGGTGGTTATACGCACGAAGGGGGGGATTTCCACATAGGTGGTCACGCTATCCCCTACTCCGCGGCCGGTCACCACCCACCCGCCCTCCGGCCGTCGCTGTGTGGCCGCGGGGTCTTGGTGGGAGCGTTTACCACCAACCCGACCGACCGGCCAGCCGCGCCGGCAACTACACCAGTATTCGTCATCAGTTCACGAGCCACTCTCGAACCGCGCGGTACTCTACAACGCACGCGTCGAAGCGCTACACGAGACGAACACGTTCGAACGGATTACGTTTACATTTTATTGTTTTAATTTTCTCTCTCTCTCTCTCTGACGTTCTCGCTCAGCCTCTTGTGGTTATCTCTACTATTGTGTCTCTCATCTCGACGCATTTCTAATCTCGTCTCGCAACTTGGTTCGGATTGTCCATACGGTCAGACCGCATTTCCGAACGCATTATGTTTCGTTCGTCACAGTGGAACATCACGGTCGCCGTGCGGGCGTAGAGGTAGAAGCGGGCACACACGTCAAGTGTACGTTCCCGGACCGGCCGAAAATAGTATTGAAATATTAATTATAATATCAACTGTACACAAACTGACGTCGTCGTCTTGCATTCGTCCGACCGCGGATTTCGGTTTTCGTGTTGGACATACGCAATACGGTTGCTAAAATCAACATACTACTACGCGTGTATGTCGTTCCGAATCCGCGGTTGACTTGACCCGCGCGAGTCGCCACCTCACTTCGTTCCGAAATTGTTGTTTTTTGGTACGACGAACGAATACGCCGACCAGATTAGTCGGCATGAAAACCGACAAAGACCGTGTCACAGGTACGTGTGATATGTATTGTAATATAACCTATTTCCACCGGGCTTGCTCGAGGAAAAAAAAATTAAATTACACGAAAATACTAACGCGTACTACAAAACTATACAACTGGTTTCTGTTGGTAGGCTCCGTGATGTCTGGGGGGAACGCTCACTTGTACATACGATATAATATTTCATCTCCTTATCAGTTTATCACGCAAACACCGCGAGAACTAGCAGCATATTTCATATTGTTATAGTGTTAATTATGTTCCTAGTAGGATTAACTTCCTACACAAAACATGCGTGTTATTGAAATGAGCGAACGCATGGGAATAATGGAAAAAAATAAAAATCGAATCAAATCTATGTTACAGAATAATAATTGCGTCGTTATCGCACGTCACTCTTGCAATGATTATTTTCGCAGTTTTTTTCGTTTGAATTTTTTTCCCGATCAGGTTCTAAATGCATTACAATATTACAACTATATTAGACAGACGCACATATAAAGTTTTATACTATGACACACAGCGTGTTTGTGTTCTAAGCGAGCTGGGAGGCTCCTGGAATAATTGTACGCGCGAGATTTCAACTATACAATCAGGTAGGGTTATGAAAAATCCACTCACACACACATACACGTATATGTATAAATATATAGTGTATAATTTATGTATGAAAAAAACCAATACTTATCAGACTCACATTTTCGATGCACGTTGTTCGTAAATCGGTCGCAAAATGATGAAATAACAATAACAATAACAATTTAATATTTTTAATACAAAAATAATATAACGAAGCACAGAAAAAACGTTGTTTCGTTCACTTTTATCTCGTTAACGTATATATAATACTAACTACATCACATGCGCGCATGTACTATTCCATGAGTATGTTTGTGTGAGTGCGTGTACCTATACGTAGAGGTACCCATGCCTTACACACACCTACCATCTATATAGGCTGTATAATAATATAAAACGCGATAACAACCTGTTCCAAAATGCCGTTAATCTAACCAACGGCTGTCGTCCTGACCTTTCTCTTTCGCGATGGTAATGGATTTTTTTTCCCTCGCAATTCCGTACACCCATTGTCACTTTTTGAAAGGTCATCCGTCTACCTTGAAACCGTTCGTATAGATATCTCGAGTGGTGAAACGGTTACCGCATCAGATCATGGGCAAAATATTATATACATGCATTTCTCCCCACCCCCTCTCATTTCTTCCATCTGCAGGTCAGCTTGTCGACGAATTCACCGCGAACGAATATTGTTATGCATGTATACAATAATTGTATGTTTTAATCACAATAACATATATTTTTTAACGCTTGCTAGTTGTTGGTGTACACACGTACAACACCGCGAAATAAGTTTTAACCTAGAAAAACAGTCATCTGATACGAAACGAAAATAAATGTATACGGTGTTTATGCGCACAATCTGTATTCCACGTGCGTAATATTTAAATAATATTTGTACGATGAACCGTCTAATTGTCGAAATCTATGTGTAATAATAATAACGTTTGAACGAATTGAGACGTCTGCCATTGTACGCGTGCACCGGTACCCGATGATCAGTTTGAAATAAGCACACGCCGGTATAGACGTATAGTTCATGAATTTAAATCGTTGTGAAATATTTAAAGTTTTTCACGGTCAAAATAACAGCACACTGAAGTTATTTCGACGTTCAATACGAATTTTTATTTTTTCTATAAAAACCCATTTCATATTCGTTTTAATCCGAATTCTTCCCATAGTTTTATGTTTGGCGTAATCGAAAACACAGTGTGGCCACGCAGTTTTTTGTATATTAATCTTAAATATTTTTTATACGTTTATGCTATATTATACAATCATACAATAACGTAGAATTAAAGAGAAAAATATTTTGAACCTATAAAACTCAAAATATGCTTTTAGATAACTTTCTATTTAGAACAACTGAAATAATTCGTAATAGAAGTTTATTTTCAAGTCCATTATATTGTGTATTAAATCTATATTTTACTTTTGATTCTTATCGAACGCTAAACGTTTAGCATATAATATTTAATTAAATATTCATGAAAAACGATGACGTTTCGAACATTTAAATTTTAAACGGTTACAATGACCCTAGAGGTCTTAAAATTCAATAAGTTATATATTTCTGAGCAAATGGCCAATTGTTTATGACCTATCGAATTATATTAAATTGTCACGTGTTTGTTCTTCAGCATTCTTACATGATACTGAACTGATGCATACTTATACTCGCATTGCATAAAAGAAATAAAAAAATTGAACATCCTTTTTTCAAATTTGGGTTTAGGTGATAGGTCGTGATGTTTTCTCAGAATAGCTGGTGAGCGCAGGATGAAACTAACAATATAATTGAGCCCAGCACTTGAATAACAAAAAAAAAACAATTATGAAGACTACCTCTGTGGAATACCAATTACGTACAAATGTTTCTTAGCTATCGTAAAATGAATGACACAAAATAAAACTATTATCAATGAAGCATAAAATCGCAATGATGGTCACGTGCTGCAAACTTTTTGTTGTCTTCTTATTTCTGTGATAGTAAATTATATTCTGATGATAATAGTAATAATAATATAAGCCTTTTACGGTACCCAGTCAATTAAATACAGGTTTCGTTTTCAACAGCACGTGCATCGAGTACCATATTAAATACATCCGAAAAATAATTGCTCATAAGTCCTAGAAATTAAAAAAAAAAAAAGAATCATAGTTATTCGTAAAAATAATTATAAATTACGTAAATATATACAAATCTAGTTAATCTAAAGTTAAAGTCAAAATTACATGTTCTATTTCAATATCATATATAATTTATTATAAATCTTATTATTCTGTGAAAATTATATTTAACCATTGACCTCTCGATGACTAATATCATCATTAATGAATTTGTAAAGTATTAATTTTTCTCAATTTAAATATATATATTAGTAATAAATGTTTTATTAAACTATAAAACATACACGTATACACAATATTACCTACATAAATATTATATCTTAAAGATGCTTTTTTTTATCAAATACTTAGATTCGAAGATTTTTATGAGGCTTATTTAAACCAAATATATATTAGTTATCATGGTATTATGTTTAAATAATATTTTAAACTACAATAATTCATATATTTACCTTTATAAGCTACACCAGTTTAGTCAGTGTGCGATAAACGAATATCTAGGTTAAGATTCTTGTGAAGAATATAGTTTTGAAAAAATACTTATTACTACTATTTTATAATACTTTGTTAACTTAATAGTATACTTTTTTTATATCTTATATGAAAATAATGTGTGGAAACCTAGTTATAGTTATATTGTTAACCATGTTATTTAATTATTTCCGAATTTTATAATAATTTATATAAATTTAAACCTCAAGATTTTATTAGTTTTGAATTATTACTTATTATTTACGAAAATAATTCTCAAATTACTTCAACGTGAATTTTAAATATTCACAATGTTTAAAACCGATAATATATATTTTTTTTTTGATGGTGTTACTTATAGTACATAAGTGCTTCAATGTTCTAATACTTTTATGAAGTAATTAATATGTATCTCAGAATTTGTTTTAAGTGTATATTATTAATGAAAAATATGTATATATTACATATTAATCGCTAATTGTAACAAATTGTTGTTACAAAATGATTACGTAAATAAATGTTTTTTTTCATATAATATCATATTAAAAGGTCTACCTTAATTACAATTAATGTAAAAATTAGTTAGTGATATAAACGGTTAGACATTAAAAAGTGAACAAGGTACAGATATGTGACCTGTTAAAGACTATTTTTTCTATTGTTCACGATTGCGGAAGATGATTTTATTTATTATATTATTATTATAGACCGAAGAGGATGGAAAATCATCGCATTTAGAAACTAAAGCTTACTTAAATGTTTATAATATTATGTCTATATAATATTTAAAGAGTTTATATATATTAACTTATAGGTTTCTGAAATTTTCAATTTAACGTAGATATAAAGTCTTTATCCGGTACCGTAGCCAATGCAGGCACTAGGAGCACATGTCCTCAACCCGAATCTCTTACTTTTTTTTAAGAGCTCTAATATGTTTACCTAATATATATATAATTTTGAAATTTTTTCAATATCACCGTGACAACTACTTCCGAAAGAATACTTCACTACTCTTAAATGTATAAAACCTTAACTAAAAACTCAACTTGTGAAGATAGATTGAATGACCTAGCTCTAATAAATGTACACAAAAATATAGATTTAGACATAGAAGCAATAATGAATGTGTTTGCCAATAGAAGAGAAAGCTGTTTAAATTTTAAATTGTAAATTTAGAACATAATTTAATGAGATTATTTTGTATTAATTACTTGATAAATTATTTATATTAAAAAATATAAATACGTGTTACAATAATTTTAATTTACTGTTAGGTATGTAAAATGTATAGTATATATAGTATATATAGTCAACAACTGTATAGTTACTATATAGTTAGAAAGAAATTAGTTTCATAAACTTTTACAGCTTACAAACAATAGGGTCATATGAAGTTATACTTGATAAGTATATATTGCAATAGGTAACTAATGGGAATAATTAAATGCCTCCCCTTCCCCCCAAAAAAAAAAATACAATTTATGTCTGCGGAACTACATTGCGTTAGTATTTTATATTTGTTACTCTAAATTGTAAAATGTATCAAAATAACTTAATTTTAAATACTTGATTTTAAAATCATTAAAAGCGAAAACTCGTGTTGGAACAGCAAGTGATGAAAATTAATCATGTATGGGGTGATTCAGGCGTTTTCATGAACGAAATCCTAAGAAAGTGCTTAATACACTGAATAGAGCCATTACGAATATTTTGTTATGAAATGGCTATCGACTGGAATGCAATACCTACCGAAGACACCTAAACGGTGCTAAATCCAAATTCGAGCAGTATATAAGCACACAGTTGATCGTGATCGAGTTGCAAACGTGGATCGACATTTGATTTTTTTTTCTTCATTTTTTTCCCGCTAACTCTTGTCCAGAATGCGGTTTGAATCATTTTCACCAACCGTTGCATAAACGTAAATACATACGTTTGTACCGCAGTTCCGTTTACGCTAACCACGGCGCAATAACTATACCTGCAACAAATACGGAATTGAAACTAATTCGGAAATATTGTTGGGCAATTTTCGCAGGTGTTTGATCGACAATGATAAGCGGTGTGCTGTTGATGGTGGCTGTGATATCAGGCATAGTGTGCGGCGAAACGCCGAGACCGTCGGGCGCTAGAGCCGCGTTCAAGGACGCCGGCCAGGCAGAGAGGCACTTGCTGGCAGCACTGGGCATGAAGCGCCGACCGGTTGTGGATAAGTCCAAAGTGGAGATACCGGCCGCCATGCTGGAGCTGTACAGGATGCAGGTGTCCAATGAGTTTGACACCACTGGCTTGCCATTGCCAGGTCGCCACGTCAAGTCCGCGAACACCGCCCGTACTTACTTGCACCGAGGTAAGTTCGACTTGGTTGTTCAATACTGCAATAGTGACAATTAAGTGAATAATTACAGCCCAGAGGCGTGTCGAGGAATGATTGTGGGGGTTTGCCCCTTCAGATCCCCCTATAAATATTGTGGATTTATTTATAAAATTACTATTACAATTTGGTTTAAATTTTAACATTTCTCTCTCTCCCAACGGTATCATTACCACGTGTAGAGTGCATTTGATCGTTACAATAAGGAAATATATGACATGTGTTCAATGTAAGTGCCATGTGAAATCTGTATAAGCAGGAATGCATTGAAAATGACTGAAATACATATTAAATACGAAACGAGATCTAAAAAAGTAATAAAATTAAATTTAAAACATAAATGTTACGTTCCATTAAATTGAATATATTTGTTAAAACTTCGTATGCGCTAATTTTATACAACTTCGACAGCTCATGTTTAATTGTATAAAACTATATCATGAAATTTTTCAAGATATTGATAATCATGTATAGTTATAAAATTTATTAAAAAAAAAAAAAAAAGAAAAGAAATACACCCTCAAATATTGAAGACTCGAAATCTAATACGAAATACGTAATTATACCTATAAATCATTTAAATAACTGCCATTTCTCCAATTACAAAGACTATAGGACTGTTTAGTGAATAATGTGATATTTATTCGATATTTTTTACAAAACGTAAGTTTTTTGATACGACTTATACGACACGGTTTGATTATAAAAATTTCCAGAAAAACCCTGCATATTTATATTGAATGTAGGTTATATCGACTGCGCCGAATAATCGATGTCTACAGTTTCTAAAATTACTATTATACTACACATATATACTTTTTGTAATATGTACAGTTGGACTCGCTGTAATTCCAATCCTTCTGTAACGACTGGGTAGTGATATGTTTGGGGAACGTCCAGATTCGTTGATTCCGCCGGTACTGTTAACTATTATTGCAATGCATTTATTTTACATTTAAAAAGCAATGATAAATCAATCCCGACCAGAAAACAATTCTGCACTTAACTCGAGTAATTAATTGTATCCAAATGTATATAATGTAAAGCTACACAAGACCTTATTCAAATTTAAGTGCACATATAAAAATTAAAATTAAAGATAAATATAGATATTTTCAAAATGCATTAAACATAATGTGATGGAAAAATTTTTGAAAAACCGTTTTCATTGAACATTAATGTCTTGATATCCAAAGTAATAAAATCTGTTGAAAGATATTCATTATATGTATACACATAATTTGTGTATGTTCATTTTATAAACTATGATTATATATATAAACACATTTAAATTTAGTTTGTATTTTATAAATAAATGTAAGTGTTGAAAATAAAAATGTTTGAAATTGAATTATACAATCTACATAGATAACTTTAATATGATTCAAATATATATATATACATAATATGTATTCAATAGATTAACTGAAAGTACCCGTAATTCTATAGAATAACTTGTTATATTATAGAATTACGGAATTTTATACATTAACGCTAACATATTATTGTTATATTTATATCATATTATATAAAACTTAACATATTATTACTCCGCCACCTTGTATATATATGTATTATATATGTAAATAGTATCACAAAATAATTCTTCTTTAAAATAATTTATTTAGTTTATTTGTCTTAATCTAAATATAAATTAGATTGGGCCTTCAATAGTCTGTTAAAAAAAATAAGGACAATTTTAGTAAATTATTTAACGATAAATTATTCGTAATTTTTTTTAGGTTAACAGCCCAGGAGCTGGTTGAAAATATTCCTCTAGTCTTTACAGTTCTTTTTTCTTCTTCACATCTATTTTTTTAAGCAAAAAATTAGATAATTTTTTTTTTTATTCGCATATCTATTAGGAATAATATTTAATTCAAATCTCAACTCGAATGGTTAGAATTAAGTAAGAATAATAAACATTAATAAATGAAGAAGACCTTCAGGATATTTTATTCTTCATAGTGATCGATCAATGGAAAACGATAACATTTCTAACATTTTTTTATTTGAATTAAATGTATTTAATGCTTCGTTTAGCATATATTATATAGATTCTACGTAAAAATAACTGATAGGTACGTGATACGTCATGTATTTCAAATACTACAATATTTATTATTTACTTATACATAATTATAATATTAGTATAGATTAAAAATACTATAAAATTTACTATAAAATTAGTAGTATAGTATTACAGTAAATCAATAACAACTAATATAGAGTACCAAGTAATCGTAATAGTACTTTTGCATATTTTATACACTTAATTGTTTGTGATACGATAAAAATTATTATTTATATATTTACATAATTCTGAATAATATAAATTATATGAGCAGAAGCCGAATTTAAAGTGAAAAATAATGATATTATGTTTTCTATTAATTGAGATTTAACAAAAACATATCATTAAATTTAAGTTTTGATACATTTTAAGCTGAGTTATAAATTGTTGGTGTGGTGATGGTCGACTTAAGTGCTCGTTTTATTTTTTTTGGGGAACTAGTCTAGACCAATGTAATATTATTAATTTTTCTAGATCTACTGAATCTTTTAATTACATCTATACATAGTTTTAAAATCCAAAAGTGAATAGTTAAAACTAGATGCTAAAATATATTATACATTTAGAGTTAATTTTTAAAAGAAAAAAAAATTAGATTCACTATCAAATAAATGCCTGCAAAATGTATAATTAATATTATTAACTGAAATATTTTTCTTCTTTTAAAAATGTATTTTGCTTATAAATATCATAGTTTTTTTTTTAGATTACGTCTTTTAAATAAAAATACTTTTCTTAAAATATTTATTTTAAACTCTTGGAGGGAATTAACAATTAATTTGCGTCTTGTCAACTTTACGAGTATATTACTTTAAACTCTTAAAACGACAATGACTAAGAACATTATTAATTAATTTCATACCATTCATTCTAATGAAATATTAATACCATACTAATTGAATCATAATTTCAGGTTGGAATCATAGTAAGTAGTAGTTAACAATATTATTGTACAACAAATTTTAGATAGATAAAATTCTTATTTAAATAAAAAAGTTAAGTATTTTTATCCTTACATACTATTCTATAAGAACTAAAATATATTATAATTTCACTTAAAAGTAAAAATTCTTCTGAATTATACGAAAAAAACATGATGGTCTAATTAACTTTATTTTTAAATAATTTATATGATAATCGATAATCGTTTAGAAATGTATAAGTACTTCTTTATAAGTTATCACTATTTCTAGACAGGGGTTTTGCATGTAAATGTTGTAAATTCTAAAGATTTTAACTTTCATTATTTATCACACTTAATATAAGCAAATTATTGTTGACTCTTGAAAATAAAAATATAGTATCTATATTGCTTTTCTAATATCAGTGATATTTTTAGAATACCTTTGTCTATATAATAGCATTTAAATCATAATCATGTATATTTATTCGTGTATGATTTAATATAATGCATATATACTTAGATAAATTTTATATTTTATTAATTTATTAAAATTAATACTGTTAACAACTTTATACTATGTGACGATTAACCAAGTTTCAATAGTACTCAGTAGTGTATTTTTAGGGGGGGAGGGTTTCTTCCATGTAATGACACCTCCCGACTTTAAAAGTCCTAATATATTGGACTTTGGTGTTTCATTATAACCTACAACTTTTCTATTATACTATTTACACGAGTTTCAAATGTAAAACTTTTTGTCAATTCCTAACATAGTAAATTGTTAAAAAGTAAGGTCAATGTTTTTTACATCAGTAAATAATTCTAAAAATACTGTTTGTGAAGTAAATGTTGTAATAAATGTTGGACACCTCCCAAGAAATCACCCAAAATACGTTACTGATAGTTTTGATAAATCATATTTCGATAGGGTTTATGCCATGAGCATCTCGACTATATACGCGAAGACGTAATGCAATGAAATTGCACACTCAGTATGTATGTATATATTCGTATATGTTAACGATAATATTTAGTCTAAACCGTTGTAATTTAACTGTATTTATAACGAGCACGAGTCCAAATCATTGATTAGACATTAACATGCAAGCTGCTAGAAATAGAAGGTATTGACACGCACGTAAATATATATATAATGTATGGTAGAAAAATGTACACTAACACGCAAAATCCCTCCGACACACGGGACTAGGAAAGAAAAATAAAAAAAATTGGGTCGAAGTATTGGAATTTCGGTAAAAATTAATTATAGTTTTGTATAAAAACCATTCAATTGTAATAAGTGAACTTGGAATAATTATCATGTCAGTTTAAACATCTACGGCATGTTATTACTTTAATGTTGTAATCGTGTACATTCCTACGAGATAATTTTTCAGAGTCTTGTTATACCAAAACAATTTTAGAACTGTATTTATACAAGTATTGGTACCTAAACAGTATATAACATGATATACAGCGTACACTGTAGTAAAGTACAACATGATTAAAAATATATATGTGTTTTTCTAAGTAAACTGTGTCTTAGCTTGTATTTTAATAAAAAATAATTACAATAATTCACAATTTCATGTATAAATAATAGTATAATGTATGTACTCAAAAATGAAAACCATCAATATTGTCAGGACTGTAAAACGTGTACGTTCACTTAAGTGTTCTACTAAAAATAAATTGTTTTGATTTTAAAATCAATTCATATGATATTTTATATAATATTATTTCTAGTTTTTTAGGCTATAAAATATGTAATGAAATCTAAAAGCTTGTTATTGATATTTCATGAATAAAAGTTATAAAATACTTAAAAATGCTGAACTATGTTTGGTAACTAACAACAAATAATAGTAGTTTTGATTTTTTTAAATTGTTGACCTTTATATTATGTGTTATAGGTACTTACTTACTAAAAATATTCATTATAAAAATAATGTTGTTTATCTAGTTTGTCTCATACGTACAACTACATTACATTATATGTTATAACCTATGTTCTAAAATGTGAACAATTATCAAAATGATATCAGAAAATAAGTAAAATATAATACATTATTCAAAATAATAAAATATGCTCGAAGTAAAATTAGAAAAATAAATAAATAAATAAATCTATAAAGTTATTCTTAATATTATAATAAGTAATTCTCAGTTTCTTTCGAAAACAAGATCTTTCAAATTGATGTGCATAGCTACAATACCTGCAGAATATTAAAAAAAAAAAACTATTTTTCTATAAATGTAATTTGTTTGATTGTTTATAAATTACTATCAAAACAAAATCACGTGCACGTAATTGAAAAATATTATGTTATCATTATTTTATTTCAACGTATATAATCATGTGTTCTATTAATAGCCAGATCAGAAAAGTGTCTCAACCGGTTTTGTTCAAATATCAAATTCTTATTTAATTTAATTTTTTATTAAGTAGCATGAAACTGTGCAATCGATTTCAGATAAATTAATAAAAAGAAACTTTCGAAATAACTTTATCATACCGACATGTTTAAATTTCACCCAAGATGAATTATTGTCTTTGTAGTTCGATTTGCGTGACTTAAAAATATTCTGTAGCACATTACATTATACATGTCTGTTTCGTTATACAATTGCATTCGCATATTCGGGATCAATATTTATCTGTTTACAAGAAGCACATGTAATAATTTACAAACTGTTATAACTTAAGAGACAGATGTGCTTATGTTCAATGTAAGGACTCGACTGCCTACGGTTTCAGTTTTTACATACTCTGTCCGCGCTTATCTTAATCCAGATATTAGTACTGCCACTTATGTTGGTTGATCATGTCCGGTCAATCTGATCCAAATTTTCAATTAGAAGACCCGTCAATACCGATGCCTACTTGGAAACAAATACATTTATCGGTTTATATTATACTATACAACTTGATAATACATATACGTAGGTTTTTTCCTGTTAATAAAATTGTATAACAATACATGGTAGCTCTGATACATTTTCCACGCTATGTTGCAAAACTCTACCTCGGAATTAGTATGGCTGTGTATTAGTTTTGCTTTTACAGAGAAGTAGTTATGTCTGGTCACTTAACTTATTAGGGTGACATAAGCGATGTAGCAGTGCTATAAATATTACTTAAGCAGCCGTGTTTTTCAACACGATGGGCCGACTATGCAAATTTGCAATTAGATAAATTACAATTCCTTCAACATTATTGATTTTCCTTTTTTTAGTAGCGGATATCCTAAGAGCTCTTGATTGCATTTTTATACGTGGGTATATTATCGATCTGAGTAAACTATCTTAAAAAACGAGATAAAAATGCAACGTGAAATTTAATGTAATAGTTTTTATTTTAGACGAACTTTTCTTACGTTATAAGACGAATAACGTGTTAATATATATTTATATAGAGTTCTCTCGATGGCGTCATGAAGTCAAATGAGTAGAAGAAGAAAACATCTTCTCTAATATCCAACCTTTTATCAACTTATATAGTTTGTTGTTCGAAAATTGAAAAATCACTTCCCACTATATATGTTACACAATTGATTTTTTAATACGAGAAATAATATTGAATGGACATTTTTTGAATACATTAAAATCAATTATAAATCCATGTTGACTGATTTTTTTTTTTGTTTCTTTAACATTAAAAAGAACACTATATATATTTCGTAAAATATAAGTATTCATAAATTAAATATCTTTTTTTTTTTGTGTGTGAACAGACTTAATTATAATTTATTATTTAGTTTTGATTGAATAAGATTTTATTTCAGTAGGTTAAACAATAATAAGTCCAGTGGTATTTTAAATATGTATGTTTTTATAACACTTTTAGATTCTGAACGGAGTGAAGAATGTATTGATTTTACAATGATGTGTGTTTTTTTTCTTTTTTTTGTGTCTGTCGACACGATTTGGGGCAGTAAAAATGCTTCGATTGCCTTATGTAGCAACTTTTCTGAAAGAAAAGTGAATCTATTTGGTACTTTGGGGAGTCAAAAGTAAAAAAATTTCCAATATTTTTTAAATGCGACGGGAAAAACCATAAAAAAATTTGGGAAAAACGGGAGGTTTTACGCAAAATCAAATTTTTTATTTTGCTATAACTCAAAAACTAATCGATGTAAATACTTGAAATTTTCACCAAATGTTTAGATTAGCGTTCTCTATACACCATTAAATTTTCAAAGTATTTTGACTTTTATAAAGCTATTTATAGACAATTGAAATTTTCAATTTTTTTAAGTATTTTTTAAGTATTTTTTTTTTAAATAACGATAAAATTTTTTTGGCTGCCCAGAAAATCTTGAAAATTTAATACAAGGTTTCTTATAAGTTGTTCCTTAACTGATAAAAAAAAATCTAAAATCGTAAGTCACAATTTTTTTTTATAAGTGCTCAAAGTTCCAATTTATACGAAATATGTAAAAATCACGATAATTTGCAAGTTATTTTGTAGATAAAAATTCATAAAATTTTTTCTGTTCATACTTAAGGTTCAAAATTTTAACACTAGGTTATCTATAAGCTACTCTTCAAAAATCTTTAAAAAAATTTCTACCGGAATTAGAGGAAAAAATTTTATGACTGTTTGAAATTTAAATATTTACGAAATCGCATAAAATAGCGATTTATTCTCAAACGATTTTAAATATTTTTTATAATTCAAAAAGTATAAGTCGCAGATTTTTGAAATTTCTACCAGCTGTTAAAATTGGTATTTCCTTTATGTCATATTTTTTTCAAAATATTATATTGATTTTTAAGCCACTTATAGGCATTTAAAATATTCGATTTTTTTATATTTTTTTTTATAATCGGTGATAAAAAAAATTTGGCTCCCACAAAATACTTGAAAATTTAATAGAAGATTCCACAGAAGTAGTTCTTAAAGTCATTCAAAAATTATTAAAATCCATAGGCACAATTTTTTTTATTATCGTTTGAATAGCGAATATTGACATAAAATTACATGTAAAATATAATATAATGTATAATATTCTAGACTGACAAAGATACCGTTTTTTTTAAAATGCTCTAACTCAAAAACGAAAAACCGCAACAACTTGAAATTATCACCAAATCTTTATATTGACGTTTTCTATTCATGGTTAAGTTTTCAAAGTATTTTGACTTATTTTGACTTATTTATAGACAATTTAAATTTTCAATTTTTGTAAAATTTTTGTTTTTAAACATCTATAAAATTTAATTGGTTGAGCGAAAACTCTTGAAAATTTAATACTAGGTTTATAATAAGTTAAACTTATCGTAACTAAAAAATATCGGTGATCGGTTAACTCAAATTTTTTTTATAAGCCCTTAATGCTCAAATTTGTATAAAATGAGTAAAAATATCTATAAGCTACTCTTCAAAAATCTTTAAAAATATTTTTACCGTACTTTGAGGAAAATTTTTTATGACTGTTTGAAATTTAAATACTTACGAAATTGCATAAAAAAGCGTTTATTCTCAAACGATTTTTAATATTTGTTATAATTCAAAAAGTATAAGTCGCAGATTTTTTAAATTTCTGCCAGCTGTTAATATTGGCGTTTCCTTTGTGTCATATTTTTTTCAAAATATTATATTGATTTTTAAGCCACTTATAGGCATTTAAAATATTCGAATTTTTTACATTTTTTTTTTATAATCGGTGATAAAAAAAATTTGGCTGCTACAAAATATTTGAAAATTTAATAGAAGATTCCACAGAAGTAGTTCTTAATGTCATTCAAAAATTATTAAAATCCATAGGCACAATTTTTTTTTACAAGCGTTTGAACAGCGAATATTGACATAAAATTACTTGTAAAATATAATATAATGTAGAATGTTCTAGACTGACAAACTATATCGCTGTATGCAACTGCCAACCCATCCTAATTGAAAAATATATTTATCGTTTCAAAATAAAATATACTTTTTACAATGTTTATAAATAACAATGTATTATATCCTAGACAAACATATGAACTCCGTTCAGAATCGTTATTCGTATACAATGATATCTATCATTGCATTCAAATTTAACAAATCCATTATAATTATGACCTATCCTATAAGCGAGGTGCACTCCACCCCTAACTGTACAGCAGAGTGAGGCCCATCCGGTTCTTTTTGTTTTTATTTAATTTCTTAATTTAAGCGGTTCAATTGTATAAATCCTATTTTGTTCTTAAGTTTTCAATTTTATGAACTTCTTAGTGATTATTTGATAAAATCATTTTTTATTTATCATTTTGTAGAGTACAATTTTATTTGTAAAAATGAAATGAACATAGTTAATAATAAGATAATATGATATCGATTGCAGTTCATCATTTAGAATAAACATGACGGTTAAGTATGTATTGATATTAATACATTTTAATAATTTTTTATTGTTATAAATCTTTTAAAAAGTTGATTAACACATTTTACATAGTTTAAAATTATTTATTCATGGATCTTAAATTTAAAGTAATGCATCTATATTAGCAGAGTGTTATTATATTATAAATGTATAATGAATTTATGATATAATGTGATAAAATAATGACATATTTTGGTATAGATCCAAGAACTTAAATTAATAACTTTTTTGTTTTTGTTTCAGCTTACCCTTATTTATTACAATTAATATGATCGTTCTATTAAATGCATTGATATTTTTTATAAGTAGTTAAAAATATTAATTTTTAGAAATTTAAAATCATCGCTTTTGATCTTATATTTAGACTATAGAACATTAAAATTATTATTCACATATTTTTTTTAAAAATAAAGAATGATATTCATGTAAAACATATAAATTTACTAAGTATAAAAATTAATTGAAGTTGGTACGAAAAAAATAAAATTATTTAAGTATTTTTAATTGGTTCCAAATTGTAATGTCACATTTATACTTTTAGAGAAAATACGTACTTCTGACGTAGATTATTATTAATAATTGTGTAGTGTGCACCATATATATATGTATATATATACACATATAAATGATTGCTATGTTAGACATAAAACACTATCTAATCTCCATGTCCCAGTTTATAGAACTACACTGTTCGGTCAAAATGTATCCGTTTGAATACGAGAAGAATGGTGTGTTCGCATAGAAATATTATTTCGACATAAAATAATATTTTTGTTCAACTTAAGAATGTGTTCAAAATCAATTTTATGTTGTCGTTAAAGATCACTAATCTGTTGAAAACCGTTTCATATATATATTTATAATTTATAATATTTATAATATTTATATACTACATACTTGAGGAGGTACATGATAACGAAACGATTACTATTGTAACTACAATGTATCGGTACTTGTGCTTACAACAGAATCAGCGGCAGTTTGGATAGTCATCTCTGTAAATTGGACGTACTTCAGATTATTATAAAAATATATACATTTGTATGGGCGGTTGAATTAATATATATTTAGGACATATATAAGTTCAAACTAGGTTACTATTCCCTCGTCTTCATTTTCCAATACAAACGTAGGTACGAATAAATAAATAATAACACAAGTCTTTGTTACGCAATATAATATGTGAGGACAATATCGATATAGTTGGCCAGTATTAGCTATCAAAATCAGTATTTTCGGTAAATGTTCTACTTATCTGTTGACCCGAATAATCGTCATCTCACTCTGTATACATATAGTATAGCCATGAATATTTTTAACTAGTAGAAAAACAATTAAACATCACCATTAACTAGAATTTATTTCATGCAATGTTTAAAATCGAAATATTTTGAATCAAGAATCCCAGGAACTCTTTTTAAATAATGCATACTGTAGTTTATGATCGTCGTATATAAAGGTATATAGTTGTTTATTTTTCATTACGTTGAGAAATTTGTCTGCTTTTAGATCAGTTGTATGATAGGTTCGGTACAATAAGGTCGAATCATTTGAAAAAAACAATTTGATAAAACATATTTTATTATAACCAAACGATATCAGAATAGTTATGCAAATTAATAGTAAAAGCAAATACGAACTAATATGATTATAAATTTGATTATTATGTGTTAAGTTATAATATATAATTAACAGAATGATTACGAGATTACAAAGGTATTGTAGAAAATATATAGTAGAGAATGATAACAATGTATAAAACAGATCATGACTGATGAATGAAAAATCCGAATTTCAATCATTTTTAAGGAATTTAATTCGTAATTTAATAAAAATTAACCTATGTTTACATATTATTATGATCATTGATGCTGTTAGGTGTATTTAGTAATGTTTCCGAAAAATAAAAATATTAGATTATTAAATGTAGGTAACAAGTGTTAACTGTATAATTGTGTACTAACTGTATAACAAGTGTACCTATTTAATTTATGATTATGAAATAAAATTTGATATTTTATTTACAAAACAAATCATAATGGTTCAAAGAGCTATTTGTATACTCAAGTTCTAAAATGTTCGCAAAACTAAATAATATAGATAACTAAATAAAAACAGCTCTTAAATTTATTTTCAAATAAAATTATCAACTGAAAATTAATCTGTCGTAATCAAAAAAATGTCCTTGCTCCTGTGTTTAAATTGTTGAGGTTAAAATACTAATTGCAGCTTTATAGGTTAACATATACTATACATTAGTGATCTAATATTGAAAAATGTAATAATTCTTCATGTGTGGAGTGCAAAATCATTAGGTAACATACGAGCGTGATTAATTTTGTTATAAAAATAAATAAATCTTTTTGACTATACAACTTAACCATTTTTGATTTCGAATTTGTACAACCATCGTAAATGAAACAAACTACTTTGAGTATGCATTTAATAGTTTGACCGTTCTGACGTACATCTACTAATAAAGTAGTAAAACAACCTATCTACTTAATAGTGATAACAGTGTTAACGCGGTTTTAAAAATAGGTAATAATTTCTAATACAGGGAAATTGATGTAACAATATTCCCATTCGTTCAAATATATTAAAAATACTTTTTGTTTACATTAATAGAAACAGATTTTATTGAAACGTGATTAAACTTTAGGTTAGGTTATTAAAATATCTATAACGAGATATCTTAGATTGTTTTCATTTAGATCACTAAAATATTACTTGATTTGTTTTTTTATTATTATTTTTTTTTACAAAGGTTATCGTAAATTGTTCAGATTTAGCAGATTTTTCGTTTCAACGGTTACATTTTTATCAGTGTTACCAACGATTTATTGTATTGTTAATAATAATAATTTTTTTAAAACTTATTGGTAGGTAAAAAATACAAATTTTCGAAAGTGTATAAACTCCTGAGTAAACATAGTAAACAATTAAAATTAAAATAATTATAATGTATTTGATGAGTTACCGGAACTTAATCGAGAGATATTCTACTATTTAAGATTAGAGAAATTATTAATCTTAAACCTAAACTATTTTAAAGTGCATAATTGTTGTATGTTCTAATTATATATATATATATTTAACCTATATTGATTTACATATACTTTGATTGGTAATTAATAAAAACAACATATTGGACAGAAAATATATATATATATATATATAACAATTAAAAACATGATTTATTTGTTTGACAAAAGTTTTCCATTTTTAATAAAATATAATGCATATACATACAAAACGAACAATTTAAAATTGTTCGCCCCTACCCGGTTTTTTATTTTCGTGTATCATATTATAAATTGGATTAGGAAACGCTATTTTGGAAGAAAAGTGATACAAAACGGCCAAGATATTTCTGATGTCTCGACGATAACTCTACTGATTCGTATAACCTACCTGACCGGTTATTTTATTTTTGCGTTACAGAATCGGAGCCAAAGAACCCAAAGTGCCGCAAGTACAGGTTACAGTTCGCGGTGGACCCGCTACCTGAAGGCGAATGGCTGACCGCGGCCGAGCTGCGACTTACGCCGTTGCGGGACAGGCCGGCCGGACAGCCGAGTCGCGTGCAAGTGCTGGTGCACGACATTGTGCAACCGGGCGTGCGGGGCGTGTCGAAGCCAGTGCTGAGGCTGCTGGACTCACAGTTCGTGGACTTGCGAGAGGAGGCGACGGCGGCGGACGACGTGGTAGTCACGCTGGACGTGACGCCCGCGCTGGAGAGGTGGTCGCAGCACGGTGGCCGGTGGTCGGCCGTCAACCACGGACTGCTGGTCGAGACATTAGCGGACGGCCACGTGCGGTCACCGATACCCGACACGTTCGAACTGCGGGCCGTCGGCAGGCCGGCACTGCTCGTGTATTCGGACGACGGCAAGAACAGCCGGCCTGTGGGCCCGCCGCGGCGGAAGCGTTCGCCCGGAACCAACCAACAACAGGGCAGAAGCGGCGGCGGTGGCAGCAAGCGACGGAAAGATGGCAGCAGCGGCCGCGACATCTGCCAAAGGCATCCGCTGTACGTGGACTTCACGGACGTGGGCTGGGACGATTGGATCGTCGCGCCGCCCGGCTACGACGCGTACTATTGCCACGGCGACTGTCCGTTCCCGGTTGCCGAGCACCTCAACTCCACTAACCACGCCATCGTCCAAACGCTGGTCAACTCCATGAACCCCACGGCCGTGCCCAAGGCGTGTTGCGTGCCCACGCAGCTGGCGTCCATATCGATGCTGTACCTGGACGAGGACAATAAAGTAGTGCTCAAAAACTATCAGGACATGCAAGTACTCGGGTGCGGGTGCAGGTAGGCTTCGGCCTCGGTCGTCGTCTTCATTAACTACATCGACACACACACACACACACACACACACACACACAGCGTCGCCCAAAGATATTATTATTATCATTATTATTATTATTATTATTATTATTATTATTATTATTATTTTATTTTTAATATATATTTACGTATATATATTTTTTTTATCATTATTACTATTATGTGCTTCTCGAAATGAGGTGGTTTTCTTTTTTGCACGTAGACACATAAACGATTTTTGTTTTGTTTTTAATAAAAATGATTTTTATCGTCTATTAATATATTATATACAAATATATATTATGTCTGACAATGAAAACTACAAGTTAACGATTCAAATAAACATCACCAAGACGGGAAGGCATGATCATTTTCATATAATGTGAACCGATTTCCGACGTAATTGTCTTTGAACGGATGATTACATGCTGTATAATATCACAGTTAATGTTAGTATATGAATTGTGTAAATCCTGATTCTTAAAAAATTAATTAGATCTCCGACAAAACCGACAACGGATATTGCGCAATAGCAGTAAACAATATTGAGTATTATATTTTGTAATGTATTTTATCGTTACCTAGAGTAAGAGACGACAAATTTTTTTTTTTCAATAAATGTGCTCTTAAATTTTTCCCCATAATTTTAGAATATGCTTTCGGGTGAAACAACAAATAAAAAAAGTTATTAGTTCTAAACAGATTAACAATCATACAAAATCGAATGAACCACGTAGTAGCCGGTAAAAATATGAACACAAAACTAATGACATGCCAATAGTATATCAATTGAAAAAAAAAATAATGTAGTTCGTACACATAATATGTATCTTCTATCGGATTTGTCGAGTTTAACTGTTAATGTTTTTCTTAGATTCATCAAATTGGTTGAAGTTTGACATTTAGCTAATCCTCATCAGCCCCAACCACTCACCAAATCCGCAAAACTGTTCACCATTTATCACTACCACCAAACTCATTGTATACCCAAAATCATGTCTCTCATTTTTATACTTATTTATTATATTATAGCCATTGTACACACCAACCAGTGAACATAATGTTATATATTGTTTTATACGTCATACTCATATACTAGTCTTTTTATTTTATTAAATAATGTAATTTTTCGCCCCGTAATCAAAACCCGACTAAATTACTATTTAACAGTTGTTATATTATATTACTTTCATTTTTGTTTGTTTATTTATTTTATTAAATTTTGACTTGCCTCGATATGTTACCATAATATTATTGTCCATGTAGATTTAGACCCATGTTTTTATTTAATGAGTTATGATTAAAAATTATAGAATACGATTATTGAAAAAAGAGAATTTCCATAATGGATATACATACTTCGAAAAGAGTATCCTATTTATTTGTATATTGTGCATATATTTTTGTAAATAATAAATTTTTGTGTTAAATTAATTGTGTTAAAATTATTTTGTAGAGTTCGTAGTTCCTACACTCCAATAATTCAAAATAAATGAATATTTGTGTTATTCCTCCTTTCGTTATGATAATAACGAATCTTTATGAACAGTATCATATTATAGAAAAAAAAATATTACGAGTGAAAGAAATTAAGTTACATTTAATCCCCTAATTACCTAAATGATAATTCAACTTAATTTTCAATAAAAAAAACACTTCAATAGTAGTTGATGTTTCCTGAAGTCTCTATTATTCTTTTTCCCTTAAACTATAATTTATATATATACTCGTATGTACACATACATCAAAATTTTAGTTGTATTTACCGGCATACTACAGCCTGTTAAATCGAATCAATATAACATTATTGCTATTTTTATTTGCAATTTGCTATACGGGTGTATGAAAATCTCAAGCTTCAAATAGCGGCATTTATGAGCAAAAATCGGTTAAGTATAATTATCAAACTGACACCTGAACTATACATAAATAGTTTTTAATGAACAATAAGAATATGATTTTTTTGTTATTTCAAGTAAAGATTTATAATTAACTCTAAGACTAAGTTTATATATATTTACATTTTTTTGGTCAATTCCTTTGTTTTCGTAATCAAAGATAATGTTTTTTTTTTCATTATTATTAGACATTTTATAACTACTAGTCTACAGGTTTAAGCATATAAAGCTGTTTATCTAATATTTAATAACACTTTTTACTGTACCTACGTATTATACAATTCAAGTCTTAAAAAATACCCGATGCAATTGCGGTAACAGAATTGAAGGTCTGTGACCCGTGGGTGTTAATCTTGTATAGTCATAGAGAACGGTGATGTCTCATTTAGTTCCAGAAAAAAGGTCATCGAGCATTGTTTTGTATCCTTCATAAAAATAAAGTCATCGATTTTGAATACCTTGGTATAGGGACAACGATTCATAGTGCTCAGTGGACAGCATCCAGTACTCAAAATTATCGTGATTCATTATTCACTAAACTATAAACTCAATGATACATTTGTGAGAGAACATGTTACCAATATTGGGAATCATCTAGATAAATAATGAATTACCTTTTATCTTATCTAAATAATTACTACAACTGTTGTAGAAATAATTATAATATTTATAAATAAATATTATCATACAATTATGTTTTATTATCATAGATAAATAAAAGTTATTTTAAAACTCATTCATTAATCATTATATAGTTATAATTTTTCGGTTAGTCTTAGTTTACTATTTAAATACAGACAAATTTATAATTCAATTAAATCATAAAAAATAAAAAATATGCGAAAAGCGATGAACAAAATTGTACTGAACTAACAGAACAGATAAATGAAACTATGTGTAACCTATCTGATGGAAAATTTTTCAAAATCATGAAAGATGATAAACATACAACAGTCCAATGTTAGTACTGTCCTATGACGATTATTGAACAAAAATGATCGACTGGGAATTTTTTAGAGTAAGTATCTATATTAAATAATTAGTTAAGCCATTAAAAACTACAATTTATTTATTACAAATGGTACTTATAATTTACTTCAGTACTGGAAGTTGCATTTAAATAAATTTGTTTATGATTTGATTTTTTTTAATATGTCTATATTATATATATGTATACATGACATTTATTAACAAAAATAAATTAAAACAGTTTTTATCTTTTAGATTCTGAACGAAGTGAAGAATGTATTGATTTTACAATGATGTGTGTTTTTTTTTTTTTTTTTTTTGTGTCTGTCGACACGATTTGGGGCAGTAAAAATGCTTCGATTGCCTTATGTAGCAACTTTTCTGAAAGAAAAGTGAATCTATTTGGTACTTTGGGGGGTCAACAGTAAAAAATTTCCAATATTTTTTAAATGCGACGGAAAAACCATAAAAAAATTTGGGAAAAACGGGAGTTTTTACGCAAAACCAGTTTTCGACATAATCAAATTTTTTATTTTGCTATAACTCAAAAACTAATCGATGTAAATACTTGAAATTTTCACCAAATATTTAGATTAGCGTTCTCTATACACCATTAAATTTTCAAAGTATTTTGACTTTTATAAAGCTATTTATAGACAATTGAAATTTTCAATTTTTTTAAGTATTTTTTTTTTAAATAACGATAAAATTTTTTTGGCTGCCCAGAAAATCTTGAAAATTTAATACAAGGTTTCTTATAAGTTGTTCCTTAACTGATAAAAAAAAATCTAAAATCGTAAGTCACAATTTTTTTTTATAAGTGCTCAAAGTTCCAATTTATACGAAATATGTAAAAATCACGATAATTTGCAAGTTATTTTGTAGATAAAAATTCATAACATTTTTTCTGTTCATACTTAAGGTTCAAAATTTTAACACGAGGTTATCTATAAGCTACTCTTCAAAAATCTTTAAAAAAATTTCTACCGGAATTAGAGGAAAAAATTTTATGACTGTTTGAAATTTAAATATTTACGAAATTGCATAAAATAGCGATTTATTCTCAAACGATTTTAAATATTTTTTATAATTCAAAAATTTTTTCAAAATATTATATTGATTTTTAAGCCACTTATAGGCATTTAAAATATTCGATTTTTTTACATTTTTTTTTTATAATCGGTGATAAAAAAAATTTGGCTCGTACAAAATACTTGAAAATTTAATAGAAGATTCCACAGAAGTAGTTCTTAAAGTCATTCAAAAATTATTAAAATCCATAGGCACAATTTTTTTTTACAAGCGTTTGAACAGCGAATATTGACATAAAATTACTTGTAAAATATAATATAATGTAGAATGTTCTAGACTGACAAACTACATCGCTGTATGCAACTGCCAACCCATCCTAATTGAAAAATATATTTATCGTTTCAAAATAAAATATACTTTTTACAATGTTTATAAATAACAATGTATTATATCCTAGACAAACATATGAACTCCGTTCAGAATCGTTATTCGTATACAACGATATCTATCATTGCATTCAAATTTAACAAATCCATTATAATTATGACCTATCCTATAAGCGAGGTGCACTCCACCCTTAACTGTACAGCAGAGCGAGGCCCATCCGGTTCTTTTTTAATTTAAATATCTATTATTTTATCTTTTATCTTTAGGTATTTCTCATTTTTAAAAATCTTTTTATTATTAATTATTATTATTATTATCTTTTTATCTTATCTAGATAAATTTTAAGTTATCTGTGCCCAAAAATGCACACTACTCCCTACGCAAATACATCGATACCACTCAAAAGTAATGGTTACGATCATGTCGAAGCAATCTATATTTACAGAACTTTTGAATTGAACTAAAAAAGGAAAAAAACATTGAACATGTGGTTAACGGTAACCTATCAGTATATTCATATACGTATTTAGAATACATTTTTTAAAAAAATGGCTAAATTATAGTTTTAAACCAAGAAAAATAATAGGGGTAAATTATATTTAAAAACAAAATTGTTATAATCCTTTCGGAAACTTGTATGTAACGAGTTACTTATATAATAGAATCATCTGCTTATTATTTAGAATGTGCATTTTTATTATTATTAGGTATTATAAACATTTTAAATGCGAAATAAAAATGTTCAAAGAGGTAAGTTCAGAATGAAATTATATACCTACTCTAACAATCTAAAAATTACTATAATACAAATATCGGAGAATAATAGATGATCAGATGCAGTTAAATATCGTCGAAAAATCTTAATATAAATAGAAATGTTCGCTGCTACTGAAAAAAACTGATTAGTTACACGAGACCGAGCGTCTGTTATTCATCGTTTCGCCCTTTTTATAAAATAAACTTGTAGCAGATGCACAGGTAGTGGGACACAATTTGAACTTTATACGAGTTGCTACTTATTATGACGAATGTTTTGTCATATTATTTATATATTCATACATTTGAAAGCAACAATGAATCATCGTATCTAAAAATCAATTTCAAGTAAAAGTTAGGAATGATTTTTTCTCATTAATTTTTAAAATGTACATTTATTAACATTTCAATAAAATGTTATCAATTATTGTAGAGGAGTCATCATTTTAACATAAGACGATAAGTAAGTACCATTATTGTGTGGTTCAGGAATAGGGAAACGAGAGAAAATATTTGTGGTCATTTACTGTTCACAATTAGTCACACATTTCACTGTGTCGATTATTGAACTCATTAATATGTAATTATTATTAAATTGAAGTCACATATTAGTACAATAAGCCACGGCACTGCCTGATTAGGGTGTAAAACGTAAAAAATTAACCAGGAATTAAAATATTTTGTAGGAAATATCGGAAGAAACATGTTGTCGATAACGATTAATACATATCTATTTTGTGGTAGCATTCAGTATTTATAACCATTATAAGTCAATGTACGACTACCCAGAACTAGTTTTCGGATATCAGGATTTTCTACTGATATAATGTTTAGAATAACCATTGATTGACGTGAGTAATTTGACCTTGTTGTGAATTTTCTTGTTAACAATGAGTAGCTACGGATTCGTTAAAGCTTTGTTCATACTTTACATAGGTACTCGATTTAAATCCGTGATTGCAGAGAGTAGAAGTTTGAGCTTCATATTATATAGATGCAAATTAACATTTTATGCCGTAACATAACTAAAATATAACTTATTAAGTCGACTTAAGAAGAAAACTCACCTTTTAATTTATCTATCTTTATATATTTATATATATATATTTCTTTTATCCATGTGTAACTCCTCCTAAAGTGCTGGACAGATTTTTATAAAATGTTGTGTTCACAATTAAGATGATTATAAAAAGGTTTAGATTCACTATTTGATCAGATAAAAAAGCGTGATTAACGTCTGTGACGAGTAATATCGAAAAAAGGGTAGCCTGTTGAACAGCACGTTTAGAGCATGAGATCGAGAGAGAATGAGAACTAAACGCGAAATTTACATGTGCATAATTTGCTTGTCTTGCGTTTGAATTTGCACCAGATATTAATTACTCTGCATTTTCAAAAATTTCTATTGGCACAATGGATAAAGTATGCCAATTTTGTCAAGCGTTATGATTCAGTTATGAAACGCCCGACATGTGTTGCGCATCATGAAAAGTTGTGCTGTTACCTCTTTTCACTCCGTCGGGTCATTTACAATCAATTTTTGCTTTCCAATTAGATGATTCGAAATTATTTTTGTTTCAGATACGTAAATTCGTTTCTTGTTTCCAAATGACGTAATTTAGGAAAACCAAAATTTACGATTTCACATCCGTCGGACGTAATTTTCAAACTACATTTAAAATACAAGGCCAGGTATATCATAAGACTGAATCGTTACTGCCAATGCCTGTTGTTGATCAGATGTTTCTCCAGATCTTTTTTATGGATAGTTGTAAAGACCATATATTAACTCAGTGCCAGTATAATTCTATTGGACAAGTTGAAGAGGCAAAAATTGAGGGATTGTTGGAAGATCTCATAGAAAATTGTAATCAACTTTATAATTTGTTTAAAAAAGTTTTAATTAAATTAAGAAATTAAGATGATCAAATTTCAGGACATTATTGTTCAGGAGAAAAAGATTTTTTGAAAGACATTGCAAATCCAATCTACCTGAACTAGTACACTTTAACTTGGAACTAGTATACTTGAACTAGCCAGTCTTCAACGTAAAAACCATTATTTTGTTAAGGATAAATTGCTATGATCAAGAGGAGATACATGGGAGTTAAAATGATTGAAATTGAGAATTTTTATTTTTATTTAGGCATATCATAAAAAAAAATAAAAAATAAAAAATTTTTACATAAAATTAAGGATAGTACGAATAAATTTAAATTTAAATTCCGTTGTATTTAATTAGTGAAATACAAGTCCAATAAATATTACAAACTAATTAAGTTATTTTCAATTAAAACTAATTATATTCAAAATAATTATAACAACATTTTAACCATCGTAATATGTGCATTTTAAATAGTCTTTTCACGATTCCATTACTTTGATCATTTATGCACTTAATAAACACAACACATCACTCATAATGTAGAGTGTACAAATCCTTGATTTTAAAGATTTATCATAAAATCCATAGCATTAATTATTTCGAAACCATTGGTGTCAAAACATAACATACTGGTTTATGTGGTGTAATAGATAACACTTTACGGTTAAGATTTTTGAACTGTTATAATAATTATATTGATTTCGGCATATCTATAAATGTTACAGAAATATTTATATATTAATAAATAATCAAAGTAAACACATTTTACTTAATTTATACTTTAGAAATGATATGTATCAGTGATTTAAAAAATTGTATATGTATTTTACTTCATTTTGGTCGAATCTAAAAGAAGTTTCAATTTATGTAAATGTTTATGATTTATTAAGGTAACTGCTGAAATGATGGTACTTCATAAAGTCATATAATTTCAATATTTTTATGATTTAATCTATCAGCATTTTACGGGATTAAATTACAAAAACGTATAATTGTTTATAGTTTAATCGTTAATGCATTATCAACAGGAAAGGACTTATAATGTAGTTGATATTATAATTCAGTGAAAAGTACGTTAAAGATTAATGATACCTATTTATTATCTAAAATGAAATGTAATTAATTTAATAACGATATTGTGAATTGTAATTAAAATGCGTATATGCTAATCATTCATATAGTATGTATTGATACATTTATAACATATAGGTACCGAGTTTGTAGTAACAGCCAACAATTCATCATTTATACTTTATTATTATACAAGTAATATTCTTCCGAAGATATTCATACTATCATATATGTTAAAAACAAACATACAAATCAATAACTTCCTGTCTCATAGGACACATCAGGATCATATTATACTCGTGATTTATAACGTACATATTTGTTTATGACGATGACTGACTTGTACTGAAATGAGAAAATATTTCAGTAACTATTTACTCGTTTTAACTATACTACCATTATAGGTTTATATAAATTACTGTTAATATAATATACAAATATTATATTATAAAATATTTATTCATTAAAATAAAATAAGAAAAAACAATTAGTAAAATAATTGTAATAATTGCAATGAGATTTGAATAAAATATCGATTTGGAAACTATTTACTTTTTGTAATATATTTATGGTGATTTTCTTCTTTGATAAAAATGTTTGAAAATTTTTCATTTAACTAAGTGGGTATAGATAATACACACCAAACATCTAATTTTTAACGAATTCAAGGTTATGATTTAAAATAAATATTTTTCTATCATATTAACCGCTTAAGGTCGCTTATATTGAAAGGAATGTTCCATTATTTTTATCTCCCCAATTTTACCAAACATGACATCATTAATGTTTATGGTAGAATATTTATAGTAGGTAATAGGTTTAGTAGGTATGTATTTTGATAATTTTTCAATTATTTTTTTTATCCCGTATTATTTTTTTTAAAAATTATAAAAAAAATTTAATTTTTATTCTTTTAAAATAATCTTTGTTTAGATATTTATCGAACTATAACGTTTTTGATAGCATGTTATCTGAAGTATCGTTTAAGTTAATATAAGGTTTTTTTAAATGTGCTGTGACAATTAGATATGTTATTGCAAATCAAGAAAAATTCCGCTAAATCAGACAATAACTCATATTATTTATTAAATAAAGCCTAACTCATAATTTACAAATCATACAATATATCAATTACAATTATGCATTTTATTACAGTAATAATCATGAGTCATGATTTTTACATTCATGTGCAGTTAAATATATTCTATTTTTATTCGACAAATATTAAAGTAAAACGCGTGTTGCGATGAATTATATGAAAGGTACACTATTTTTTTAATATTTTTGTTTATTTATTATTGTCCTAAATAATTTACATACCTATTTATTATTATCAAACATCTGCTAAATCGAGTAACATCAACAAAAATATTTAATCGTCTATTCGTTGGTGTCAGTAAAATTATAATAATTTGTTTCGAAGCATCAGTTTACACCTAGAATTACAGGAAATGACAGTGTAGGATATAAGTGGTTTAAAATTGTTTATAGCCGAAGGCTTACATAAAATCCCGGTTTAAATATATCAATCCAGTTTGAATGTGGTTTAAAAATATCAAACAAGTTCAACAATATCAATACGGATTTGGAGCGCGAACTAGTCTCAAATATTCCAATGCAGCGTAACTACGATGAACTAATAAAATACATTTTGAACTTGTAATAAAAGTGTAAATTCAATTAAATTCTTCTACCTATATGTTGAGCATGAAATAACTATGTTCGCACTGTTATCTTAATATAATAATAATATTTCTTATGTATTTAATCACTTGATCAGTTCCAATTCAAGTAGGAAAATCAAGATCAAAATGCTATATGTGATGTTGATGTATTATTAATTTATACTAATATATATGATGAGTATTTAGTTTTATTCTATACTTGAAAACGGAAATAAAATCTGCGTTTATACTTATGTTATATTTATTAACTTGTAAAGTCGAACAAATATTACCGCTGTGGATACTTGAACACAAAATTTTGTTTGAATATCGGAATATTCTAAAGACAAAAACTGCTAGACTCTCGTGGTATGCCGTATCTGCTTTACTTACAGCAGCGCACTTAGCGGTGGTATCTCAGTATTTAACGGCACAATGTGGGTTATATTTAAGGAAACTATACATAAACTAAATTTAAGGAAATTTAAGGATATATTTTTCTAATAAAAATAGGAATCAATTTAATTGTATACAATGTTTTTCTTTAATAATTATTAACAAAATTACGTATTATTATGATTTTAAAGTACAAAAAAAAATTTTATTTTATTTTAAAATTCAACTTTTTTTTTTTATACAAGCAAAACTGTTTTCGTAAAGAAAGTGGTCGACGAACCCCCCCCCCCCCCAAATCACGGAATTTATATATTAAAAATCAATAATCTTATGAATTATACATTCGATAAATTTCATTTTTAAATGTGCACTACTACATTAAAAGTAAAAACCCTTGATCAGTTACTGACTGCAATGTTATAAAAAATATTCCGAGGGCCATAGAAAACATTTTTCAAACTCCCCCCCTAAAAAAATCCTGAATCCACCACAGTATACACACGTTACATGCACCCATACTAGTTAAATATTATAAAAACACTAGGCGGACTTTGGGGGGTGCTTGGGAGAGAGCTTAGCCCCCACCTCCAATATCAACCCCCCCTCCCAAATTATTATAATAGGTACTTATTTTGCAACAATTGACATTTAAGCCCCCCTAAAATTCAATCAAATCTCCGCCTATGTAAAAACAATAATTCATCAACAGATTAAAATTAATTATCGTTATTTTTCACTATTTTCTGTAAATGGAACATTTTAGGGGTATGGTCGAATTGCACTTATTAGTCGAATCGCACTTTAGTTTAAAAAAGGAAATGGTCGAACTTCACTGAGGTAAAAAGCAAGTAGTGGTCGAACTGCACTTGGACTCAAAAAAGTATTTCAATAAAATTTGAATACACGATTACGTCACGGCCTCGTTTTAATAGTTTTATAATTATTCTTATTTACACAGTGACGTTAAAGTATGTACTAATTGTAGTTTACATGGGTCTGCATACATAGTACATGGTATACAATATAAGTATTAATCTTATATTTTTATAACTATTTAAATAATTAATAACTATTAGTTAAATAATTATTTAAACAAATAACTATTTATTACCCAGTTAAGTTAGATTCTTTTGTCGATTTTTGGCGACAATTATATTATCTGCGTTATCTAAATGGCACAAACTAATATATAATACTATTAAATAAGTACGCCGTAACGTTCTTCAACAGAGAGATAAGATTCTTAATATTTTTAACGGGTTTATCATTTAACTCTTTTTTGAACGAGTGTAGTTCGACCACTACCTACTTTTTACCCGAGTGCAGTTCGACCATTACCTTTTTTCAATCCAAACGTAATTCAATAATTTATTTGTAGGTAATAAGCGAAATTCGACTATCCCGCATTTTAGTGTTCCGAAAATGTTCCAAGGGATAACGGAGCAAAAATGCTAAAAACGGGACGTATGGTTGCCCTAGTTCTATTATGACAAAATATACATATATTACGTTACAATATATTGTTTTGACCAAATGTGACCAATCCCGACCTATATAGTGTGAGTATAAAGTGCAAAGGATCGCATGTGTATATAGCATACCATCATAATAATACGTCAAGTTTTGTAAATAATTTAAAATTCAAATGTGTCAACTGACGCAGAATATAAATATAATTTATGTAAACTATTAAATTATTCTAAGTCTCCGACGACGCTTTACGTTTTGTATTTTAATAGCACCCGATTGAAACAACCAATTTCAATTTTGAATTTCTTTGCTTTTTGTTTCCAAGGTATCACTGAAAAATTTCGCAATTGAAAATAGTTTTCAATAATTTTCTATTTAGAATCAAATCCCGCATTGTACCATGTGCAGTTTTACCCATGATTTCAAACGAAGCTCTTTATGTTTTTTGATACGTCCTAATTCAAAATCAATTTTTTCATTAATTTTCTTAAAATTTCTGATTCGGACTTGAATCAAATTATTTCAAACAGTGGACAATGTTTAAAACTGCATTTGATCAACTCAGAAGGGGATAATTTTTCATACACTTTGGGCATTGTTATGATCTTGATATTACAATAACATCGATAATCAAATGAAATTATAGACGCTATTTTTCGGTGTATCGACATTATCGAGGTTTAAGATACTATCGTGCCGACAATTAGCCGAAAATAATGGTTTAGATATATACTCCGTTTACTTGCATTATTAACAACCGCTGACCACTGACCACTGGCCGTCGTCAACGTAGTTAACATGTTATAAGCCGCATGACGCGGGCCGTGACAAACGTGGAGGAGGGTGGTAGCATGCGGTGAAATTATGAGAAGCACCAGTCTGTCTGGTACATTCCTACCGCCAACGACTGCCAATAGCCAAGCCGCCGCCGGTGCAGACCTGAAGGCATTCCACGCGCGGCGGCATCGTAGTTTGCTTGTTCGGCCGACCGATGTATACAAGGTATATATAATACGTTTAATACATATATATATAATATATTATGCTTGGTATACATAGTGAAATTATTATAATATGTGTTCACGTCCATCGACGCGGATATTATTATTATTATATTATTATTACTGCGATGACGATCGAAGAATATGTGTGTGAGAGAGAGAGAGAGTGAAACGGCGATGCTGCTACAGAATGAAGTCGAAACATCGACGAGGAGGTTTTCTCGTACGCTCACACAAACGAGCCGAGATATTTATGATTACGTATACCCCGAAATATTATTATATATTATTATTCCAAAAACGAAGACGTGAGAAACGGAGAAACGGGGAGAGAAACAACTTACGAACACGGCGGCAGCAGTAACATGATGATATACGGGTCGCGCGCGAGTGTGTGTATGTGTGTGTGTGTGTGTGTGCGTAAAACAATAATAACGACGTTAAAGATAATAATGGTGTGTGCGTGTGAGTGATTGTGTGTGTGTGTGTGTGCAATGTCTGCTGGCGCGCGCGCGCGTGTGGTGTGTGGTCGAGTGTATTATATACGTTTTTATTGACGTATTATGTTTGTTTTAAAAATCCGTATATAACGCACAGAGTAGTCGAGTGGGTGGTCCGGCAGCACAGCATCGGCAGCCCGCGTGTGTGTTTTCCCTTCTCCACCGCCGCCGCCACCGCACAAATGATGATAACTAGTTACCGAACCCGGGTAGACGTCGACGGAAAGAGGGATGAAAGAGAGAGACAGAGACAGAGACGAGGACGGAAGAACAACGACGGCGACTACGACGACGACTCTTACGACGCATTACGCGGCGGACATACGCGAGCCGCCGCCTGAGAAGACCATGGTCGGAAAAACGTCGTAATAGATACGCCACCGCGCAGACTCGCTGGTGGACCGCCCTTTGATGTGTGCTCGTGTACGCGCGGTGCGTGCGTGTCCGGTAACCGCTAATAATACGAGTAAGCCACTGCGCCTGCCTTATATCCCGCCGCCGCCGCGTCACGAATATATAATATATTTTATTATCCAACCTCGTCTTCCAATGGGTAATTGATTAGTTTTATACACATAATAATAATAATATGAAGACGTACGTCCGCGTGTGGCATACGTGTACGTCAGACACTCTCTATCTATCTCTCTCCTTTTCTGAGGTCGGTCGGGGGTAATTACCAGAGTATGTGTATGTATATATATATATATATATATATATTTGTTATGTAGTTTATGCCTGCCCCCGCGGGTCTTAACCCACCCGTTCGTGCAACGTACCCGGATTCACTTAACCCGTTCCCGCGATCCCTGCACGCAACTCTTCGTGCCCCGTCGTCACGCGAGTTTAAGCGGTCATTGAGTAAAACAAATAAGACTACACGTAGACATCGCGTCGTCTACTCGTATCAACACCCCGCGACATGTACACCGCAGTATACAATGGTCGCGCCGTGTCCTCTGCCAGTCATCCGATTCGTTCGACTGATCGCTGCATACACAAGGTGATTAGAATATCACACGATGCATGAAAGTATAGAACGATTCATAGTAAATAAGTTTACCTACCCGGGGTTTTCTGTAGTCTTGATACGATAGCTGTCACATGAAATTCTGATCGCTCTGTATACAACATACAAAATACAAAATATATATCTGACAACAATCCACCTGCCCTTACCCGCCTGTATCGATTGTATAGATACACGCGAATCTTTGTCGTCCTGATCAGATTGTTGATCGTTATATAATTTTGTGTATAAATGTATTATTGTTAAGCCATCTAACCGTACGGATAAACAGCATTAATTTCGTATTTTTTCACGGTATTATATTAACTGCACTTATCACACATTATATGACATTACCATCATTTTTTGTTTAATTTTGTTTTTTAGATAGCTATATATTAATTTATTCTTTTGTTCTCGTCGAAAACTAAAAATTCACTAGACGCTGTGCCAGTTTTTTTTTTAAATTTTTTTTTTCATTTACTCTCAGCTATTAATTTCACTTAGTTAAAGAGGAGTTACGCGTCGCACACCGAGATTTCCATTGATATATGATTAGTATTTCAGCTATTTAACGAGTTTGATTTTCATTTCATTTTTTTCCTCATGTTTTTACGTCTATATTTTCGTAACTTTTACACTGTGGGTTTCTCATCAAGTAAATAAATTATTTTTGTTTTACGACATAGCTATAAACACATAACTCATATAACGTTTATATTTCAGTCTAATAAAATAAATTGCTGTTTCCTAATATCAAATGTTGTATTTTTTCAAATCGATTCCAATTACTTAAACTTATTAAACTTTTAAACTAAGAAACCTCTGTTTTGGTAGTGTAATGAACAAATCTGATTACTAGCAGCAATATTGTACAACTATAATAATATATGTAACAACATCTGAAATATTATACAATTAAATTACACTTACATGTAATACAAAAACTTTACAGTTTAAAAAAATTATTTTAATCATACCAAAAAATAATATCAATCTTATGAAATACTATCTATAATAACCAAAAATAGTTTATTATTCTTCTTCATTCTTTAGGTACATTTCAAAATTATTTATAAGTGTAAATTATAAAAGCTACCGAGATTGAAGAAAATTCATAGTGAAAAAACAATTGTCTGATTCATTGTCAGTTGGAATTCGGTAACGGTTTTTTTTTTTTTTTTATGAGAGAATTATTGTTTTCTCGGGAATAATAAAATCAGACAATCAATTATTTCTCATAATATAATACAACGACGTAAATATAACAAGAAAATCGCATGCATTTTTCTCGGCTATAACAAAAAAAAAAAAAAAATCCTCTATGAACACATAACAGCGTTTTGATTTATTCTCTTGGCACCATTTTTCCGACCAATGTTTTCAACACTATAATGTCAGTAAAAGCAATAAATTGATATCATATTAAGTCACATTAGCCATAGTCCTTTCCGTTTAGCCGTGACAAGTGGATGAACAAAATATATATATTTACACAGACACACGCACACGCACACACGCGTATATAATGTCTTGTTGAATAGCGCCCAAATGGCTGGCTGGTTCTCTCGGTAATGTTGTTTTAATATACTCGGCTGGGCTCCAAGAAGTCTCGTCGATAGAAAACCGGTAGTTAACTTTGAAATACAAATTTAACATTTATCAATAATGTTATTAGATTTATTCATTAAAGCGTAATAGCCGTATTTATAAGTAACATGATGGAGTTATAACTTATAATATTAGTATTTATTTGTCATCCAAAAAAAATTGATAGTTAATAAAATCAGGTGAATATTTTATTAACTGTTAATTTTTTTCGGATGACAAATAATTACATTCATCATCAATTATTTTGATTTATACACTCATAATCATAAGCTATTCTGTACATCTGATTAATAATTTTCATAAAAAAAGTAAAAATTAAGCTTCATGTATACTACATTTTATTATCAATTTAAATCATATATTTATATATATATATATAATAAATTATTAATATTCAGCTGTAGATAAAAATTATAGTGTCATCCAATCGATTTCCAATAGCTTATTTAATATTGGAACAAACATTATTTTTACAATTTGGATGTTTCCTTTTTTCTTTTTTTCATAAACACAATTATTTATATAGACATTCAAGTTAAGGTTATCGTTATTTGATTTTCTATTAACCTTGCATAAGGAATTCTCATTCACATTCAATCGACCACTGGCCCATCCATAAATAAGGCAATAATTTTTGGATGAATTAAATAACTCATAGATGTTTTTTATTCTTTAATATCCATGGTTTTATTTTGTATTGTGGTAAAGTGGCGATAACGTTAACGTTCAACTTTCGTATATGTTTCTGTGATTGTACTTACTACTTTAAGTTTACTTCTTAGTTCTTTTAGTTTTACATATTTCCTTTTACTAAAATAACTACCTACCTAAATACTATTAATACAATAGGAGATAAAAGACAAATTACATTGTTATCGTACTTCAATAAAAAAGTTTTGTGTGGAAACGTCAACGGTAAGTAATATAATATTATTCGATATTATTTTACTAAATACAAAACTACTACCTTAGTAGTTAATACAAATTAATTTGTAATTATTATGACTATGGGGGGGGGGGGGGGGGTGGGGGGGCAGAACCCTCCACTTTTTGTTTTCTAGTAAATTTTCAGAACCCCCTCCTCCCCCATTTAAAATTCCTGAGAAACGCCACTGCTTTATCAATATAAATTCTAAAGGGTAATGGTTATAATTGTATGTAAATATATTGTAACGGAGAAAGGATATTTATTACCCTTAGGTTTGAACGAGTTTCTATGATAATTTTAGCTATTTAATTACAGTGTCATTGTTGTATAATATCCATTCAATTTTATACAATCTGAATGTCAAGTGTTCTAAAAAAAACAACGTTATAATGTTATCAACTTTATACTTTCACTACTTAATACTAAAAATAATTGTCTTATGTTAATACAGAATATTTCATTATATTTTAAAATGTTTGTTTATAAATTGTTTTATTTTATGTCTTCGGGTAAAAATCGTTTCTTTTTGATTATCAGAATTTATTAATGAATGAAAATGTTTGTTGTTTGTAATATAATATGATAAATACAAATAAGTATCTTGGAACCTATAATTTCATATGTTGTTTTAATATGGCATAATAAAATGTTAAATGAATTTAGGTATAGTTATACGGAATAACAGTGAAATTTATTAAGAAGAATAATATTTAGTTTTCATGTGTATATTTGATAAGTATGTATACAAATTTAACTTTATAGGCTTACATATTTTTCATATTATGTTCAAATTAATTTTATCAAATTAAAGCGAAATTTTTAAAATTTAAGTATTCCTTCAAGTTATTGTTCATAAATCAAATGTATACAACAATTTTTTAGTGATTAATTGTATCTAGTATTTTCGTATCACTGCTTATAGCGATAGTAAATAGTTCAATTAACATAGTATTAAAAAAAACAACATTTTTTTTTTTTTCTAATAAAAGTAAAAAGTATATAATCTAATTTCATAAACATTGCAATAGCTAAACTTCTTCACAATTAAAAACAACGTTAAGTTTATTTCTTTTGTGGAAAATGCTTAAAAGCTATGTTAACTCATTATATATTGTGTATATATATCATATTTAATATTAAATAATTAATTTATAACCTAAGAATACTCGAAATAATTTGTATTATTTTAAGAATGCATTCATATTAAAATTAAACTGGATTAAATTAATGATTATTTTATTTAAAGATCCGCGAATACGATCACGAGGTAACTAAATATCACTATATACTGATACTGATACTATATATCACTATGTAATGTATGCACACGTATAGTGGTGGCTCTAGGTGAAGAGGCAAGTGGCCATGCCCCCCCCCCCAAAAAAAATCCAAAAAAAAACATACCAAATTTAATATAATATACGCTTTTATTGTTAAGTTTTATAATATTATATTATACGAGTATTAGTGTACTAGATATCGTTTAAATTGTAAATTCTCGTTAGTCGTTATCTTATATTTTCGTGTTGTACATTAATACACCAGTTCGTTGTACATACGTGGTTTTAAAATAGGGACTCTGGGGTTCTCTATTTATAATTCTAATTTGGTTGATTTCTTATCGTTAATATGTTTGACGACTATCGTGTTTTTATGTCTTTGAAGCATTAAAAAATGCAGAAGAAGCAAATAAAATCAAACTAAAATTAATAAAATTGACAGAAATTGATGGTAGTGCTTTGAAGAATAGTGCGGTTTTGCTTAGAAACTGGGTATGATGTGTGGCTAGCAAAGTGGAATCGTGTAATTATGAATAATAGCAGAATTCCAGAAACAGCTTTTGAGGTGCTTGATGTTTGTGATGTTGATATGTGTCCTACGATTCATACTTTGATTCATATTTAGCAACTTTGGCAGTCAGTGTCGCAACGGCTGAAAGGCCCTTTTGACATTGTGACGGCTGAAAACTGGTTGCGTACTCGAATGGCCGAAGACAGGCTCAATGGTCTCGCTCTCATGCATATTCATCAAGACATATATAGATTAAGTCATAGATTGATTTCCAAAAAATAAAAATCGAAATTTAGATTTTGTATTATAAAATGTAATTTGTAGTTGTCTTGTTTTGTAATTCTTATTTTATTGACTTATGTACTATTTTGTATAATATTTTGTACTAATGACTAATGTGGTTAATATGAGGCACCAATTTTGAAGCATTTGAATAAATATATCAAAAAATATTAAAAAAAAAAATGTGTGTGAGGTTTATGCCCCCCCCCCCCCAGAAACAAATCCTAGAGTCACCAATGCACACGTACTATAATATCATTAACGAACTATGGAACATTAAACCTGGGTCACACTTTTAGAATCACTTGGAAATCACGTAATTTTAAAATAGTTTTTTTAATAAAAAATTAAAAATTAAATTAAAAAAAAAAATAAGAAATAAAAAAAAATAAATCAGAATCTAAAATATATATTTATTGTAAATAACCCATCTATTACATTTTTTGACATACGCAAAATAATTTTCTATGACAATATGGATTTTTTGGTTTATTATTCGTTAATAATTACTTGACATCAATCAGTAGAATCAGATAAAACATGTTTTTAAGGTTATATGTACAGTTTAAAATTACTCTATACATTATACAACAAAAACTATTAACGAAAAAACCATTAAAACTCAGGTACTTGTTCGGCAGTTAATTCCAGTTAAGTATGAAATTAGATATTTAAGTTATATGTTTGATAGACCACCAGCTCGGGGTTATAGAAGAATTATAAACATGAGTATTCATATTCGTACGACAAAAAAATAATGAATATAGTGAGAGTATTTTTTTGCCAAAAACTATATATCATCCAACTACCCCAGGGTAATACTTCGTGTCTTTTCATGCTCCGAAAAATAATCGAATAATACTTTTCTTCTCTTACAAACGAAGGTTATAATTACGTACAGGATGACATCAAGAGACGTTCAATTTTGTTACATTCCATATGAAAAAATATCATTAGCGGTCGAAAAAAATAATAATAATAATAATAATAATAATAATATATATATATATATATATATATTATATACAAAACCCATCTGCGGTGAGAACGATTTTTTGAGTCTGGTACAAATGCAATAATTTTCGACATCCGGCTGACGGAAGAAGCGTATATAACTCTAATAATAATAATTATTGTTACGAGGAGGACGATTACAAAGAGGCCTGTCCAATTAGCGTCTACGTTCCGAGGATACGACCGATAATATCGTCCGAGGGTCGACAGTTTCAGCTGCATTCCACAGACATATTAACATCTTTCGACCTGACGTTTCAATACTAATTATCATACTAATAAAATAGTAATATAAAGACAGAGGAAAAAATACCAATGAAGAGGTTGCAGGTACAGTATTTATACCTACTATATTATATATAAGCAGTTGACGATAAACATCACTAAATCACTAAACGATCTCAATCTTATATTTATTTGATTATTCATATATAAGTGTTTATTATATTTTTATATACGAGAGTACATTATTACTGTGAATTTATGTGTTATTATTATATAGTTATAAACTTAGTAAATAATAACATTTTGAACTAAATAAAGTATATTTTTAATCAAATAAATTATTATCACGTTAAAATTAAAAATAATTACACGCTTCTATAATATTGTAATATAAACGAATAATAAGTAACAAGTATCTATAAAATATACTAAAAAAATTACTGACTTCTATTACTAAATAATATTGTAATGTAAATTGATAGATGTTACACTAATAAATCCAGTTGAGTTAATGGTTTACTACTTATTTCATAACTATAAACATAAATTTAAATTTTAAAACTGTTAATTTTAATTACATACTTTTAAAATTTCTTAAACAATTACACAGTTTTATTATTCTTTTTATTTTTAATTTCAATGTAATCAACATATTAAAGTAATCAAATATGTTAGGTACCCATAATACAATTAGAACATTTTAATTAATGAGCTATTTATTTTTTTAAACCTGGAAAATTTATAAAAAAAAAAAAATCATTAAAATATTGTACTAGAAAAATGTTTATTTGTATATTGCTTAACGTTATTTCTTACCGAAAAATACAATAAAAATGATTTTTCTTCTTCATTCTTCTTCTCGAATAAAACGCATAAAACAACAGAAATTCTAAAAAATAGTACCTAGTAAAATATCTCATGTAAGTTAAGAAAATCATTTTTTTTTTTTTTTATGTAATTTTTCATAGAAAGTGTATGGACGAAATGTTAATACGAGATGTTTTGGGGTCTTCGGTTCATTAAATTCTTTAGGGTGGTATGGTGTACGGTGTGCGGAGTGTATTTTTGTGATTTTTCACTATAAGGGTGAATCCTTATAAATCGTTTTTGATGAGGCACGTTCCAGTCATGTTTTTATTAGCACCAAGTTAACAATGTAAGTCGAGATTTCAGATTTGGTTCCTTAGCAATATCATATCATGTTTTTATGGGTTACAGATATTTTTCATACAAAACCATAACCTACACGAAACCATTGCAATGCCCATTTCATGAAACAGTATCCAAACCCTCAAAGGTTCCAAATCTCGAAATTAGGTAGACATCCAAGGGGAGAAAATCATGAGACACTATATTACCAGGTGACAGGTGAGGCCTTAAGAAGGATTATCCTAAACAATATTATTTCATACATGAAATATAACACGTATAAATTTTATTCAAGAACAAATCAATTATACTCGTATTTATATTTATTCACTAGGAATTAATAGGAGGTTTATTCAAATAATATAAGATTTTAAATTGAAATTATCTGTCAAATCTAATAAAAAATAATAAGTGCATATTTAAGTATACTTCTATAAATATTTCAAATACTTAAACATTTTTAAAATTCAAGGTGAAAGTTTAGTTTAACTGTTTTTGCAATTTTTTTTAAAAAAAAAAAAATAATCTATTTGAAAATACAGAAGAAAAGTCGGTTAAAAGAAAAATGTTCAATTTTTAAAAAACTACGAATATGTCTTAGCTTATGTATGACCTTTTTTGTATGAAAAAATTGTCTGAACTGAATCATGTATTTATACTGTAAATTTACATAAAATTATTTTATTAATATACAAAAAATAATTTATCATTTATAAGTTAATTAATGTATAAACGTAGGAATATAACTCTGTAAAATGTGACGTTAAAAAATTACGTTAAATTGATAAAATTGTGACTTATTTTTTCAAATTGTCTTCAAAAATTGGACAGTTCATTTATGAGTTGAATGTTTCAAAAATACTGTCGAGGTCGTACACGAGCAGTTATGCAACGAGTACAATAATATTATTATTATTATTATTATCATGACAACAAGCTGAAAAGTAGTGCCGAACGAGCGGTCATCATTTCGTACAGCCGGAGAGTCAGTTCAGAGTACATAATAAATATAAAAAAAAAACGACTATTAAAATAATAATTTTATATCCGACGGATCGTTCCCTGAGGGCTCTTTATTCGAAAACGTTCGGTATTATACGAACACCATCTCCGCTCGTATTCTATATTACGCGATGAAGACATAAACTACACGAAATTAATTGCACGTAATAAATTGACAACGTCATCGCCACTGTCGCTATATAGTCACGGCCCTGTCCTGCTATTTCAGCCCACTCACACTCATCCCCTTGAACGCTCACGACGCTTCTTTCCGCAGCCGTTTGTGCTGCAGTGTTTATCGTAGGGAAGCAATCACATTAGTGCCCTCTTGGAGTAACAGCAGCCGCTTAAAATTCAAAATTTTCTTTATTAGATTTGGCCGACATAAATATTATTACGATGATAAATCGGCACGTCGCGTAACGTCGAAAACGGTTTTACACTGCACTGCACCCACGCACAAATGGGGCGGATGTGCCGATGCACACCCCAATAGTGTAAATGAAACTGTAAAAATTATGCCAAACGACCATGAGTGTGAGGGAGGGATGGCCAAAACAGACTAACTGGATAAAAAGGCATTAACGGCTGAAATTATAAACATTAGCTATGTACGATGTTAAAGTCGACTACGTGTTTACGAAAAAGTATAACATAATAAGCATTTAAAATAAACTGTATCCGCAAGACACGTATATACTTTTTGTAATATAAATATAAATATGTGTACGTGAACATGTGTGTGTGTGTGTGTGCGTGTGTGCGTGTGCGTGCGTGCGTGCGTGTGTGTGTGTGTGTATGTGTGTGTTTGTGCGTGTGCGTGTGTGTGTATGTGTGTGCGCGCGTTTGGGATTAATAATAATTCGATCGTCTTTTCATTTCGTTCCTATTGTTATATGAGGATAAAAATAATAATAACAGTTAAAATCGAATCGAAGTTACGTAAGAAAAAAAAAAGAAAAAACACCCCCATTTGTGTTTATTATAATAATGCACACAAACTCTGCGCGCGCGTACTGATATTATTAAATGCGGGATTTCGACGATGTGATTTCTCCGCACTCGCGGCGTGCCCTGTCATTAAGGTGGACCCGGCACGCAGGGTTTGCCGCCGCGGTCGCACCTGTACACCTGAGGTTGCATTGTGTTACGCGCGGCGGGCGTGGGACGGTGGATCGGACGGGGTGCGCGCGGTATAGATGTTTTTGGTGAAAGAAGTGCCAGGCACAAAATATACGTTCAAGTGCATCGTACATGTGAATGTGTGTGCGTGCTCGCGCGCAGACGTGTGTGTGTGTGTGTGTGTGTGTGTAAGCATGAGTGTGTATGAGAAATAATAAAATGAAACAAGAAAAACAGAAAAGGAGAGAAAGAGAGAAAAGAGAAACGGACGTCATAGGGACCCGAGGGTAAATACAGGGCAGTTACATACGTATATACGATCGGTGAATGAGAAAGAGAGGATATGGACTATAATTTTGTAACGTTGAAAGATATTGCCCGAAAATCATCGTGTGCCGCTGTCGTTGAACGCATGTATTGGTCGTAAGAGGGTGGAAACCATTCGCTCGGAACTCGGTGAGAGAGATAATGATAGATAGAAAGAGAGTAGTGCGGGAAAAAGGGGTTACGAAAAAAGAACACAAATATATATACAATAAAAATAAAAGGCACTGTCTAATGACGGTTTCAGTGTTATTGCCAAACATCCCCTTAGCCATCGTCAGTACCGCTGCACCCTACACGGTCGTCGCTTATTTGCGACCGTTCGTATACAATGTAACTAGATTAAAGTAATGCTACGCGCATTATCACATTATGTTGTTTGAAGTGCGGTTGATTAATGTATACAATTTCACGAAAGTGGCACGTGTTAACTTCTCTACGCCGTTTAGATTGTCGTTTGTATAATAACGTGTAATGCATTCTATATATAAACATAAAATTATACCTGAGTTAAAATATTATAATTTTCGAATTCGAAATTGCCTTACAAAATCAATTTCAGATATCATAAAAATGTATAAAAATAATTTAACATAGATGTTTTTATTATTTATTTTTATAATAATCAATCTTTATAATATATCTTTACCGGCTTAAGAACCTATACGTATAATACGTTACCACTGTTATTTAGTTTATACCACTAAAAGTTTTCACACAAGTACTTCATAATCAACATTTGTAATTTTAATTTAACTAAAATATATGATATGAATTAATACTTTAAAATACTTTAAACAATTGTATTCAAACCATCTAATATGAGCAATATGCATCATTGTTGGACATCATCCAAAATATTGGTATTTATAGGGATGTAATTTAATAATAAAAATCAGTACACAAATTGGATATAAGCCAATTTGGTGTACTATATTAATATTTGCATTTACAAAGATATTATGACACTAATAATGAATAAATAAAATCTATGCTCTGATATGATTTTTAAATATTGCTTGCTGCTACACAGGTTTTTGAAAATTAATTTACATTTATTATTTCAACTGTATGTGAAATAGCAATCAGCATAATGGCCCAATTATCTTCTTTCTAATTTATATTTTTATAACTATATCTCAGTTATGACTTTGATTTAACGTGTAAATAATAGGTAGGTTATTATAATATTTGTTTTAGGGTATATTATTCATGGTATAATTTTACTAATTTTTTAAGAAGGGTGACGATGATATACCCATTTTATTCACATTTCTTTAACTGTGAAAATATAATAAAAACACTTAGATAGAGTGGGTTTTCATGCACTCATTTTCAATAATAATTTCAGGATTGTAAATTGTGAAATATTTTCGTAGCAAATTACTGTAATTGTAAACTAAAAAACATATTGAAATTAATTTTATTTAATTCTACGTTATTAAAAATAAATCAATACTTATATTTAATAAAGTAAATATCAGTAAATAGTATGTCTTATCAACATTTCCATAGATTAAATAAACAGTGATTATGACGTATTTCATTAGTGGCAATATTTGTACATTTTGAATCACTAATTTATTTTTTAAGACTACATATTAGGTTAAATATAACTGTAGTTGAAAATTAAATATTAAATACCTTAAATCACAAAAATATGTAAATAATTATTATTTTATGAACGCATAATGATTTTCTTTTCAGTAGGCAACAAAAACAACTGCAAAGAATATTCAATTTTAATCAATGTTATTGTGTATTCAATAATGTGTACAGTTTATGAGTGCACATTGTACGCAAATAAACATAAACTTATTTTAAATTAAAAGAAATAAAAATTAATATAAAACCGCGTAATCATTTTCAAGATAAATTTTATGTAGAAACGAGGAAATTTAGTGCGTTTTTACTCGAATCCTTTTCATTCAAACTGTAGGATTATTTAAAGTATTAATATTACACACACATATAATATAACATATTTATATACTATTTAATGGTAAACCCCTACAAAAAATGACAAGAACCTTATATTGAAGGAGAAGGAAATAACGGTAGCATAGTAATAGTTACCTGTTGCGAATGGTAGTAAGAGGGTACAATATAATGCACGTGTGATAACGTGTCCAACCACTTCATTGGTTACCTCCGCTCCATCCACCAAGAGTCGCTTTCCTATTAAACACTATTGCTCGAGACAATCGTCCGACTTTTCTATTTTTGTCGTTTTTTCTTCTTCTCTTCTTCTTTTTCTCCTTCATGTATTCCCTTCTCCTTTTTTTCTTTTTCTAATTTACTTTTAAAAAGGACATACCGCCGCGTTCCCACGGCACCTGTGCTCTTTGTTCATTGCTGACACAATAGAATCATTAATATCGAACAAATTCATACGTATACATATACTCACACAGTTACACACGCGCGTAGGAAAAGAGAGAGAAAGAGAGATAACACAACACAACAATAATAAATAACACGCGCACGCGTGCGCGCGCTAGTACGCATGGATACAGTGTTGAAGAGATGATCTGTATTATGTGGAAGCTGCGGTCATTGTGAATCGCGTTTTAATTATCAGAACGTAAATAATAATAATAATAATAATAATAAATCGGTGTAGGAAACGTATAGAACAGATAACCATTATATGTATGTGTGTACATATAATGAAGTGTCCGGCAATATATTATTATTATTTTTTTTTTCAGCATGACCGCGAGGCTTGTGCGCGCAATGACGATGACGACAACGACGACTACGATGATGTTGTTCGACAAGCCGACAAATGGAATACATATCCGCAGTGTGCGTATGTACATACCTATACTACGTATATATGTATATATATATATATATATATATATATATATATATATATATTATATGTGTCTAAGTGTGTGTCTTGTGTGATTGGATTAGTTACGGTAAACGCCGAGGCAGCTAGGCGGGCACAAACAATCGGAAAGGAAAAAATTGAAATTCCACCGTTTGTATGTGTACCAAAACACCAGAGGGCAGAGGCTTCATTGACAACCACAGCCACGTCGCGTTGGTGCGGGTGGGCAAATCAGTGGCGATGAGTAATGCTTTCCACCACCGTGCAGCTCGTCTCCTGTATGATCTGTTGTCGACAAACACAACGAGATTATAATACTACAAGAGCACACACGTATACACATATATTAAAATAATTATATTGTGTACGCGGGACTACCGCGCGCGATAGAGCCCAAGATCATTTTGTTGTTGCGTAAAATTCGGACAGGGAGAAAATTAACACTACAAATTATCGCCCACGGCCACTCATTGCCGCCGAGCACAATGAACATTATTATTTTTACTATTATTATCATTATTGCGACCGCCGTCGAATTAGATCACTACGTCGTGACGAATCTATTTCATCTCTCTGTGATGTGTACCGAGTTAGTATATTATCCTATATCACGCACTACACATGCCGCCAATTTCTGTATACAGTACGGTGAAAATTGTCCGAGGACTAAGATGAATTTGCGTGGGAACGAAGACGCAATCTGTTTTATATCGACAAGATTTCTGGCTTATCCGACATAATATGCGATAGCGTTTGTGAGCAATCAAATTGCTCATAATTTACGAACATCATATGGTTTTTTTTTTATTTTTCGTGGATTGTTATGTGAGGAAAAACGCTTAATCTATTTCAATTTAAGTTAGTCAAGTGTCGCTAATGGATAACTTCTTGTTCAAAATGTCTTGTTGATGATTAATTTATTACATATTATAATTGTACTACTTGTACACATTCCGTTTTTCTAAATGTAAAATAATAATAATAATAAAAAGTTTGAATTCGTACTGAAGACGGCACTGAAACAACTGTCGAGTGACTTATTTCGTCCTAGCATTCCTTGAACTTGGTAGTTATACGATGGCAGGCGTTTGTACACACACACACACACACACACGCATACACAACAAAATAGAAGTGCGGTCACGCGATAAGGTCGATCGATTGTGATGCAACAGGGCTATTTACATATTTTAACACATTTTTTTGCTTTAATTGAATCTGCGTGATTATTTTATAATGGTAATTACTTATGGCGGCAACCACCTATTGACTAAGGTATAAGGTAAATTCGTATAGCATTCATTTATAAATAGCTTTACTATAAAGTATTTTATAATCGATAGCAAAAAATCATCAACATTTTTAAAATGTTAAGCACACATTTAAATAAACCATTATGTTTAGGTATTAAGCGTGATACATCCGTTTTAGATAAGGCATGGAATTTTACTATAAAATTAATCTATGTTATTTCCATATAAATTTGAATTGAATTAATATTGATTAATGAATGAAATAAATATTTAACATTAGTAATATTTTATTAAACTGTATAAAAAATAATTATCAAAATAATTAGACTTCTGTTTATAATAAATTATAAGCTCTATAATATACTCGTACCTAGTTATAATAAACATAGATTAGGTATACGTCATAATATTCTCATTCAGTTGGCAGTCAGTATTGTGATATAATATATTATGTTACGTGGAATTGGTGAATTGCCGATTTCATTAATTTGGCAATTTCACAAATTCGGAATAATATATATTGATATATTTTAGTTATAATATTGAATGAATACATTAATATTGATTATTAGAAAACAAGTAACAAATAAAATGATGGTTTTTTTTTTTTTTTATTTAAATTTATTACAAAGAAAAAACAATAAATAAAAATATAAAGAACACAAAAATTGTAGTACAACAAGAATAACAATCTAGAAAAAAATAGCTGATACAAATAGAAATATAAGAAAATTAGTTTATTTGCAAAAGCAGATAATCTGTAGTAGAAATATACATTTATATATAATCCAAATACCACTGACTCACTAATCGCTGTACCTCAAAAACTACTCAATATATGCACTTGAAATTTAGAATAGTGGTTTTTCTAATCCTTTTACTGTAAAATAAGAAAGAATTTTTCGAAAATCGCATTTTTAAGAGTGGAATAAGTTTTGGACTGGACGTATGAAGTTTTCCATTAATTGATTACCAAGAAAATATTTAATTTGTTTAATATGTTGATTTTAATACCCACCGATTAAGATTTATGTTAATTATTAATCAATAAAAATCAATAACATTCGAGTATACAAATATTTTATGTTTTTTTCAACCTAGAATATTTTTAGATTAAGGATTTGTGTCAGTTTTATAAATTAAAATAATAAAAAATCCCTCTGGGCAGACCGGATATATAAAATACTACTGATTTACTGATCGCTCTACCTCAAAAACTATATAATATTGTAATTATGAAAAATAAATACACACATACCTAAGGCGGGTAATTCAGCTGGTAATTAATATAAAATAAACGATTCATGATTAGACAATATAAAATTATTCACACAATTGATGTTAACCAAGGAATGGTGTATTCATAATTATATTTATATTTTATAGATAAAACGTACGTTATGATATTGATATTGATATCTACCTCAAACTTTGGATATATAGTATTATGATTTCACATACGATATTTCTTCAAATATATATAGAATTTTAAAATAGTTCTAAATTTTAAAAATGTATTATTAATTAAAAGGTTGATTATACTTTAAATATTTGATATTCAACAACAAACCTAACAAAATTACTTCAAAATATAAAATTATAAATTGGATAACGGATTATTAATTTTAAAAAAATCATCATATTGAAAGATATTATCAGTTTATATAAACTTAATAATATATAAAAAACACAGACTAGTAAAGATAATTAATTTCCAACATAAAAAATAGAACTTTTTATTTATATAGACAAATTATTGACACTTATAATTGTGTTCAAGATTATAAATTATAATAAGGTATTAAAAATGCACATTAAGTTATTTGTATTCAGATTTGAAATTGCTTATTTTATATGCTTACTGATATTTGAAATATCAAATACATATTAAATTTAAAATGTAACCCCATTAGTAAAACATATAGGTAGAGTTGTCATCATAATTAATGCGAAGTGACCAATATATTGTATAAAGATAGAGGCATAAACGTCTGTATGTGACGGTTTCAATGACAAAAAGTGATTATCGTCCATTTAATTTGTGAACGTGATCTCTTGATTGTGTTTGTTCGACTAAAAACTAGATACGCATCTTCCACAATAGTAATATAATGTATTTATCAGCTTAACTGAATTAATATTGGATGTAAAATTAAAATATTTTTTTTAAATTATTACTAATATTATGATAAAGATTTTGGGTTTTCTCGAAATCAATAATTTCATTATAATCACGTACAAATATAGTTTAAAATTTCTTAATTATAAAATAATTATTTGTTTTTAAAGAAAATATTAAACAATATTTTAAATGGGCGGAGTACGATTGCGCGCGTCTTACCTTTTTAGGTATGCGATTGCGCGCAGTGCCAGAATAACAAAAGACAAAATTTTAATGACTCAAAGGCGTACGATTGCGCGTAAAATTGGATGCGACGTTGCCAAATGTATTACGTAAATAATAAAAAAATACAAAAAGTTTAATTAAATAAAGTTTAATTAATTAATTAAATTTACGTAAATAATATTTTAAACACCTGATACCTGTTTCCAACTATGGCCAAATACTTAAGTAAATTTTCTGGTGTTTTATTGTTTACATAATGTCTGTGTTCATTTTCCAGATTTTCAATTTTCCTTAATTCTTCCTTCGATTTTAGTATACCTTTAGAAATGGTTAATAATAAATAATCTACTATAATCTTCTATGGTATCGTACGGATTTACCATGGACCTATATATTTGGCAACGTTGCTTAAAAGTTAAAATAATATAGCGCGCGCAATCGTACGCTTAAAAAGGTACCGCTGATATGGACCGCGCGCAATCGTATCGCACCCTTTTAAATATATCAATAAATTCAAGTATAAATTGTAAATATTTATTTTGTAATAAAATAATAAAAAATAAAACAAAAATTAGTAAATGGTTAACACTTATAAATTCATATATATATAAATGCTTAACCTAGAGTATAATTTATTTATTCTGTATTTAACTAACTAATAAATAATATTTTACCAATAAAATAATAATATCGTAGTATATCACCTTTAAGCTATATATAGATTTAAAAGAATAATAATTAAAGTAAAGTTTAATATTTAGTATTTTTACAACCGAAAAAAACATTTATATTATATTACACAATACATTTTTAATTTATTAATCTTAATTTTGCTTTTAATAATATTAATTCTCTGCAACTTATGTAGCATAACTGGATGTTTAAACACACAAATAAAATAACACATTCTGTGTTCAATTACTGATATATAAACTACACTGACAAAATAATTATTGATAAAATTATAAAATTATATTTTATAAAATGTCTTTACTAAAACAAAATATAAAATAACATTTTTGAAATAAAAACATTAATAATTATTTTTTTTAAAATATAATGAAAAATCGAATATATTAGTATATAATTAATATATATTATATACAATGTATAATTTTTGTTTTTTGTATCTGATTTCGATCAGAAGAACTGCTTCAATCATTACAATCATAAGATATTTCTAAAAGTAAATATTGACTAATTGGTACTTTAAAAAGGATAAATCAATATATTTCACACTAGTTTTCTCAATAGTTACGAAAAACTGACGAAAAGTTATAAAATACTGCAAAATTTACGGGTTTTTGATAAAATTGAATTTTTATTTCATCGTAATTCAAAATATAATAATAACAAATTAACTCTATAATAACAAGTAATTTGAAACTTTTGAATTTTTTTTTTCTTCTGGGGGTCGAGACCCAACTACCCAATTCCCTTTAAAAATACAGCGCTGATTCTAAATTTAATTTAAACAAGTATATTAGATCACACAAAAATAACTTATGACTTTGGTACGATATTATAATTCATTTTCATAAATTATGTTTAGAAATAATTAATATTCAAGGTAATTTTATAAATATTTTCTTAGTAAAATTATGATTTAAAAATAATTTTTTTATAATTTAAAGTTATAATAATACGATATTTTTTGAATGAATTAGGTATTTTTTTTTTTTTTTAATTTATTTTATCTTAAAGTTTTTTGAAGTTGAATTGTTTCAAATGACATATTTTTATTATATGTTATGGAACAAAATATTTGTTTAAAAATATATAAAAATCGAATATCAAATCAGTCGTTGAATATTTTGTAAGTATTTCAAATTTGATTAAGTTAAGAGAAGTGGAATGGAGAAAATATAAATACTTTGCAAAATATAGATGTACTACTTCATCTACATTTAAAAACAATTACTTTTAGTTAGTTGCTAATTTTAATACATTATTTGTAAAGTTTTTTTTTCTTTAAAATAAGAAATTAAAAGTGTATATTTTCTATAAACTTGTATAATAATATATATTTTTGACAAAATGTTATGTAATTATGATTTTATATCATGCGTAATAAATTAATTTTTAATCAAGAAAATCAGTGTTTAACGTACAAAATATTACTAGGTATCCCTACATAAAATTGTTATATAAAAAAATATATATGCACGTATATTATATTAAAGCGTTTATAAATAATGTTTTTTATAATTATTTATAAGTGGTTCTACAGTGTAAATAATATTACTATCCTTGGATTCAAAGTAATAATAAACAACGCTTCAAAACGTAGTTGAATATTACTATCTTTGGAATTGCTAGTTGTATAATTTTTACTTCTAAAAAATTACCACTATCATTACAACAAGTAAGTGTATAATATTCGTAATCCTAACACATCATTTTTATTACTTATATTTATAAATGTATATTGCGCGGGCCAAATAGATGCGGTACTCGTGTTAAAATACAATATCTATATGTATTTTTTCGCTAACGAAACACAAAACCATAATAACGATGTATTCTACAAGTTGTAGTTATTACAATATTAATATATAAAGTGTTGTGCCACAATTGCCTTTATAAAATATTTCAAACGAACTGCAATGACGCATTCACATGGCGATCAATCGGTATCTCATGCCGATTGAACTTCATATGTACCATATAAATATTTCCACGTCAATGCGAAATACATGGCGAACTCGTCCAAGATTAGTCATCGTAATTGATATAATTTATTCACCATGATACATCGACGGAAAACGTTGTTGTACAAACATTAAAAAAGCACGTGACACCGTACCTACATACACAATGGACATTGTTGACTGCGCGTACAATTCCCCTGTAATACACACGTCCGTATAATATATATAATAATGTACCCGGTAACGTAGTTTTTTTTTTTTTTGTAACATTATTATCATCATTCGTCGTACGGCTGTCAAAATAATTAGACAGCACGTTTGTATAATATAAATATTATATTATATTATTTCATGCGCCCCACGTGGAACAAATGGTGGTGGTACTCGTGGGGAGACGGAAGGATTGTATGCGCCACGGACCTATGCAAGATGAAAGACGAAACGGTTGGAAATCAACAACTATAACGAACAGCAGCAGCAGCCCTTATGTCGTTGTGCCATGCAGACCGCACATATTCTTTGATCAGGTGCATGGACACGCGTAAGCTGGCTGCGTGTGATTGCATTCCATTCACCGCCGCAGCCGTCTGCAAACATTACACACGCACGGTAAAAACTAAAAACGTTTACGACCAATAAAGAGCGATTGAAAAAAATAAATAAAAATAAAAAAACATTATTATATATCTCTTGATGACATTGAGGTGTCCGCTCGGACGAGGCCGACTCAGTAAATTCATCAATCTCGCAAGTCTCGGGGCATTTGTTTTTTCGAACTTTATGACCGACCATTAATCACGACCGAGAGTTCTATCTGGCTCCGGAGATCGGGCACACGCTATAAACGCTCCGGTTTTATTATTTATTTATTCTTCTTTATTTGACTTTTCAATTTTCCCCCGCTACTTTATATTATTAAATTATTACCGCGAGATTTCTTTTATATTTTTCCATTTAGTCCTCTCTCTCTTTCTCTCTCTCTCTCTCTCTCTTTATTTTTCTTTCTTTCTTTTACTTATGCACATTGCTCATGTTTACGCGTACAAGCAGGCTAACTCGCGCATAAACACACTCAAAACACGCACACGGCTGTTGATTTAACGCGACTAGTATTTCTCTGTGTGTAATAGTAATAATAATATGTACGGTGTTCATATATATATATGCGTGTGTGTGTGTGTGTGTGTGTGTGTGTGTAGCTGTGCGGGAGACGAGACTAGAAATAAGGAAGACGCGAAAGAGATGGAAGAAAATAAGTAAGAAGGAGGATTGGAATAAGAGTGTGGGCTAGTGGTGGGGGCGGGGAAAAAGAAAAAACAACGGGTTTATAAGTGCATAGTAAAAACTCAGGTATGTCTATTAATACTTTATATATATATATATATAATAGATATCAAGAGAGAAAGATCCAGCATCCTATATATATAATAAAAAAAACCTCATCACGCAATAAAACCTCGAGACTGCTAGCCGCCGTTCAACGAGCGTGCACCCCGGACAACTCGCATCGTCGCAGTCGGTCCGGCCCGGTCACACCGCAAACGGATTGTAATCCGCGGTCGCTTATTATCTTCTAGTAAATACCTATTTTTCCTGGTCCGATCTCAGGGAAAATATATTTAAGACACAGTAACCTTTTACGTAAATTATTGGACAACATACATTTTTAATATGACTGTAGTACATATTCTTTATCTCACACCGACAGCACACCGTACGTGTACCTCGAACTAACTACTGCTAAATCAAAGTTAACTAAATAATCAGCATTCGAAATAATAAATATTTTTATTTATAAATAATTAAATGTGTAATTTTTATCATTGCGTAAGAACTTCGGATTAAAAGAAACTCATTTAAATTTTTTTTTTATTATTTAAAAGACAATTTGCAACGTACAAAAAAAAAAAAAAAAAATACTATAAGCAAATTTGACAAAAAAGATTAAATTGACAAATATAACATGTTGAGAAAGCAACCCATTGGTAACAACTCTTTAATTTAAGTGATATCTACACCAGTGGTCTTCAAACTGTTGGTCGCAACCCAATTTTTGGACGTATAGGCTTTAAGATTGGGTAACGATAAGTCTATTGTTTAAAATTTAAAAAATCTATATTTATATTTTATATAATATTATCATATACTATGTATGTTAGGTATGACACAAAAAAAAAAATTTCCTATGACATCGGTTAAAATAATTTTATATTTGTAAAAGATAAGAATGGTACTTAAGGCTTAAAGTCGCAGCATTGTCGTACCTTAAAATAACGCAAGTGTGCACCGGGTCTTAATCGATAAAATATCTAATTATTTATCTATAAATTGTATGCATTATTTTTATAAATTATTACTATGGTCGTTGCGTTCAGAATTGATATCATTGTATTATAAAAAAAAAAAATGTATTATTACATATAATAAATAAATAAATACCTAGAAAAATTAAAATTTTTATTTATTCAGTTATAAAAGCATTTCTACAGTAACAAACATTAAGTTATTTGAACTTTTGTTAAGCTAACTAAGCTTACATGGGTCGCAAAAAATGTATGGTAAGAAAATTGAGTAGCGAGTCAAAAAGTTTGAAGACCACTGCTCTACACCATCTTCGACTAAGCCTGCGCGACGGGTAGAGTGATGGTGGAAATTTGTGATATAAGTATATAGTGTATTACTATGCGTGATTAAACTTTGTAGTCACTTCCAGTAATAAAAGAATGACAGAATATTTAGAAAAATTTGTTAAAGTTACCTGTGTCGATTTTGTACCGAAGACCGTTTGTAGATACAATTTTAATCGGTATGCTTCTAATTATGAAAGAAATAATTGTTTCTTGTATATATAGTTCTTGAAATCATAGCAATTTATTGTGTTGTATATCAGAAAAAATAAGTATTCCAACATAAGTAGAACCATTAAAATGGTTGCTTTCATATTATAAGTAATCGAATATGTTAAAATTGGAATTTTCAGTGAGATCAGTAATATAAGTGGTTAAATCTACGTTTTAAAAAACTAGTTTTAGTAGAAAATATATTGAATTTTAGTCATTATTTACATGAATGATTACCAATTCCATTTAAATTTTTTTTGTTTTTAATTGGTTTTATTTTCTCAAAAAAAAAAAAAAAGTTATACGTTCAAAAAGCTTCCAGGTTTATTAACTAAATCTAATAACATTTTTTCGAATTAAAATTATATTTATACAATACAATTATACATAATATATTTACTGACTTTTATACAATTATACCAATATGGCTATGTACTTATTAAATTTAAAATGAAAAGTCACCATAGAATTTTAATTAACAAAAAATAAACAAATTATTTATACTTAATTTATTTCACAATTTTTTTAATCGTTTATGCCATAATGGATAACGCATCGATAAATACAGTTGAGCCATTTATTGAATTTATCTTGTTCTTGGATTTTATCGAAGATCTAGTAAGTTATTGATCAAAGTTCAGTTAAAAAAAAATTATTAACGATGTTAATCTTATTCTAGGAAATTTCTCTTAATTTTCCACTACAATTTAATGTGTACGTTGAATTCCATGATATTTTGTTGAGCGGAGAAAATGTGATCGTTACTGTGTTAGATGATGCAGGGATGATCAATTTAAAAGTTGCTTTAAATTTTCCTCTGAATGAAATTTCAGAGTACAATAATTTTGCTTCTTATCCTATGCTAAGTAAATGTTTAATAAATATTTTAACTAGATATTAATTTGACAAATCGTACCAGTATCATAAAAAATCGTTTACTACTGCGCATTCATAGTTCATACGTCTATGTAATCGAATATGTATTATCCGTTCAAACAATTATAAAATTAAATATTTTTAAATTAATTTAAACAATATCTTACTAATATAAGATTAGCTATTTCTCAATATTACGTAATTATAAAAATAATCAATACAATTTTATCAGTAATAATTTTACATAAAATACAATCAATGATTTAGTTATGTCACAGTAAAATATTTATTATGTTAGCAGTATGTTAAGTATAGGTCCTAAATAGAATACTTATTAATAAGTCTATAATGATTGATTGATGGAATATGATATTGATGTGATATTAATACTACATAAGGAATTTATAAGTTAATCATTACCTACACTTATTATTTCATTTCGCAGTTTACTTCGAATCACTAAATGAAATTGAACGAAACTATCAACAACCAATAAAAAGAAATAGCAGTATTCATCAAACATGGGTCTGCGTTGTAGACTTGTTGCCATTGATATATGGTAATGAACTATTAAGTAGAAAGATACACATAAATATTCAACCATTAGAGTCGTAGAAAAATCAAGATCTCTTGATAACTCATTTATTTTTTGTTTTTTAAATTAATATAGTATTATTAATGTTTTGTCTCGCAGATTAAAACAGTGCATTATGTATAAATAACATTATAATTTATCAGTAAAATATTAGATTAATTTAACATTGTTTCTCCAACTGTAAAAATTATACCGATTGGTATCTCTTACCAATATAAGGTATTGTGTATACATATGTGTATACGTAATAAATTACAGAAGTATAGCAATATCTTGTAACGAAAATTAAAATTCCATTATGCTAGTATAAAACAAGTCTTATACGTTCTAAAAACTTGCGGTTCCTCAGTTAAAACCAAATTACTTTTAAAGATTTTTTTACTAAACTGATAATTTAGCTCCGTATATTAATAAATATATAGGTGTGTAAACTACAAGCAGTGATATTCAAAGATAAATGTGTTCAAATAGCATTCGAGAGAAGTTTTGAAAGGGAAAAAAATCATATGAAAATCTAGAAACTCTAGAGTAAGCGTTAGATTCTGGACGTTGGATGCGATAAAACTGGACCTCCAATAATAATTTAACGATAACAATAAAATAAATTATGCATTTTTTTCTGAATCTCAAAAATTAATACCTATTCAAATCATTTGGACCCCATGAGAAACTATATAATTGCCAACAATTACTATAAAGGAACAACTGCAGAAGATTCATGTTAAACATAATACGTATAGGTTGGCCTTCGATCATTTTCCTAATAAAATCACGCGAGCAATTCATTATAGTGTTTTAAAAAACGATTTCTTTACACGCATGTATCTGTTGAGAGCATTTTTCGATTTTCTACCGTACCAATAGTGTAACTACTAACCTTCCCGTCAATTTTAAAAAACTAAATGAATTTTTTTCTTTTTACTACCAAAAACTATAACATGTGAGGTAAACTACAAAATTATAAATTTTTAATTTGTTTTGATTATTTAATCCCCCGTCAGGGAAAAACCTTGCACTATACGCACACGTTATAAAAAAAAAAAAAAAACGACAAGAAATATATTAAAATTTGTGAATAACAATATCGATGATCTTATTATTTCCGTCAGCACCGGCAGTTGTTGGTGCGGATGGTACCGAAAGCGATGACATGGTGGTAAACGGACGGTATCCGCTGAAGGCGATCGGAGAGCTCAACCGGAATTTGCTGTCGGACGCGGTCACGGGCGCGCGCTTGAACGCGACCGTGTCTCGTCCGGAGACGAGTCCGTTTCGCGCGTCCCCGCCGCCCAACAACGTTCTGAACGTCACGGTACACGGACTGTACAATCCACCGTTGAACGGCCATCGACGTCACCGTCACGCGGCCACCACGTGTACGGCCACGTTGGACGTAGCCGAGGCGATCGATCCAGTAATAATAATAATAATAACGTTTGGCACGCGCGCGCGATCCCATTATAATATTATACGAGTAATATTATTTTTTTTAAGTTTTCTTTTTTTACGGCTAGGATACGATGACTCGATCTTGTTTTTTTCTTATGGTCACATAACACACACACATGCAGACAGATAATATACATAATATATACAGAACAGCGTCGATAATTCTTGTATATATGCCGATACGTGTAATATGTATATATATATATATATATATATATATATATATATATATATATATATATATATATATATATATATATATGTATACATATGTAAAATGTATGAGTCCTGTGTGCGTGCGTCTGTGTGTGTATATATAATATAATGTGATGGTCATAAATAAATTCGGTCGGAATTTGTTTTATTATTACTTTATTCTCCTCTTCGAAAACTGTCTCGCACTATAAATTTCGCCAAAAAACAAATACACCCGTCGTAAAACATGTACCGACTGCGCGGCAATGGCTCAGCGTGAGTTCGTATTCCGATTTTTTTCCTCTTCTCAAAAACAGCCCACACGCCGCCGCCAGTGTAGTGCTCATTCCGCGACAACATTGTACGTACTGGGTGTATTGATGGAATCTACTATAATTTTATCCATATTTTCTCATTTGCTTAAATTTTATATTTTCTAATTTTGAAAAAAAAAAAAATGTTAAATAATCATGAAAATCGTTGTTTTTATGATGTCGAGGAGAACAGTGTACGAAGAAAAGGAATCGAAAATATCTGTGTTACATACATACCAAGTTTCAATACGCGAATAATCGTGGGATACCTGATATAGGTTTATTGTACACTTGTGGTACGTCTAAATCCTTACAATGTATTCAGTATCCATTTAGTTGTTTAGTTATCTATTTAAATACATATTATTAATGTCTATAGATGAAAACAAAACTAAAGAAGTATACTATAATCGTATAAAAATATTTTACAGTGATAAAACTTAAAAAAACCATTTCTTTCTTATACATAAAAATATATAATCGTTGTACATATTACAAAGATTCGTTCGGTCAATAATTATAAGATAATATTAATTTCCTCCCCTCCTGATTGGATTTCTATAGGCTAAAGGGCTTGTAGAAATTTAATTATTTTCAATGCGTATAATGTTATAGTTATGTTAATCTAAAAATTATAGCTACCTATCTTGGCCGTCGTAAGGCAAAAATAATTGACTGATTTGTGTACACATAAAAACGAATAATCAGTAATAAGTTATCTTTATTAAAATCTACTTATACATCAGATCAAATTTTAAATATTTTAAGTTAAATTGATTATCTTAAAATAAAAAAGAATATTTGATTCTATATTTAATTATAGTTTATTATTAATCTGCATGTAAGTGTATTCAACTCAAAAAATATTTTAACATATTATATATATTTTAACGTATAGGTATTATAAACTAAAATAATAACTCAGTAGATATCTATATCATTGCCAGTGTTGGGAAATATCTAGATAAATATATCTAGATAAGTTATCTAGATAAAAATTATTTATATTTTATCTTATCTAGATAAATTTATACTCAGTTATCTTTATCTTCATCTAGATAAAAATCTTGTTATCTATGAGTACCAATCTAGATAATTTATTTAAATAGAATAAAAATAAAAATTTTAAATTTAAAATGTTTTTATATTTTTATTTTTACATTTTTCTGTACATCATATGTACCTATTACACAGATAATAACTGACAAGATGACAATCTTCTTTTAAGTTTATTTCAAAAAAAATTATTTTATATTTTATGTTTATTAATGTTTGAAATGAGTTTAAAAAATGATATTTATTTTAAAATGTTTTTAATTATGAATTTTTTACCTAATATCTGTAGGTTGTAGTATTCTGAATATTTTCAAAATCAAACATGAAATTATCTCATATTTTTCTAGATAAAAATGTACTTATTTTTATCTTTATCTAGATGAAATTTAGTATAACTATCTTTATCTGTATCTAGATAAGAATTAGTATAGTCATCTTTATCTTTATCTAGATAAATTATTAGTTATCTATTCCCAACACTGATCATTGCCATGTATTAAAAAATTATTTTATCAATGAAATATCAATATAATAAAAACAAATATATACAACAAATATAAACAAAAACAGCAAGTTAATAATATTATCTTTGAATTAATATATTAATACTAGTAAAATATAAAAAAACTCTATTAAATCTACTTAATTCATCTTAGAAATACAATAAACTTCTATACAAAAAATAAAATTGACTTCAAGCTAGTACACTTAGCATATTCAAATGCCAATGTTGACCCTTCATTTCTATCTTGTAAATAATTAACTGTACCTATAGCTATTAATTTAATATTTATCATAATTTGTAATATTAATGCCAAATAGATGTAATGTGTATATAATATGTTCAAAGGGTTATCCCGTATATTTAATAAAATAAATAAAATAAAATAAAATATTAGTCATATTATTACTAGTTAGTGTTGGCAAAATTTTATCTAGATAATTATTGGAATGATTTTTTTTAATAATTTATTCGAATACAAATTTAATCGACTAATTTTCAACTATGATTATTCGAATTAAAAATTTAGCAATGAAGCAAAACTTCAATTTTTAAAATTTTAGGTCTTCGCTCATTACGCATGCACTGCGTGGCACTTTTCGAGGGAATGCAGCTGCGGCCTAATGAGAATTATAGTCTAAGCCTAATCTAGATTTTGTACAATCCTTGATACTGTTGTAGATGGGATTATGCTTCGTATGTGAACCTAAAACCTCGCTGCGCGAGTAAATCACATGTTTATGATTGTATATTAGAAAAAGTGTAAAAATAATATCAGTGACATGAAATTTGAATTTGTGATATTTACCGTATAGATAGTGCCAGGTTTTTCACTGCCCTGTGCTAATTATAATATGCCGCCCTTAAATAATTTTTTTTATAGTCGTCACAGGCAATCTAGTTTTTATCGCTGATAATTATCGTACTTACGTTTTTAGGGAACTTTATAGTGATTTGATTCGGTTTACTGGAAACCATAAAGATAATCGCGAATCATGATGAGCAACAATGCTAGCGGCTAGTTCATACCATATTGTTTATTTATATATTTATTAATATATTTATTTATTTATATTTATTTATATATTTACCTACATATTTAATACTATTTAAGCCGATAATATAATACAGTACCAATCAAAATAATATAATATGCATTATTTTTATTTTAGATAAACAATTTAAAAAAGTCAAAATACTTTGAAAATTTAATGGTGTATAGAGAACGCTAATCTAAACATTTGGTGAAAATTTCAAGTATTTACATCGATTAGTTTTTGAGTTATAGCAAAATAAAAAATTTGATTATGTCAAAAACTGGTTTTGCGTAAAAACTCCCGTTTTTCCCAAATTTTTTTATGGTTTTTCCCGTCGCATTTAAAAAATATTGGAAATTTTTAACTTTTGACCCCCCAAAGTACCAAATAGATTCACTTTCCTTTCAGAAAAATTGCTACATAAGGCAATCGAAGCATTTTTACTGCCCCAAAACGTGTCGACAGACACAAAAAAAAAAAAAAAAAAAAAAAAAAACACACATCATTGTAAAATCAATACATTCTTCACTCCGTTCAGAATCTAAAATAACATCAATTTATGAGTAGTACTTAATGAGTAATGGTGAAAAATAAATATTTTTATATATAAACAATGCGTCCCTAAAATTCCAAAAAAATTTGCCACCCTGTGCAGTTGCATAGGTCGCACATGCCTTCCGCTGGCATTGGAGATCGATATATGCATAAATCCACTGCGCTACGAAATAGCAATTAAAACTATTTTATTTTCTATGTTATTTAACATGTTATATATTAACTTTGAAGTGACATAACTTTAAAATTACATCTGAGCGCCAAATTCTGACTTCACCATCATTTTCAGTGTACTTAACTACATAAGTTAAAAAAAAAAAAAGGTGTCCCGTAAAGTAGAAATATACCGATATTTGTTTTATTTAAAATATTTTAACAATTTTTTGAATAATAAAATAATTCACAATTGTGTAACTTAAAATACAATGTCAACTATTGTTTATAATATGTAACTGTTTTTATTTACCTACTATATGTTTACCAAAATAAAATAAACGAAAATTATTCAAATATCTATAATTGAAATTTAGTCGAATAATCCTAATTGAATATTATTCGAATACATTTTTATACGAATAATTATAAAAAAAAATGTATTCGAATGATTTTTTATTTGAATAATCATAGTTGAAAATTAGTCAAATACATTTTTATTTGAATACATTTTTATTCGAATAATTGTAAATAAATCATTTGAATAATAATTTATTCGAATAAAATATTATCTAAATAATCCTCTAGATATTATTTCATTCAAATGATGTCCAATTCTGCTACTAATCACATTATTTAGCCACATCCATGTCTAATATATTATACACCTACCAGTTTTTGAACGAAAAAATTAATCCATTTGACGATAGTTCGAAAATCATATATTTTTATATGATAGACTTCCCGAGAGAGGTTAGCATAATAATTAAATAATTGGTTAATTAATCCACCACTTTAATCCGTGGTACGGTGTGGCTATAAGTAACAATACTTATAGATAAAAGTATATAATATATTCGTTTTAATAGAATAATCATGTTCCCGGTCGTTACAAAGCTATCAGATAGCGATGATCACGAGGTTACATATTCATTTATAGGATTTCCATAGCTTCGTATTTGCGCACGGCACGTACACGGACATAACGAGGGACGTAAACGACCTGCGATGGTACAGCTTGGATAACATGTCGGCAACCGTATCCGCCACGGGTCAGAGGTGCGTAATCATAATATTCCCACGAATTCACGTGTATGGCCACTTGAAGCCGATCTGCGGTAGGTCAACAAAATAATAATAATAATAATAAATAAATAAAATAAAAAAAACCAAACAAAACAAAATAAACGGATAGGCTCCGTTCTTCCACTTAAAAAAGGCACAGTATTATATTATATATTTTATACGTATACACGCAAAGACAATAGCGTGGAGTTTATTCAAAACAATATACACAATATGCTCCGTTTAGTGCTGCCGTCATTTCGACATCTCGTGATTGTTGTTGTGTAAAATCCCATCGACAATAATTCGGTCTAAACATTTTCCCAGCAGATCAATACAGGTGGTCCGAAATGATGAATACTGAAGAGTAGTTTCAATGTATCGTGATGGTGTTAACAACGAAACGATTTTTTCTCTCAACAGGTTTGAGGAACAAGACGCCGTTGTGGTGAATTCTGCGAAAATTCCCGAACCCAAAGACGTAATGTTCAAAGGGCCTAGATACGAATGGAATCTGTGGCAACGATTTCTTTTGAACGAAAAATCTTCACAAACGTTTCAGGACTTTATTTTCAAGTATTGCCACATTTAAATATATATAATTATACACTTATTTATTTATATTCATTAGATTCGTATACACCGAAAAAATTTAACCATGTTTGCGTTTCAACACACTTCGTCATTATTAATTAATATTTTTTCAACTATACGTTTACAAGTCTTTAAACTTATACTTGATTCACATGCTTTCAATATAATGCCTTATATTTTATTCAGAGTAATGCATTCACTTTTTGCTTTGCCTAAGATCTGGTCCAATCTCATCAAGCCCTATCGACGACTCTTTCTGAAAACCGTTCGCTTTATAACTGTTAACTGTTCACCGTAAAACTATTTGTTTATTATTTTTGTTAGACATAGGTATATGTTTATCAAATTTATGTTTACTAAGAATCCTACGAAAACCAATAACACGGTTTTTTCACAAGAACTCAATAACCAAGGATCAAACGTAAACGTCAACGATGAAGTTTTTCACATAGCCTTTTTGGACTTGTCGATGTTGTTACAACCCAATTGTAAAAGAACCATAATAAGTGGTTTGTCTTTAATAATCACTTATGTCGATTAATTGACATTTTTAGGCACTTCAGTGAGATGTTTATCAACTGTCCATACACTTGACGAAAATATATTACAAACCCATGGATTTTCATCAGCTACTCTTATTACCGAAGAATTTATTGAAAAAAATACTATTGGAGAGCAGCGTTCAAAAAAGGTTTCAAATTATTGTATGCATTTAAAACAGAAAAACTTTTTGATAAGTATATTAGCTTTTATTCTAGGAGATTATTTTCTAACGAATGTGCTTGTTAAGATTTATTTATCTATTTATTTATTGTTCTATCGAAGTAGACGTATGCGTGATGCGTGACAATAAGTATTTTGAACAGTGAAACTACTATTATTATCACTTTTAATTTGGACAATAACAGATTTTGCCGATTTTAATTGTAAATAAACATACTAAGATAAACCAAATCTAATAGCATAAACAGTATATTTTTATATGATGACTATTGAAATAAAATATTATTGTTTATATAAGTTTATAACAGTTAGGGTTTAAAATAGGGGTTAAAAAAATACAAATTATGTTATGATTTACTATAACAAGTATATAAATTACAATATACATTTCCATTTTTTTACTTAAACTAATAGCCCTTATGTTAATATTTTATACCATATCATGACAGATATATTTAAAATAACACCATGATTAAATAATATAATTATTAATACATGAGAATAAAAGAAAACAGAGCTACATATAAAAGATACATAAAGAGACCAATTCAATACTGTGGATCTGTAGCGTGTAATAAGAAGTTACTTAGAAAAAATATTTATAGTTTATACATTGAATTTAATCTAAAGAATAATCTACTACATTTATCGAATAATGCATTTAAATAATACTATAATAATTGTATAGTAAATATATTAAAAAATCAGAAAATAAATAGAAATTATATAATTATTTCCAGAACAAAAAGCTTTTTTATTTTAATTTATGACAATGTTTCTCGTTTTATTTATAAGTCATATTACATTAAATAATCGAAATGTTACGTTTGTTTAGTCTTCAATATCGTTGCTAGATGTGTCTAAAGACTCGTCCTCTCAATTCATACCAGTTAGTTCTGCAGATTGGATATCACCATTTGTCGTTGTTGACATTTCAGTGTCCAATGCATTCTATGATCAATATTTAAAACACATAACAAAAAAGTAACAACATAAAAAGTTCCTATTAAGTCAAATAATTCAATTAGTTAATAATTTTAGATTCTGAACGGAGTGAAGAATGTATTGATTTTACAATGATGTGTGTTTTTTTTTTTTTTTTGTGTCTGTTGACACGATTTGGGGCAGTAAAAATGCTTCGACTGCCTTATGTAGCAACTTTTCTGAAAGGAAAGTGAATCTATTTGGTACTTTGGGGGGTCAAAAGTAAAAAATTTCCAATATTTTTTAAATGCGACGGGAAAAACCATAAAAAAATTTGGGAAAAACGGGAGTTTTTACGCAAAACCAGTTTTCGACATAATCAAATTTTTTATTTTGCTATAACTCAAAAATTCATCGATGTAAATACTTGAAATTTTCACCAATTGTTTAGATTAGCGTTCTCTATACACCATTAAATTTTCAAAGTATTTTGACTTTTATAAAGCTATTTATAGACAATTGAAATTTTCAATTTTTGTAAAATTTTTGTTTTTAAGCATCTATAAAATTTAATTGGCGGACCGAAAACTCTTGAAAATTTAATACAAGTTTTATAATAAGTTAAACTTATCGTAACTAAAAAATATCGGTGATCGGTTTACTCAATTTTTTTTTATAAGCTCATAAAGCTCAAATTTGTATAAAATGTGTAAAAATCACGATAATTTGCAAGTTATTTTGTAGATAAAAATTCATAGAATTTTTTCCATTCATACTTAAGGTTCAAAATTGTAACACTAGGTTATCTATAAGCTACTCTTCAAAAATCTTTAAAAAAATTTCTTCCGGACATAGAGGAAAAAATTGTATGACTGAAATTTAAATATTTACGAAATTGCATAAAATAGCGATTTATTCTCAGACGATTTTAAATATTTGTTATAATTCAAAAAGTATAAGTCGCAGATTTTTTAAATTTCTACCAGCTGTTAAGATTGGTATTTCTTTTATGCAATATTTTTTTCAAAATATTATATTGATTTTTAAGCCACTTATAGTCATTTAAAATATTCGATTTTTTTACATTTTATTTTTATAATCGGTGATAAAAAAAATTTGGCTTCTACAAAATACTTGAAAATTTAATCGAAGATTCCACAGAAGTAGTTCTTAATGTGATTCAAAAATTATTAAAATCCATAGGCACAATTTTTTTTATAAGCGTTTGAACATCGAATATTGACATAAAATTACATGTAAAATATAATATAATGTAGAATGTTCTAGACTGACAAAGATATCGATTTTTTTAAAATGCTCTAACTCAAAAACGAAAAACTGCAACAACTTGAAATTTTCACCAAATCTTTATATTGAAGTTTTCTATACATGGTTGAGTTTTCAAAGTATTTTGACATATTTTGACTTATTTATAGACAATTTAAATTTTCTAAATTTTTCGTTTTAAAATAAAATATACTTATACAATATTTATAAATAACATTGTATTATATTCTAGACAAACATATCATCTCCGTTCAGAATCGTTTTTCGTATACAATGATACCCATCATTGAATTCAAATTTAACAAATCCATTATATTGACCTATCCTATGAGGAGTCGCACTTCACCCCCAAGTGTACAGCAGAGCGAGGCCCATCCGGTTCTTTTTTTTTTTTGTTAATATTATGATATTTTTGTACACTTTGAATTTTAACCAGAATGTTAGAAATGAAAATCATTCTTGAAAAACCACTGGCTACAACACGTGCACTGATGACGTCATACAAATACCAAGAATGTTTGAAGACCACTATAAAATCGTTGATAGAAACAGTATGGATATATGATATAATATGGCAGAAATAATTATTTAATTTTCTTACAGTATTCATATAGTATTATAAACATTATTTTGAATTATTGTTGCAATAATTTTCACCATTAGTCGGTGAGGATCAACAATCCAGATGGTGATAAAGAGGACTACTACGTGAACGAGCTTAAGGACTCCGGTGTTTACGGATCAATGCAATCGATATTATGTAACGAAATACGACAGTACGTTATGGATAACTATGCGGGTCCGATGATCGGTGAAACGATTCAGGTAATAATATATTCGAATTCAAGTAACTCGTAAATTATCAGTTAATATTAACAGCATAATAAGTATTCAACTACGGTAAAAATGGATAATATTACTTAAACTATGTCCTACAAGATATGGTGAATTTTTTGTTGACTTTTCTTGTTTCGCGTTTTAAATTCCAATAAATAATCGATGGCATTATGATACGTGTTACTGCCGCAGAGTTTCGTAAATCGGATTTTCATGGATCTAGTAGATATAATGAAGAAAACAGTCGAGTCGTTTGAGTTTTCGCATTCCTACGGTGACGCCGAGAACGTAGTAAAACCTGGTCATGATGCGATGATCATGTACGCCAAAGAAGCAGACGAACTTAAACAGACAGAACGCGCCAAAAAAATCTACTTTGACGTAAGAACGTCTAAAATGAAATAAAATTAAAAAAAAATCACAATAATGATGCGTTTTACCGTCCATTTTAGTTAATCTCTACAGCTGGCACAAGGTGTAACCCGAACTACTGGTTATTATACGCTAGTTTTTGCTCAAGGCGACTAGATTTCGATACGGCTTTGAAGTATGTTAAAGAAGTGTTACTAGTCGACAGTGGCAATCGAATCGGGCAAGTTTAACAGGACTATAAACTAGTATAGTTACTGTCACCGTAAAAAAACACGTGCTCACATACACAAAATTAAAAAAAAAAAAAACGAAATCGACTGACAAAAATCTGGCACATCAGTTTTATAATCGTCACTTTCAAAAATAAATAAGTATATATATTTACTTTATATATTCTATCCGTAATTCGTAATGCACAAATGAAAAATATTTGTATTTCTTCGTTCGTAGTATACTATATGTATGAAACAACCAACTTTCTTTGCAATAAATTAATTTAAAGAACAAACCATTTTTAAACTCTTATAGGAACGACGGAACTATTGATTTTACAAAAATGAATTTCTTTTTAGAAAACATTTTGAAACAACTTATAAAAAACCCTCAAATCATTTTATGTTGGATAATTGCACAGATGCTTTATACGTACAAATAATATTGTTTCAAATTTGATAATTATTTTCCATGAAAATCAATCAATATTTGTTACGTTTTAACATTTTTTAACCAAATTTTAACCCACTTGGAAATTGTATACACGGCGGTCCTAACTCACAGTATAATCTTCAAATTTTAACTCTCTATAATAGGTAGTTCAAGAAGTAGTTATTTTGAGACACAAATCACTAAAATCAATTTTGCTCTATTTTCATATACCTACTTAAAATTTCTTTATTATTAATTAAATTTTTGTGATAACCTTGAAATTTACTCTACATGTGGTCACTAAGATTAATTGTCTTCATTTGTATCAATATTACAATGCCAAGTTATAAATGAAGCATTTATTTGAACATATTATACATTAATTAAAACAAAAAATTTTAATGATTTTTTCGAATAATGAATCTTATTATATTTAATCTTAATTATATATTTTTTTTTTTTACCTTAGCTGTCATAAATCAAAATGTGGTTATATTATATTTTTTATATTTGATTGCAATTAATTTCGATTTAAATTATACAATACACGATTTTCCATCAATAAGGGTTGAAATTAATTAACAATTATTTAATTATTCAGATTATTTTTGTATGCCGCAATACATTTGACCATTCACGAGGACAACAACAATGGTGAAATCGTGTTGAAATCTTTGATAATGAGTCACGGAAACTTCAGCGAAGTGTATGCCTTACTCAGTGTTCACTATTCTACGCTTAACATGTATAAAGCCAGCTACATTATGCTGCAAAAGGGTAATTGTAGTGTAATAAAGTATTTATAACGATGAGATAAGTTGATGGGAGGAATAAGACATATGGGTTATAATTTATGTTCATGATAAAATTGTATCGATTTATTAAATGTGCTAAAAACTTATATTTCTTGAATCTGCTTTTAAAATATATCAGTAAGTTGTCAAATCTATAAATCACTATCCAGCATTCAAGAATATGGTATCTATAAATTTTTATTCATTATTTCAGAACATAAACGTAATTAAAATGAAAATGAATTATTGTAGTAAAAAGTTTAAGAAGTTTATCAAATTTCTTTCAAATATTTTGCCAAATATACAAATTTTATTTTTAAACATAAATTATCATATTATATACGATATTGTGTATTAAGAAATACCTAATATCATCTATATACATTGATTTAGTTTTTCAATTTGTTAAATTCGTTAAATTTCGTCGATTAAATCATTGTTACGAAATGTTTTATTTGTTCATTTGACTAAATTATTATTTTATACATACTAATTTAGCTCTAAAAACTATTGAAAAAGACGAATTTGAAAAAAATAATCTATCACACGAAAATCTTTTAAGCTGGCAATCGATAGGTTATAACAACGATCCTTTAATCAAATGTGCAATATTACTGTTAAAACACGAACTGGTAGAAGTGAGTATTATAATGCTGTTTATAATTCACATAAAATTAATCTTAAATTATATTTATAATATTTTTAAGTTGGCAACTCGTTGCTTAAAATTGGTAGTAAACCAATGTGAAGAGTACCATTATTATATGGCCGTGTGCGAGTACAAAAAAGGGAACCATTCAACATGCTTAGAACATTTAGAACATAAAATACTAACAGGGAAATATGTAAGTAGCTATAAATGCTATAAATGCAAAACTTATTTATTGGTTAACTACAAAACCATTTTTAATAATGAAAATACAATTAAAATTAAAATTAATACACAAATTCTTTCGTTGAACAAATAATATTTTAATAATGCATACACATATAAAAAGCCCTTCAACTTAACGTAAATAATAATTAGCCTTGTTTGTATGTATTATAGTTTTCTTTCAACTGTAGTCTGTATATTATACAAGTATACATTTGATAATGATTTATAATTTATAAAACTAGTCGTATTACATAAACATTAAACTCTTAAACAATGTCTGATATTAAATTTAAATATTTTTTATGCAACTAAATGTTATGAACCACCATAAAATACAGCTATAGAATTATAAAACAGTATAACTATTTTTTTTATATGCTTTTTGAATTCATAGGACGACGACAAATCATTTACCTACTGAAATATTTATTTACATTTTTATTTTTATACTTCCACATAAATTGTTTTACTCTTATCCGTGTATATAAGACAATTATCCAGTACTGCAATAATCTTATAAAACATGAACATTTTTTATAATGAATTGTAAAATACAATTATTTTATTTATTAATACATAATATTATGTATAAGTTGCAGAATAGTCAGATACATTAATTGCTTATTAAATCGAATTATTATATTATAATAACATGTATACCTTCTTTAATATTAAATAATAAACTAAATTATATCATAAAAATTATTACAAATAATAATTTTATATATAATATTCAATAAATCAAAAAAACGATAATAAGCTGCAGGTATACAATTAGTTTTAATACATCATACTATACATATATACATAATTTATATTGGATAATAATAATAATAATTAAGATATTAAACTTCTTGGTATGTAAACGTTATAGGAAAAATGTATCAACACGTTGCGATACCTTAACGACATAGAGTTGAACGAATCACTGGACTTTTTTGAAAATTATTTGTTACGAGTGATGCATACCGAAGATCCGCGCAAAGAACTTCATTTGGTTTATTTAAAAGGAGGTCTGCGTTGTTATACAAACAAATGGTATGCCAAAGGAACGGAAATCTGTCGAATCGCTGGCAACGTGATACGTACACCGATGATATTCACGTTGCTGGCAAAATGCTTGATTGAGGTAATTTTTGTTTTTGATTAAATAATATAAGGATGTATTTATGTTTATATAAAAAAAAAGACACGTATGATTTTATTACCAAAAATTAAATAGCAAAGTGTTAAAAAACCTGTAAACCCGTATAATCAGACGCGTTTATATATATATATATATATATATATACATACGTTAAATTTCAGTCGAATTTAACATTCGATGCATATTATTGCCACTTAGCAATTTAGCATAATTTCTGATGAAATCTCGTAATATAATATATATTATACGAGTAGTAAATTAAAGTCTAATGAATATTATGAGAGTGGTGTACGTTTCTTTAAAATCTGGTCTGACTACACTACTTTTTCCACGAACGCATCTTAATAATCTTTGCGTACAAAATATATACCTAAGTACAATATTATAAATATAATAGTTAGGTATTCGTATTATATTGGTACTTTTTAACTAAATACTTAAAAGTTCAGATAACAATAGGTTTGCATCTAATGTTTCAATTGATAATCTATGCGAAAGAACAATAGTCTATTATGTATACACGATAACGAATCGTAATATTTAATAACTCGTTACTTCCTGTTTTAATTATTTAATAACGTATTACACATAATTATTTGGTTTTAAATTGGTAGTAAAATTCATAGAATCTATACATATTAATAATTGCATGTAATGATACACCTTTTGTACATGTATATTAGTACACTAAAAAAGTAATATATAATCAACAACAATATAATAAATTGTTCATGTACTATGATAGCAATATAGTTATTATGTATTAGTAGTAGTTATGTAAATATATAATTATTTGTAGTATAGTATTCCATAATATTGACATTATAAATATATAAGAAATATGACGATTTGTCAGTTAAAAATGTTTTAAAAAATCAATTATATTCAACTATACTCTGATGGTAAATTGAAAACACATTATGGTGTGTTACGGAGATCGAGGTTCTTAAATTTTGTTTTCGTCAAACACTTGTTATAAAATATTATCCCTTAAACTTCAAAGCGATATTTGATGCTATCCTTGCTATCCTTGGTAACACCGACTTGTGTTTTTAACATGTCAGGACATAATTTGATACATTATTACTAGAGTTAGAAATTTGTATGTATGTTCAACTCGAAAAAATTAGACTTAAGCCAGAACAAATTAGCATTAAAATTTAAAAAAATAGCAAAATTTAAAATTTAATTTCGATTATTTTATTCTACATAATAAAAATCTCATTTATATAAGTTTACACAGATTTTTTTAAGCAGTTTAAAAAAAAAAGAAGCAAATTTCTACAAAATCTTAAATCTAATTATTTTCTACGTATCATCATGTGTATATAGATAATATAATATTTTTCAATCCATCCCCGCATAGTCATACCATAACTTAGCTGTATATTAAAACATGAAATACTGCTAATGCACTCTCCGAGCGCTAAAATCATCGATGGTTTAAATGGTATTAATTTCACGTTTCGCATTATACCTATTATATATATATATATTATTAACTATTGTGTGTGTTATAAGCGATAAAAGCCAAGCACGTTTTTCCGAAACAATAATTGTTCACTGTTCATCCGATACTATACAGTTCCGAACAAGTCTAAACAAGCCCCTGCTCCTGCAGATCGAGTTGTCGTATACAAAACAAAACGATCGGGGTTGGAGCGTTTGCGAATGTACAGACGTTGTATATACTGACTTAATACATATATATATATATATGAGTGTGTGACTGTTGTAGCGGTGGTGGTAGTGCATAAGATATGATCATCGATTGCGTCTCCTTCGATTGCATGAGTATGTGTGCATATACATATACGTAATTCAAGAATGAGCTATGTGTGTTTCTAATCTTCAGTCATCGATATAAAAGGTCAACTATAACGCACCCCATTTTTATTTATTATTTTTGTGTATTATGCGCGTTGCCGTCGTGTATTTCAAAATACAAGTCTAATTCGATTTCCCTCCCCGCATTATTGATAAAAATCAACAACCGTGGACCAAAACACTACAATGCAATATACGGTATATATATATTTACACACGCGTGTACGACGGACATGCAAAGGATCGAATGCCATTTTATACGCATATAGAGGGTGTCCTACACTCCCTATATTATGTATATTTATACAGGGTGTCCCGTAAAGATTTACTATTTTAAAGTGCTAGCCAGTAACGTAAACACCATTATCTGGCCACAATACTTGAAAATATTAAATCCTAGTGCGAGGTATTAGATACACGAAGATGTTCGGACACTCAGTATGCATAAACATTTATATAATATATGCAATTTTTATTCATACATTTTTCTAGACATTCGATAAATATAACTTTATTTTATTTTAAACTTATAATTGTGGTCCATTTGTGTCCATTTGAACTCCAAGCTTCTGATAAATTATTAAAAATAATATATCAAATTATTTTTATAAAAAAAATTGTAATTTTACTTATACAATGATAATAATAATAAAAACTAACTCTAATTTTCTATCCGAGAACCATATATTAATATGAAAAAATAAAGTTGAAACTTAAAAGTTTATCAATTAAAAAAATTAAATTAAATGGAAGGCATCACTTAAAAATTAATCCATTCAGCATTTATGTAATTTAATTTAATTGTATGAACTTTAATTAATTAGCGTATCTTATTATAACTCCTCTTCTACCCTTTTGCACCCTCTTCCAAATTCGATAACTAACTATAGAGATTTTGATAACTAACCTGCAATTATATTAATAAAAATTTTTTTTTTACTTGGACTCGCGTGCCATTATGCTAGCAATAAATTAATAAACTATTACATTTAATATCACTCAAATATCTTTCATACCAAAATTTGTATGTATAGGATAAAATATGTGTATGAAGTTCTTAAGTCCTTCGCATTCGTCACATGTTAAATAACTTTCTCACTCAAAATTTACACCGTTACTAAAAAAATATTTATAAAATATATTTCAATGCAAAATATTACTTAATTTTAACTCTGTATAACATTAAAAATTAAAATATAAATACATTATGTTGCCAGTATACTTTTACCTTCCAAGTATACCAAGTATAGGAGCAAAATATTATTTTCTATATAACTAATTACTCGTATAATGATCAACTTCGTGTAAAATATAATGATTCGTTCAACATAGAACCTTATTATATTCACAGTGTTTATTTCAATTGTTTTTATTACTGAAACATGAAAAATAATAAATGGCATTTTTACTAAAGTACCAAATGTTCATCAAATTGTTATGATTTTATGAATCATATGTTTCATTTCATTATTATTATAATTTATAATTATATTTTATAAGAGTTCAGTATAATATACAATATGATAACCATTATGGTATCAAATATTCTCGTTATTTAATGCTACGTCATATAAACCACAAAATAAAATAATAAATATTCATAGTTGAAATTCGTACATATTATATATGATACATTAAATACTTTATATCTATTTTCAAAACTGATGACTAATATTGACAACTAATAACAAATGTTATATGATTAAAGTATAATACAATAAAAATACTAATAAAAAAATAAAAGAGCTTTAAAATATTAAATCTTCGTAGTATTTGATTAGGTACTCAAATTAGTAAAATTATTTATCAATGACAATGAATGTACGATTCTACGCGTTTTATTTTGTGTTAAAGCTTTTGAGTAATTAATTGTTTCAATTTGAAACTTTCAAACATCTCATATATAGTATCTTATGGTATCTTATCAAATTTTAAAATTCCTCATCATCTCATTTCACATCAGTCCATTTATATATCACATACATTTATGTAATAGATATATTATAGCACTGTGCATTTTGCGGTAACCTCGTATATAAATACTTTATGCCCGTTTGAGTGCTTGATATATTAGTTTACGACTATTTAACGACACATGGACGTAGACGTTATTCATTTGGGCTAGTTGTTCAAAATTTACCAAAGTCTTACATACATCATTTGGACAAGAAACTAACAAATCATTTAAACGCATTTATAAAAAGAATAAATGCCTTTTTAATATAATTATTATTTTAGTACACGAACATATTGATATTTTACAGAAAAAGAAAGTATGATAATACGGAAAATATAATAGTTATAATCAGTTACATAGAGTAATATAGAGGCCGTTACATGCAATTGTTGAAACGTACTTAGATTTCCTTTTACAGGTTCGTCACTTAAAATATATTGTTTTTCTATATTACTCTATGATCAGGTATTATATTCTTAACAGATAGGTACTATATCGTATTATAAGGACTTAATAATACTTAATTAAAAATTAATGAATATAAAAAATTAGACAAAGCCTATATTATTGAGCCGTTTTAGAAAAGTTTGATCACATACTAAAACGAACATAATACAATATATGATCAGTGATGGATCGAACTTATTTTTCCTTGGACCACGAGTATTATTTTTACACAGCCAATCACTAATACTGCTATATTATTATAATTAATTTTGATTATTATATAAAATAATTTTTTAAATTTGATATTTGGTATCAGTAATTTGAGTTCAGTTACTTAATAGTTCTTTAAGAGTTACTATTTGTAAACTGACTACGATGTTTAAATACACCTCCTTCGAGCAGCCACTGATTATGATATATGTTATACACTACGAAATGCGTTTGGATAACCAACATGCGACAATGGCAACGTGATATACTATTATACATAACAAACTTTGATTTGTGCGCTTTTTTTCGCTTTTTAATACTTACATCGCTAATATAAATAAATAAATATATACCCATCATAATGTATTATAATTTTCGTGGATCGGCTCGTTCTGTAGCCTTGTGTGTTTCTAAGTTTCGAAGGCGCGTAGTACACGGCACATATTATCGCGTACCTATAATAAGAGATATATTCATCCTTCGATATAGCTATGGTTCAATAAAATATCTAATAAATGAGTGCACTAGTACACGCCGTGCACATACATATTGTATTTATATTTTACACATGCACCGCCAAACGAACCATTTGACAATGATTAAAAACGCATTGAATTGTCGTCAGCTGAAGATTTACAGCTGGACCAGGGGCGATCGCGATGCATAATATAGGTACATGCGTAGTTAGGTATACATATATAAAATAATAATAATAACAATATTTGTGTACTATAATCATACCACGTTCGTCAATCGTGTGCAGTGTTCAGCACAGATAACTTAAAATTTATCTAGATAAAGATAAAAGATATTTTATTAAACTGTTATATATCTGTGAATATAATACTTTGTTATAGTGAATACTCAACTATAGAGGAATAAAATTATCATTATTTGAAATAGATATATAATATATGTCTTTATATCATTGGACCGGGAATCAGGGTGAACAATTTCTATGTGACTTATGTGTAATATATGTTATACAAAAATTGGATATCTATGCACAATGACATTACGCAATAAGCCAATAATATCTTGTGTGGTGTGTCTAAGTACCTACTGAGTAATGATATCTATCAACTACAACTAATTTGGGAATACAAATAATATTTTTGAATATAGGATGCATTTAATTTAAATTTTTTCTGTCTCATAACAACTTTTGGTTATTATTAAATTGTTATAGATTAAACTACGATGATTATTAATTATTTTATAATTGCAAGTAAAAATAATCACTAAAAATGAATTTACCAAGATAAATTCGTTTAGATAACATTTTTATTTAAATAAGATACTATAATAAATAATTAATTATTTATCTCGATAATACCAAACACGATTCGTGTGTCATGCACCTTACACGCCGCCGTGTAATAATTATAATAATAATAATAATAATGGTTTTTCATCCACGACAGTCGTACATTCGTGCCCATAGGTACACGCCACGCTATGTAGTTTTTACGCGAGTCCGCGATAATGTAACATAATAACAAGTGAAAATTTAACATACGTAATACCGTGCGTATTATTTCTATTACACCAGTAAGATTCCAGAATTATTACACTAGGTACACTGATATTTTTGTTTTCATCTCAACAGACTTAGAACTGTCTTTTTATGATACACCAACAACTCAGTCAAAGTTTAAAGCATTTTCAATGAGAATCACAATTTCCTATGAATCATTTCTATTATGAATTAATTTTCAAAGTTCCAATTGTTTATGTTTTTTTTTTTTTTATCTCAGCGAAAAAACATTTTTAACCATATTTGTAGTCAACAATTAATCATAGACATTCCGAGGGCTGTTAAAATTGAAAGCAAAACTTTACGCCAGGGTATCTTATCAAAAATTATCAGCGACCAAATTAGTACAGTACCTAAAACAATTCAGAACCCTGCAACTAGTGTAGAACTTTGAAAAGTCCCGAGCCCAAATCGGAAAAGCATGTGTAATTAATATTATTATTTTTATTATTTTGCCATTTTGCCGATGATATTCAGATCGGTGAATTGGAGGCCGCAGAGAACGCGCTGAACGAAGCCAACATTATGGACGTTAAGAACGAGGAAGTGTGGGCATACCTGACGGTGGTAAACATCAGAATGGAAAACATCGACGAAGCGAAAGTCTGTTACACGCGAGCCCTTGAGGTTATTGTTGTATATATATAAACGCATAAGCGCGCGCGTTTTGAAGTTCACGGTTAAGGATTCTGTGATAACGTTTTGTAATCAGGTACGTGTGTTCATTGTTTTTAACTCAAAAATCACTACAGTACACCGTTCGTTATTTTCATTTTTCTTCCGCTACCGCAGGAAACAATCCACTGTAGAATCGGGTGTACAGATCAGTAATTTATTTTTATTTTTATTATTATGAACAATTTGTATGCAATAATATTCCTATTGTTCTAACACACATATCGATAACGTTATTACATATTTTAATATATTCACTTAGATATGCTTAGATGCAGTTAAACTTAAACTGATGTACTTCCAGGAAAATTTGATACGGATAAAGCTCCTTGTTTTTGGTTAATTATACGTTGTAAAAATACATTTTCATATTTAATCACTAGAAGTTCAGTATAGTTAAAATAAAATAAAAAGTTCATACGTTGTTTATAAGTTCGGGGACAGTATAACGTATAATTGAAAAAAAACCGGAAACATATAAATTTTCTACAAAGGTGAGGGGGAATGTCATAGATTTTTTTTTATAAACAACTACTTAAAAATACAAATTCCAGTGTCGCGCATATTATTAAATATAATGTTAGGTACCTATGTTGTATTAGTTGTCCGTAGAAATCACTGAAAACCGTAATAGTGTCATAGAATGACACACGCCACGAGTTCAAGAATTGGTTGCTTTCGGAAATAAATTTAAAATCATTCAGGTTCGTAGAAAACCCTTAGTTTGTAACGCTGAAATTGGTTACTATCTAATAAATAAATAATACTCAGGTAGTGCCAAGATAATTTTATCCACTATCAAATATAAAATACTTACATTTGCCCTAAGTCAGAGGCGAACGCAGGAAAAAAATTTGAAAAGGGGTTGAAAATATGTAAAAGGTTTATAAATAGCATGTTTCATTACTTATTATATACTACGTATATATATATATATATATATATATATATATATATATATATATTTAATTCAAACCTCATAGAAAAATTTGAAATAATTATTAAATTTGTTAGTCAGGTAAATTTTTTATAAATTTGTTTCCGATATTTAGAGGAGTTTAAACCCTTAAAATCCCTTCCTTGCATTTTCACCTGTCTTTTGTTAATTATTCTGTTTATCATAACCCTATATATTTCAATATATGAACTGATTTTATAAAATTGTAAAATGTGACATTGGATTTTAATTCAATGAAGTTATTAAAATGGAGCTTAACAATTATTAACTATACAATTTTACAATACATTATAACATTTTTTTTATGTTGGATTTTTTTTTAAATATTTTTCATATTATAATAATAGTCAAATCAATATATTTCTTACAATTTTTTCTCTTGTTATAAAAATTATAATTAAGAATTTTATAGTTTTTACATAATATTGTTCTTCCTCTGCAATATGTAAGTATATTTTACAATTCTGACAGTCGGTAAAATATTTACTTAATGTTCCTCCTCACCATTGAATATGAGCAAGAATCAAACAAAGTGTACAACCGTATGAGTTGAATACATACGTATACATATTAGTCCATATGAGTATTGCAATGAGGCAATGCTATGTAGGTACAGCGATGTACCTACATAAAAATTAATATATTAATATAAAAATAAATAAAAAATTATTTAGTACTTACCATAAAATGGGTTTTCATTTGAAATCATGACATAAATAAAATGTGTCATTAGTATAATTAAGGGAGAATACAATTTTTTACCTCATTACTACTATGATTATTAGTTATAATATAAGTATTAGTTTTACAGTAAAATAAATATTATTCTATTAGATTTATCATTATTTTAGTTTATATTAATGACCATTTAGATAAGATATTCAGTAATAGATACCTATTTATTATTTATCATACAATTAGCCTTATGACAACATACTATGATTTTAAAAATAAAATATTTTTGATAAAATGTAATTAATAGACATTACATTTTCCTTTTCGTTTTTATTCAATTTTAACTTGGATGATTTAACATTTTGTAGAATGATTATTAATAATTATAAATATATCTATACAAATTAAAATAATTTTTATTTAATTGTGATTGAAAATTAATACATTAAAAATATATCTAACTGACCTTAAAGTTCACAATATAAATTACATATACGTAATTAAAATATGTTTTTAAGGTTCCATAATGATAAATTATAGTTTAAAATATATTATTTTATTTTATAGTATGGACTAAGACCAGAAATGAAAAAGGAAATCAACACATTGTTAAAAAGAAGAAACATAAATATTTAAAAAACAAATAAACTAATATTTTATAGTAACATTTTTCTTTATATAATTCATACTATGTATTTTTTATTTCTTATAATAGTAATATAAAAAGTATAAATGGTAAAGCTGAAAATTTTATTAAGATTTAAATTTGTGTAAAGTATTTTAATTCAGAATAATTATTGCAAATATTTTCAAAATCTTAATCTATTTGATAAGTATATTCTATACCTTTTACTATCAAAAAATATGGGATACTTTTTTCAAGCTATTTTACTTATTGTAAAATTAACATGTAGTAACTAATCCTTTAGATAAATACAATACACAATTTCAAAAAATCTAACACATAATTATTAAAAACATAAAATATATAAAGATCTTTTGTATTTGTATTAAGTTATAAATTACTAAATAAATAAATTACACGAAATAGCAGTACTGTATGTTACCTATATAAGGTTTTGGTTTTGGTTTTGGTTTATAAGGTAATAGTTTTGAATTTAAGTAAATTGTTAATTTATTATTGGAACAATAATATATCATATAACAAATGGGAATGAAAAACAAAAAATAAGTCCAAAATGTGTACTACTACATTAGTATTATTGGATGTTACATAAATTAACCAACTAAAAACCCAACTCCCATTCTCAACTGATGTTTGGCAGGAGAAAACATTGTACTCAATGCAAATGTAAACGGCATTGGATGGAGACGCTTTTCTAATGTAGTGCTCACATTCCACTTTCTATCTATACTACCTAAAAAGTAAAAAAGATAAAATTAAGCACAATTAAAATGAAAAGAACATGTTCATATGTGTATATTAATGGACAATAGAGCAGTAAAACGGCCAATTTAAAAAATAGATTTTCTCAGTTGTAATTAATATAAAAATTCTCACTAAATACTATTAGTTCAAAGCCTATTTAGTAAACATGAAAAGTGGAGAGATGAACAATATGCTTATGTGATAAAATCGTTTTACAAAAATAATGATAGTTACGTAGCCACACAGCCTTCATTTCATCTTTATTATAATCTTAAACATCATGATTCGGTACCATTGACTAAGGCTATTAAAATATGGATAACCAAATTTGAAGAAACAGGTTCAGCATTAAAAAAGAAATCTGCACGAAAAAACTATTCGCACACATTAAAACATCGTAGCTGTCAGGGCCGCTCTCATGAAGAGCCCAAGACGTTCTGCACAAAAACATGCATAATCATTAAATTTATCCTGTAGAAGTCTACGTCTTTTTACACAGTAAACTACACTTTTACCAATATAAGGTGCAGGTGGTACAAGAATTAAAACCTGAAGGTATCTATAGTCTCACACAACTTTTTGTCAAGAAATTCTAATAAGGATGGATGAGAATGAAAACTTTATTTAAAATGTTTGGATATCTGATGAAACACATTTCCACCTTGATGGTTTTATAAACAAGCAAAATAGTTGTAAATTGGTCTGAAGAAAATCCTTGCCAACTTCATCAACGATCTTTACACAGCGATCAAGTAACTGGTATGGTGTGCAATTTCACACTAGGGCATCATTGGCTCTTATTCTTATGAAGATGAAAATAGCTTCGACAACTGTTAATTTAAATTGTCATGTCAATATGATAAATAATTTTATGGTCGGTAAAATAACAAAGTTTTCTTAAAATGGTAACTTTTGGTTCCAACAAGATAGCGGAACATCTCACAAGGCCCAAGTATCAATAAATGCTATTCAACAAATTTTTGGTAATCACATTATTTCCAAAAATAGTGATATTTATTGGCCACCTTGATTACCTGATTTATCAGCATGTGACTTATTTTTGTGGGGGTATATACAAAGTAAAGTCTATGCATAGAAACCTCGAAATATTGATGAACTAAATAACAAAATCAAAGAAATTGCCAATATGCCTTTGGAAGTGATACATTGTGTAGTGGAAAATATACGAAGTAAGTTAGAAGTGTTTGAAAAGAGATGGCCATCTTGAGGACATGATTTTTAAAAAAATAAATGGCAAGTTATATACTTTATTACAATAAATATTAATTAATTTTTTTCAGTTTTTTTATTTTATAATTTATCTTTAAAAATCAGCCATTTACTGCCTCACCCTGATTGGTACCGATTCTTAACATATTAGAAAAATATAATATAAAACAACTAGTACCTTTAATGTTGATATCAGATTTGGGTATTTGTGCTTGGTACGCAAATGTCGCATTAATATCTCGTTGTAGAATACTACCTTCAAGATCTACACCAAATTGAAGTTGTTCACTAGCTTTATAATGATAACAACATTGTAATCCAGTAAAACTCAATGTAGAACTAATTGTAGTAGCATCATCATCTGAAAATTATCATAATAAAACAATTTTATTAATAGACTTGAGTGCTAATAATTTATAGGGAAAAAAATTAAACAATATATTATTATTTACATATATATCGTCCTAAGATATTAAAAACTGTTACATGTCCATTTGGAATTTGTGGAGAACGTTGATGAATAAGTTCAGCACCTATTGACGTTCTATTATTCAAAGCATATAAAAACTGGGATATGTAAATTCCAGTAAAATTGAATAAATCAGGATTGACTAGGCACAACGTAGCTGTATATCTGTCTGCTTTATACTCAGTCGTGGTTTGAACACCACTTGTTTTGAACTCTTGAAACTATAATTAAAAAGGTATTGAATATTTTCAATAAATTAGATTTAGTTAGGTAATTACTTGAGTATTCAACTTGACTTTGACTTTATCCCAGGGTTGAACATTAACATTTGTTGATATGTTTCCTCGTGGATCAATGTCGCCCATCAAAAGAGGGCTGTAGTCTCCGGGACCAATCTGATTGGTACCTACAAATGTAGATCCAAATTTGTAGTTCGACGTTTGACTAGTTGATCCAATAAGTAGGCTGTGACTAACAAAAAAATGATTGCTCAATCCTTTGTTAATGACAAGTCGAATGCCTTCAAATGTCATTGGAAACAATTCTATAACAAAATAACTTATTAGTATAAGAAAACATCACAATATGTTATATATACCTTTGCATTTCCTGTGCAACTCCTCTACGGATCCAGGATTTTCAATACGCTGTTCTGGAGGCAATTTCTGTGGTGTTGAAGGTGGAGGAACCGTTGTTAAATTTGGAGGCATTGGTGGTAAACTAGAAGAAGCTTGTACGTTACCCATAGCGTTAATGTACTAAAGGTATTTAATTAAAGGTTATAAAAATATCAAAATTCAAATAAATTTTCTTATATGAAAATTAATACTGTTAAAGCTACGTCGGAATTAAAATACTATTCCAGTTTAATATACTTAATTTATAATTTAAAATTTAATTCAGCTAACAAGTAACAAATCATAGGAATTGATTTCCACGCTGTTTTTATAAGGAAAGAATTTCACCGACAATTGATAATCAAATCGATAATTTCAGTCACTGATACGGGCCTTGGAAGATAAATTGATAGGGTTATAGAAACATAACATATTTCCATATTTTTTCCTCAAATGTTAGCACTGCGTAAAAATTCAAAATATGTGACAAGATTACGTAGCAAATTCATAGACAACCCTAAAAAAAATCCGAGATTTATTTTAGTTATAATTTTAATTTTAATTTCAAAATTGGTATTCTTGAATAACACTAAAATTTTTCCAAGTTTTTCTTAAGAAAAATATAATCTTAAATAAATCTTAAATGTTGGTAATCATAGACAGATTATAAAAAAAAGGTATAAATCTACTTTACCGGACACCCTTTTTTTTTCAATTTTTTTTTTTTTAAAATATGTATTTTTTTATGCGGAATTCAAAAAAGTTTGAAAAAATCTGCGGAAACTTACCGTTTAATAGTTAAAGCAATTCAAAATTATCGATAATACAACTTATTATGCTAAATTACTAATTTTTACTAATTTTGTGGTGGTACATTGTAGTGCAGTGGGAAACAAGGGTTAGTGCGAAGAGGTACATTTCGCAGTTTACACCCGACAAAGTTGAATTGATATTTTTTGCACTTTTTTTACATAGGTACCTATAAGATTTTACGACTTACCATCACGTTGATTATTTCTATAAAATCCGAGGTCCACTTGAGGTGGTTTTACGCAACAAATCGGGGGATAATTTCGTTTTAACTGTCCGAGCGAGTGACCCCGCCCGGTCTCGAGGTGCACTTATCATTTTTTTTTTTATATCCTGTGACCTACTTGGGGTGGTGTTGCATAGCAAATCGAGGGATATTTACGTTTTAAAACTGTTTTTAGCAGATTATATGTACATAAAAAGTGCAAAAAAATTTGTGCTGCTTATTATGGGAGGAATTGAACCTGACACATGGCTCTCCTTTGATTGACGCTTTCCCACATTAGCCACTGTTGCGAATTTACTCCAAAGTGCCTATAATGGTATTTAAAAAAAACCTGCCTAAAACGCTTAACTTCGTAAGTCCATAATTTGAAAACTAAGGCCGAGCGCCAAATTCTGATTTCACCAACGTTTTTTTCGTTAAAAAATGACTAAGTTCCAAAAAAAAAAAATGGCCAAAGAAAAGGGTGTCCGTAAAGTAGATTTGTTCCAAAAAAAATATTAGATACTTGTAAGTTTATAAATTTATAAGTTAAAAGTAAGAAATAGTTGAAATACCTCTTGAGGTTACTTAAATTTAATTATTTTTTATTATTTCATGTTTTCACGTTATTTTAGGTAAATGTGTTATTATTATTTCTATCATTGGTCATTAGTAGGGCTAGAGGTCGGTATGGGGTAATTGTGCATCCTCGCACATCAAAAAAATGCAAATTGTCCAAAACAAAGTCCTCAGAATAATTGCAAATGCTCCGTGGTTTGTCAGAAATGCAAATCTCCTCAAAGACTTTCAAATCCAAGATATCCAAGCTCATATTAAAACATAAGCAAAAAATTTCCACTGCTCTCTTCCAAACTCATCAGGCGCAATTCACTATAACCTCCTCACCCACCCAACTCATCGCCGATTAAAACGTGGTCGTCCCCACGACCTCTTACACTAAGCCACCTCCCAACATTCAAATCTTCACCCTACACATGCGCTTCTTCCAGATCACTCTACGACTTCAGCTACTTATAGTTATACTATTGTAAATATGTAAACATCAGAGTATTATTGTAATCACCTTACTTATGAATATTTTTATTACCAATTGTAATTATCCTTAGTACTTAAAAATATTTTGATTATCATGTTATAACGTTAAAAATTATGTAAACTGTCAATATCCCTAGATTTAGATAGCCTTAGGCTAGGAAAGTCTTATGTTTAATTAATAATAAAAAAAAGTAGGACTAGAATGTATATGTAAATACATAATTTTATTGTGACTTTATATATTCGTTCAAGCAATTTCCAATGAAATTAACTATAGTGTGGACATTTGAATAGAAACTCACTGTGCATGATCAATGGTTCATGTAGCAAGAGATATCTACGTCCAGGGCCGGATTTAGGAATGTGGGGGCCCTGGGCCCACCTTAGAAGTTTATATTATTTTTCGATAACATATATTTAATATTTTAATATATTATTATAACTTTATAAGTGAATTTAATTTAATAATAGGTATATTAACATTTACCGAAAAACAATATTTAATTAGAAATAAAATTATGGTTTAAAAATACTTATATTATAATACCAAAATAATAATAACAAAAAAAAAATGTAATACAATAAAAGTAGGTAATAAATTATGTTCATTAAATATATATTTACTAACTAGTACTGTCATTATATCGTATATATACCTACATATTACATAGTCTATAATAATAATATTAATATAATAATAAATAGCATATAATTAATAATAATTTTTATTATATTGCAACTTTGCGAGATTTCGTCGCTGCAAATTTTTTAACTACTTGAGAAAAATCCAATGCTCTAAGTATGTCACTTTCTATACTTAACAGTGCAAGGGTTGATAGTCGACTTTGTGTCATCGAAGTTCGTAGTCGGTTTTTTATATACTTCATTTTTGAAAACGACCGTTCCCCACTGCAGTTGGACACCATCAAAACCAAATATATACGCAGCACTACTTCTATATTAGGAAATATTCATTGTAAATTAGCAATATCACTTATCGCTTATCCTACTCTACAAGTCATAATAATCTATTTTAAATTACTTTAATAATTTTACTATATAAAATATGATTGAACAATATTATTCGATTTGTGATTTAAATTTATTTTGCAAACATTATATTGTGTGTTACACTTGGATGCAAAAAAATCCCATTAAGTGGGGGCCCTCATTTTTTGGAGGCCCGGGGTCCAGGGCCCCCTGGGCCCCCTCTTAATCCGGCCCTGTCCACGTCCATTTTCCAAGGATATGTACACTGCAGATGATGGATATCCACAATATCGAAGGCGGGCTCCATCTGATGGCGGTTTTTCTCTTTAAATTAATGGAGTAAAAATGTATAACTAATGGGTGGTGTCGTATATTTATGACTCACATTAACGTTGAACTGTGTAACTCTGTGAAGTCCATAAAGTACATAATATGTATAATATTAATATAATTAATATGTTAATATGTATAATATGCATATTATGCATATTATGCAAGTACGTAAATCAGGGCCGGATTAAGCACGGAGCCTAGGAGCCCGGGCTCCAGGCCCTGAAATATTGAAAGCCCCGAAGTGGCCTTTTATCTCAAACACCAAGTTCATAATATTTTAAGTTTAAATATTATTTTGGTTAAACATTTTTTTTAAATTTCGTAATATTGTATATTTTTATTACGCCGTGTATTGAGTGCCACCCGTATTGGACTGGAATAATAATATTCACCGCATCAGCATTACGTTACATATCCTTTTTCCGACAATATTTTGTTATCTGTAGATTTGATTTTGATTTATAGTTATATTTAGATTGATTTTGCTAGAAACATATGGACGTCGGTCGTCGACCATAATTTGGTTTTTAGTCTTATTTATATTTTGACATATTATGTTTAAGAATAATATTGTATAATTGCATGTAACGAAAATTGATAAATATTAAACAATTTTGAAGACATTTTTGTACAATCAATTACTTTGTATCATTTTTTTAAAGAATAAAATTCAGTTATAGGTAATACATATTGTATGGACTAAGGGCCTTTTGAACAACTAGGCTGCAGGCCTAGTAAACTCTTAATCCGGTCCTGACGTAAATAAAGGAAGTGACCAAGCAGCGTTTGATTAGCAGTTCTATACTATATTAGCAGTTCTGAAGCTACTTGGAAAATCTTACGTATCCTCATCCATGAGAGATTCTCTCCTGTTATGCATCTTTCTTTCATCTTGAGAATGGTCAAAGAATTTACTTCACAAATGATAATGCCTCAGAAGAAGTTCAGAACCCTACTAACAATACTACACTTTTAGGATTCTTTGAGCTATGTAAAAATGATTCTTTTGCAAAAACGCTTTTGTATAGTGAAGTTCCAGCTTATTTCATTTGGATAAGTCTGTTAATACTGCTTCCCGAAGGAAGAATCAAAAATATTGTATACAAAAGGTATTATAAAAAATGCAAAAAAAGACTGCATAAAAAAAATATTTTGCACACAACAATGTTACCTGTAACATTTTAAAATAATATTGTAAATACCTATGAAAAAAAAATATACACGGATAAAGCCGAATAGTTATATAAAAAAAAAAAAGCAAAAACGATTGACCAATTACAATATATAATGTAATTACACATGTGGCTACAAATTTAAATATTATATAATTTACACTTAAAAAAACATTCTTCTTTTCGACAACCCTTCCACAGCGTTTTACACTTAAAAGGAGTTTTTCCGGGCAACGCCGGGTAATTCTGCTAGTTTTTACATATTTCTCAATAATTACATTTTTTTCTACATATTTCGACAATTTGTTCATTTACGATTTATTTATAATTAATTATTATCGTATATAATTAATATAATTATATTAATACAATAATTATTAATTAAATACGATTGTAGTTTTCAATACAGACAAGTACGTGAACAAAATAGTACCAAATATTGAAAGAAATCGACCGTAATCCACGATCGATACATTATGTTCGACATTTATAACTTCGATAAATGATAAATAATATGTGTTTGCGTTTGAAGTACTGACAGCGTATTTTGGATTTTTAGAGAATACAATAAAATAAACTAAAAACAAGAAACATAATTTTATCTCAAAGATTTAGACTGATAGAAGCAGTGGCGCCGACTTGTATTTCATTTGATGGGGCAAAGTATAAAAATTTGTTAACACCACCACCCAAAAAGTTAGAGCAAATTAGTGACCGAAATTCTCACCATCTCTAGACAATTGCCTTATATGTATTGTGAGAACATTTCAAGTCTTTTCGATCAATATTTTTCGATTTATAATAAAAATAAAAAACCAATGAGAAATTCATAAAATGTCCTCCTTAATGCACCAACCTGATACGATTTCGGATCGAAAACCTTTCGGTAAGTTTTCGATTGGAACACGTTTTCTAGGAAAAAAGTTTCACTCAGTATCTAAAAGATATTTCAAAATTGTTTCACGGGGCTATTGGTATTTTAAGTAACTATCTTAAAATCTTTAAAATATGTATATACATGCTGTATAATCACTTTTAAACACTGAGCTTCGAGAGGCGTTTAGCTTCATCGTGTGTGCGAAATATATATATATATATATACCTATGTCAATGTATGCCTTTATACTTGATATGGTACAAAGACATGCATTGATAAGCTAATTGCTTTATCACATCATAGTATCCTATCATCTACAGATCGGCTGGTATTTAATTTGTAAATTCCTAAGATTTACTAACTAGAGTGTACATTCCACACAACTAATTGACACCAAGCAACTTCCTTACACCCACCCAACCACTTCACACCTACACAATCACCAGACACCCACCACCATAGATGCAGGAGCGAACTGCCCCATAAAACTACGTGTTCAGCGCCACTGGATATAAGAAGTTGAAAAATGCATAGAACAAGTACAAGGACCCCTGGAGTTGCAGCAAAAGAAAAAATGCACAGTGTATTACGTAAAAGTCCTGGTTTATACTGTCTAAAATTAATTAGAGACAGTGTCGGACTGGCCCATGATCGAACTTCTGGCAAAAAATTTATAATGGGTCCCTAAACAGCATAATATTGTAGTGAGATTCAATAACTACCTATTGAAAATTTTTTATGGCTACGTTCGAATTCTACTAAAAATTTAAATCTATTTAAGTTTTTGTATTTTTTCAAAGCCAATATTATCGCATCACTGATTTGTTCTAATATACATGATCGTTAAAAACACTCATCTCAATTTTTTAAAGTATTTATATTTATAGTCGTTCGATTTCGATCAAGAAGACCAAAATGTATGAGCTACAAAGGTTATACCTAGTTATATTATATCACGTCAACAATATTTCGTTTAGAATAAAATAATTTTAATTTAGTTTAAGAAAACAATTTTTATGATTTTTTATATTAGCTTGGTTGTGTTGGTGTTACGTGCCCTTGTACATGCCGCATAATGATGCTAACTCATCATACATGCGCATTGTACAGGCGATCATCGACTATACAATCGACGTTCACCAATCTGTAGTAAGTTTAGTGGCAGTGTGCCATTCAGAAGCGTTCTCAATATATTTCAATGAAGGGGGGATGAAAAAAATTATTACAAAATAAGCCGTAAGCAAAAAAAATAAAAATAATAACTAATTAATATTGAAAACACATATCAAAAGTATATAAAACATGTATTACCTATATGTAAAAAAATAAAGAACCTTGGGGGGGGATCTATCCCCCATATCACTCCCCTTGTGAGAATGCCCATGGTGCCATTCCATTTCGATAAACATTTTATAGTTAAAAGCTGAGAGTAGTCATTCATTTTACCATCCCTCTTCCATTTAAACGACACGATCAGAAAGTACTAGTTGACAAAAACCCAACAAGAGCAAACCATGAACTCTATAAGTCACGGATTCAATTTGGCTTACAACGTTATGCCCCTATATTAAGAATAAATCTCAGGGCCCTCGGCGACTGCCGGGTATCCGGTTGGGCGAGACCGATACTGATTAGAAATAAACATTGCGAAATAAATGGGGTAATTTACTGGCTGAACTCACTCCTTTGAACATTGCAAAAATGAAATTTGCACCCATTCCCTCTATGGAAGTCGGTCTCTCTTTTAGTCGGTACAAATTGGTGTTATGACCAAACCGTAAATCAATTAACTTTGAAAATTTGAGCATGTATATGATATCTCATTATTTTCAAGATCAAGATGAATAATGTCGAATTAAAATAAGTAACTAAGATAATAATGTCATTTGTAAAGCATTTTTTCAATTTTTTTGTAATTTTTTTTACATTCATATTTTCATTTTTTTAACATGTATATAGCGATTTTTATTACATATATTTATTTTTTTTTAATACTTATAAATCCGAGCTCTAGTCATTATTAATTACTCAATAATAATGACTCATTATTATTAGCAGTATTATTTTTATTATTAGGTTTTAATTGTCAACTACTTATTATAATTATTTTATTGGTTTCAGTGAATAGTTAATTGTATAAAGTTAATATACAAATTTAATTTTAAAATATTAATTTTAAAAACATTCAACTTTTAATTCTATTAATTATTCAATTATTTGGATGTTACCATTTGTTTAACATTTAAAATGTAAAATAGCTAAACAATTATTCATTAAAAAATATTATTTTATAGAATATAAAAGTATTGAACAAAAGCAGAAACATTTTATTTTTTATACAATGAAATTATAAAATACAAGTATAATTATTGAAAACATTCCTTCACAAAACCTAAAAATACCTATAATTTTGATTTTGATATAATTTATTATAATTTGGAGTTATAATATGAGTATTGAGTACAGTGGTATAAAAACTAGGTGAGCAAAGTTGACAAATGCCATAAACCAATGTCTATATAAGGAGGCCTGAAATATGTATAAACTATTTGTAATAATAACATTATGTAAGAACACAATTAAAAATATTTATATATTAGCATTGATTATAAATACTATAGGAAGCTTACTCTGGTACAAAATACGTTGCAGGAGAAATGATTTAAATTGACTGCAAATAGGTAGCGATATAAGTAATGATATAATAATTCTACCATAAATAATTAATTATTTTATATTTTTGGTTGCGACCTTTTTTTTTTTTATCTATTTACATCTCTAATAGTCTATGTTAAGTCATTCTCTATCTTAGATCGTAGAGGAGCAAGAAAAAGTTGTTGGTTCGTAAACTAATTATACTGAGTAGATTTAATTAATTTTTTTGATATTTTCTCTGTATTCCATTATTTCTTTAAATATTTTTCCATTATAATATTACTTTTGTAGAATATGAGTATTTAAAATTCTTAAAAGTGTGGCCAATGTCAGTAAATTATTCTTATTTTACTCATCTTGGTTGAACTACTTTTTAATTGAAGTTATCTAATTTTTTTTAATAAATTATTAATAAGTAGAAATAACATTTAAGAAAATTATCTATTTAATACACCTATTGAGTGTTGTGTTCCAAAACTTAAAAAAAAATACTGACATCTGAGTATCTTACATGTTTCAGTGCTTATACTTTTGTTGTCTATACTAGTGTTTTTAGTTTTAGTATTGATTTTTATGAAATATTCATATATATGATAAATCTTAAAGTATAAATTAGAACAAAAGAGAGGCTTAGCTTACCTGATTTCTAAATTTTTTAAAGTAATAACTTTTCTTGTAAACAATTCAGATAAATTAAATAATATAACAGATTATTCAAATAGTATACATTTTCATAAATTAACCTCAAGCAGTTTTTTTAAGTCTTAGCAATTGGATGTTAAGTAGTCGTCACAGATGAAGAGTAGGAAGGTAAATAAGTTTGATAAAAAGAAAGATTAGATATTAGCAAAAATAAAAATATAAATAAATGTACATAATAAAAGATAGTTAAAAAAAAAAAAAAAAATCATAAATAAACAGAATATAAAAGATTATATTTGATTTGTTTTAAATTTAAATAAAAAAAGAAATATAGAAATTAGTTAATTTAAAGATCAACTATGAAAAAAAAATAAATATTTTTATACAATTCCAGTAAAATATTAGAAGTCTTTTTCTTTTTTATTTTGTTTTAAAAAAGGTTTATGTAAAGTATTATATAACTGTGTTGCTTTATGCTGAGCAAACCCTGGACACAATGCCAATGCTGTTTGAGAAGCTTCACATATTTTTTCTAATGAACCAAATATAGACAACAACAAAGCTGCATCCGTTTTGTTAACAGCACGAATAGTTGTAAGAGCATTGACCAACTATAATTTTAAAATAAATAACAAAATATTATTTTATGAGAAAAATAAAAATTAAACTTACTCTGGAATAGTCATCTCCTTCTACTTTTTCCATTATAAGATCAGGCGGTTTGTTCTCAAATATTTTATAAGTTTCAATAAGTTTGCCTGCTTCTTCAAAAGTCCAAGCCAACATTAAAGTGAGATCAGCTACCAAACACATTCTAGTCAGTTTGGAAAGAGCTGTATGAGGTTCTTTGACATCAACTTGGAGTAACAATACACGTAGTTCATACAGTTTTCCTAAAGATTTCACTCGATTATATATATAGTCAGGTTTTAGCATGTGATAACGCAGCGACAAATATAATGCACAAGTTGTACGTCCCATTACATAATCGGGTATAATATCATCTGAATATTCCCATGGTACATTGACAATTGATTTGAGTAAAGGGTTTCCTTTCTAAAAACAAACAGAAACTAATTTAAAACTATTAACTTGGGTAATAATAGCTTATAAGTTATGAAATATTTATATACTTGTCTATTATTAACTAATACTCCAGCAAAAGATGCAGCTTTTACAGGAGATTGTTTAACACCACTTGTACTGGGTTGATGGATTGTCTCTGAATTTTTCTGCCCAATAACCGAGTCTATTGATTCATAATGTTCTGATGCTTTAACTCTACAAAACTCATCTATCATAACAAGCATATGTTTTAGTGAAAAAAATATTTACAACAAAAATATATGACAATACTCCAAAACAATAATTAATTTACCAGCAAATGAGCCTGGATTATTCATATTCATCAATATTCTACCTGTTTTTACAATAACACTTCAAGAAAATATTCTTACCAAATGTATTAATCAAAATACAGTTTAATTTTGTAAGGTATTAAAATAAAGAAGTACTTAGAAACAAACTAACAAATACACAGCAATACGAATTTTTTATTTAGATTTTTGTTCAAATCACCCAAATTCCAACCGAAGCAGGTTGATAAACGTGTGTTTTCTATGATAAGACTGCAGTAGAATATATAGTACTAATGTTGATAAAAATTCAGAATTGATTAATACTGAAAACTGAATTATTACTTTTTTTAATATTGATTTAATCAATTAATTCGTTATTAAAATTATTTTATTATTCATTGGCTTAAATTCTTAAAAAGTGTTTGTTTTTTTTTTTACTGAGCGTGCTGTACATTATTAATTAGCAGGTTTACATTAGTACGTATTTACAAAATATTATTTAAATATTCTCTTTCAATACAGTTTACAGCAATTTTTTTTCGTACTCCTGAAGTCATCTTGTTGACTCCAAGTTGAAAAACGCTGATCTACAGTATAAAATTATATTTTTTGATTATATAATTTTATAATGACTGTTTAATTAAAAATATTTTGTTCCAACATATTTATTACAACTTTTATATTAATCCATCTCTAACATATTAAGGCAAAGTCTTACTTATTCTGTCAACAGTTGAATATTTAGAACTACCTTAAGTACTTTAAAACTTGGATTAATTAATTTTTCTCTGTTTAAAAACTTTTATTTATGTATTTTATCAAATTAGAATATATAATGATTTTCATTACACTAATATTATGTACAAGTACTTATTTTACATAAATCTGTACCTAAATTAAAATTTCAAACTTATCACTTTCAAAATGATTAATGTGAAGTTATTATGTTCACTATCCATTATTTAATAGAATGACAGAACTTATGTGAAAAGGTTTTTTTAAGTTAGCTGAGACTAAGAGACTTATAGTATTTTTAACTTATTATACTGGCATTGTTCTATAATCTAATAAAATGTTAAAAATAATGGAAAAATAATGAAAAATATAACTAAAATATAAAAGAGTTGATACTGAACTAATGTTTAATCTTTTTCTTTCTAGCATTACAGCTCTTCAAGAGTTTTTGTTGCCACCAACACTTTCTTCTATTCTTTTCAATTTTTTTACTTTATCTTCTCAGTTTAATATCCCTAGTTTATCTTAGTCTTAATTCATTCTATCTATCCATCGCTTCTTTGGATATCCTCTTGGTCTCTTTTCTGTGGGTTTCCATTTCGCTTTAGGATACATTAAGTCTGACTTCCTCATCACATGTCCAAACTATTTGATTATCTGTGCTTTCACAAAGTTAGTTATCCTTAGAACTTGTATCAATTCTTGGAACTAATATTTAATAACTGATAAAATAATAAAATTTAAAAGTGATTCACTACAAATTTATACATATATATATATATATTACAAACTATATTGTTTTAATAATTTAAAATATTTTATATTACCTACATATAAAATTCAAAAAATAATTACATATTATCCATTTTTATCAGGTAGATGATATAATTATGTTTACATTTACAATTAAATTATTTTATTTTTTTTATTAGTAAAATATAATTACAATCTATACAATAACTTGATACAATAAGTAATTTTGATATAATATTTACATAACAAGATTAACAGATGAGGGAGGGCACTCAGTAGTGTCACCTGACAGATTAAATTAGAACATCTCTAGGCCAGGAGCGTTTAAGACATCTCTGGGGTTATCGGGGATTGTTAGAGAAGATAGGCGTTTTATTAATGGATTGTTGTGTTGGATTAACTTGGAGTGAAAGGAGACATAGTGGGACTTTGTTAGTTGAGAGGGCGACGGAATATTAAGATTTTTGTGGAGATTATTATTTGTGATGAATCAAGGAGCAGAGACAATTTGCCTCAGACAGATTGACTGGAATGCCTGAATTGTTGGAGGATTTTGCAGAGCCCCAAATCTGGATGCCATAGGACCATACAGGTCTGATGATGGCTTTGTATATTAGAAGTTTATTTTTTATTGATGTCTTAGATCTAAAAAGTGGGTGAAGTAAGTAGAGTCTAGAGTTGATTGTTTTTTTTTTGATTTTAAGGTGTTGGGCCCATGTAAGGCGTTTGTCGAAGGTCAAACCTAGGTATTTTATTGTTGGGGTGATTGGAATTTGGTTATTATTGAACGATTCAGAAGGGCAGTCATATGGTCTTAGAGAGAACGTGATAAAGGATGATTTGGCTTCATTTATTTTGATCTTCCAGCAGTTTGACCATAATTGAACCGAGTTAAGATGGTTTTGTAGTCAAAAAGATACTACCTGAGGGTCATTGTTGGAAGCCAGGATTATAGTTTTGTCAGCATAGGTACCCAGTGTTGTATGTGGAGAGATCGGAGTGTCGTGGGCGATTATAGAGTATAAGAAGGGAGTTATGTCACTACCTTGAGGGACTCCAGCTAGTATTTAGAAATTTGACGAGTAGCTGTTAATAACAGCCTGTTATTAACGCGAACACAGAAGGAGCGATTTTCGAGGTATGATTTTAAAAGAAGGTAGTAAGGGGCAAGGAGGAGTTTTTTGAGTTTGAAGAGAAGTCCTTTGTGCCACAACTTATCGAAGGCCTGAGCCACGTCAAGGAGTACAGCTGCACAGTAAAGTTTTGATTCTATGCTGGTAGAGATTAAATTGACAGTGCGGTGTAGTTGATGGATGGTGGAGTGCTTGGACCTGAATCCAAATTGGTGGTTTGGGATGATGTTGGATTTTTCCAATCAAAGAAGTAGCCTTTTGAGGAGTATTTTTTCAAAAATTTTAGCGAATGTGGGGAAGAAAGAGATTGGTCTATTACAAGATGGGATATCAGGCGGTTTGTCCGGTTTTGGAACTAGGATTATATTTGAATGTTAACAGGCTGTAGTAAAGTAGGATAAACAAAACATAGAGTTGAAAATTAGTGCTAGTAGAATGATAGATTTATCAGGTAGGTGTTTGACTACTAAATTGCTTATTAGGTCGTGCCCAGGGGCTTTTTTGATTGGGAGTTAACGGCTGATGTATTAAATTTCACCAGGTCTAGTATGTTTAGTAGGGAGGGCCATAGGAAGAGGGAATTCAAGAAAACTCATAATATTTAGAGTATGAGCATTGATTAAATATACAGTATATTTAATCAATGGTATGAGTTTTATTTGGGATGATATTATGTGGTTTGAAAACGTGAGTTAAGTATTCGGCGAAAATGTTGGCTTTGTCGGAGTCAAAGGTGGCTCACGAATTGTTAAGCATACGGAGTGGGGGGGATGGTATCTTGTGATGGATTAATTTTTTGGTGGCCTTCCATAAACACGAGTCTTAAGTTGAAGATTTTGGATATAATTTTGATAACTTTAATTTTTGAGTTTTAGAATAGCTTTGCTTAGTTTATTTTTCAGATAATAAAACGTTGCTTTGTCCGATGGGTATTTGAATCTATGCCATTGGGTTCTGGCTCTGCGTTTATCGGCAAGTAAGAGCAAAATATGGGCAGGAATAATAGTATTATTCTGGGGTAGCGGGTGGTTACTTGAGGCAGTGGTAGCAGAATTTTGAATAGTGGAAGTTAAGGAAAGAATAGCGCTGTTAATTTCAGAGGTAGTTTTTAGGGAGGACTTAAGGTTTATGTTGTTGGTTACTAATTTTTTAAATTTAGGCCAGTTTACTCTGCCAGTAGTGAGGGTAGGTTTTATTTGTTTAGTGGCCCAGGCACGTAGCTCAAGATAAATTGGGGTGTGGTCAGAGGAGAGATCATTAAAGTTTGATATGGATGAGTGTATGTGGTTTGGAAAATTAAATTATTACAAACTATATATTGTGTTTGTAATAATTGAATTATAAATGTAAACATAATTATATCATCTACCTGATTAAAATGTATATTATGTTATTATTTTTTGAATTTTATGTGTAGGTAATATAAAATATTTTAAATTATTATTTTCCAAAAAAAATGTGCTTAAGTGACAAAACTTATAAATAAAATATAAGTTTTAATTAGTTTGATTTCAAGATGTTCATTTTAAAATGTTTTCTTACTTGAATATAAATAATATTGAAAATATACTCTAGCTATAATTAGCAAATTCATTTTTAAGATATTGATATTTTTGGATCAAGTTTTATGTATTTAATTATACAAATGTTAACTATTAGGATTTTATTATTGAATTGTTTATTATCATTAATAATAATATAGTTCTTGATTAAAATAATTTGTATGAAAAAAGTTTTTTAGAACTTATACTTTAATAATATTTATATATTGAATGTACATTTAAATTTGTATTACAGGAAAGAGAAATTTGAATACTATCAACTAATAAAATGGGTGAACGTAAAGGACAAAATAAATACTACCCTCCAGATTACAACCCTGCAGTAGGAGGGTTAAATAAATTCCAAGGAACTCATGCTTTAAGAGAGCGTGCTCGAAAGCTACATATGGGTATTTTAATAATTCGTTTTGAAATGCCATATAATATATGGTGTGAAGGATGCAACAATCATATTGGAATGGGCGTTCGGTAATATAAACATACATTTAAACATTATAACTGTTTAATCAAAATCAAATTATCAGGTATAATGCAGAAAAAAAGAAAATTGGGATGTACTATTCAACTCCAGTTTATCAGTTCCGAATGAAATGTCATCTTTGTAATAATCATTTTGAAATTAAAACTGATCCAGGGGTGATAATAAAATAATATTATTTAGCTAGAATTATTTTTGAAGTATTTTTTTAATGGTGCAATATATTAGAATTTAGATTATGTAATTGTCAGTGGTGCTCGCCGACAAGAAAATCGATGGGATCCTTTTGAAAATGAACAAATTGTTCCAGAAGATAAAGATACTAGTAAAAGATTATTTGATGATGCTATGTATAAACTTGAACATGGTACTGAAGATCTAGATAAGGCCAAGAAGGCAGCACCAATGTTAGTTAAGCTTCATGATGTTCAAGATGCTAAATGGAACGATGATTTTGCTGCTAATTCATTACTAAGACAACAATTAAGAGTAAGATTCATACTAAACAAATAAACATTATAAAAATATTAATTAGAATATTTTTTCTCGTTAATAAGTTTAAATAGTTTTAAAAGTTTCACCAATTTATAAACTACAAATTATTTATGTAGAGTCAATTTAGACTGAAAGTTTTAATTTGATTACTACATGCATTTTTCATCTTAATGTTAAATTTGTACTCAATTTTAATATAACATAAACTATGCAAACTATAAAAACTAAGAAATTAGTAAAATAAAACTTATGTTTTTATACGAAATTTCATTGATTAATTATTTGATCTTTTAGACGAAAAAACAGAAGTTAGCAGTAAAAGAAAAACATGACAATGAATTGAAAGAAAGACTATCATTAAGTATTCCATTAGTAGATGAAGTCGATGAAGATGTAAAAATTGCCAAACTATTAAGCTATCAAACTTCTGATAGTAAGCATTTATATTATTTTTATTTAGTTCAAATTGATTATTTGTAATATTAAAATTTTTTTTTCAGGTACAAAAACTAGACAAAAAAAATTTATACATGGATTACGGAAAATTCCAAAACTCGACCCAAATAAACCAAAAAAATGTCTTAATTTGGGTATTGTTCAATCAACTGCTATAACTAAAACCCAAACAGTACCAATAAGTACTACTAACACTAGTAATTCAATATCTTCACTTGTATCTGCTGATTATGAATCATCATCAGATTAAATTTATAATAAAAAAAATTAAAAACAACATATTACAATTCAAAAGTTTAGTTTTATATAATATTAACTACTAAAATAGTTATTGGTAACAATGAAATAAATATAAAATATTATAGTACAGAACCATACATAATAAATATATTTTAAGACATAAGGCAAATATATAATAAATTATTATTTTCTATAGAAAATATTTAAGTTACAAATGTTTGCTTCTCTTCGATTACTCTACATGTTTTTTCGTAAGCACCAAAAAATAAGGCTCCACCTAGCATTATAAATACAACTCTTGGAAGGAAACCAGCAAACAATCTGAAATCAACCAAATTAAAATATATGTGTAAAACAACTATCAGAATACTGCATTTACAAAAATTATTATAAATCCCACAAATTCAAAATATGGGCAAATAAAATAATGTATACATTACTCATAATAGGTTGTTGAAAGAATGAAAAAAAAAAAAAAATTAAAGTGAAGATTAAGAATATAAATTCTTTTATACAAAAATGTAGTATCAACAATATGAGTTGCTGTATTATAGATTAATAAAATTGTTAAACCTATTCTGTTTTAAACTAAGAATAATCTATAAAAATAACCAAATTTAAATATGGATTGGATTAAATATAACAGTATATTTAATAAAAAAAAGTTACCCTGAACAAAATTATCAAATAAGGTTCAACATTTACAGAGAAGGAAGAAAAACAAATTAATTGTATATACATCCTGGATTACTTAAAATCTAAAATAACAATAAATATAATAACTAAAATTTTAAGTTTTAAAATCACAGAGGCTCTAATTACAATAGAATTTAGTGCATAAATATAATAAATACATTTTATTATTTACCCACTAACTCCTTTGTTTTTATATATTTTTATAAAAACTGTTGATAAATGTTGGTCCACAGCACTATTAGCTAACATAATTTGAGTTTTTGTTACATCTATAGGTGTAGTTATTATAGCAGCTATGCCTCCTAAAAAATGTGTTTAGATTACTTTTAAAATGTATAAGCCTATTAATAGATTTATATAATATATAACTGTTAAGCATTAACTACCTGATATAGAACCACATAAAGCAACTTCTAATGTGGTGAGAGGTCTTCCAGTGAAGATCTTATACTCTTTCTTTAAATATTCCCATATTGGAAGTTGCAACATAGAAAATGGTATATCACGCATGACGGTTGACCAGAATCCACGATAAAATCCAAAAAAACCTTCATTTGCATATGCATTTTTCATGATTCTTACAATTGACTCTTGATTTGGTGAAGCTTGACGTCTTTGCTTTACAATTTCTACAGGGACTTTTGTAGTGCAACAAACCTGTATAATGAATAATAGAATATATATAAACTAATATTTGTGTAGATTATAATATAATTAAGGTAATAATATACCACTTCACCCATGATTCCAGCACATATGTGAACTACTGGAGCAGTATTGCTTGATACATTAGGGAACAGATTTTTAAAACCATCATAAGTACCAAAAAATAATCCGGCTAAAACATATCAGTTTTGATTTTCGATTAAAACAATATCAATATAATAATAAAGTATATACCTGTAAAAGGAGCCCCAATAATGGTCGGAGTCAGTCCTTTATAAATGCCTCTAAAACCTCCAGACTCAAGAAATCCAAACTGACTTTGTAATCTAGTTTTTAACGTATCTAATGGAAATAATGCAACATCAACAACAGTACCAGCTACGGCCCCAGCCTATAATATATATACATTATCAATAAATTATTCATCAGAGTAGAACAAAAATGTCAACATTTTAAATAAACTGAAACCAATAATATTAATATAATTTATTACATTTTTTAATTATAATGTTTGGATAGTATAGGATAGTTTTATTAAAAATTATTTTCAACATTTTCTGCTACCTTAGGATGAATGTTAAATTTACTATACCTGATGAGGAAAACATTTCTAACTTATATTTTAATTATATACTTCAAGTTGTTTTTTTTATGGATTAAAAATCCAAAATAGCAATATCAGCAAAAACCAAAAACCTAAAATTAAATTTTAAAATCAACAAAAATATATTACTTTTAGTAATAAAATGTACAATAACTTATTTGAATATAATAATAATTAAAACCTATTTATTACAATACAATTCTATACTTATTAAAAGTAATATTAGTCACATAGTTTGGGTCATGAATGATTATAAATCTACACACACTTTTGACAAATTCTAATTTATTAAGTGTTTTGAATTTGAACATTTTAATTCATTAATTTTAACATATTATATAATTTATATGACTTTACCTATATTATTGATAGTATTAATACTAGAGGTGTAATAGTTATCAGATCAATAGATTATCTAGATTATATTTTAAATTATTAAGACTTTATTTAAAACAAATCCTAAAGATTAAATAAAATTTAATTGAAAATTAATTTTTGGAATAATAATGCACATTTTACGTCTATGATTCGACATTTTTTAATAAATATAAAAAATTCTTGAAAATTATAGTGTTAAATGATTACATATAAATTAGACTTATACATTTTTTAGATTCTGAACGGAGTGATGGAATCTATTGGTTTTACAATGATGTGTGTTTTATTTTTTATTTTATTTTTTTTTTATTTTTATTTTTTTTTATTTTTGTGTCTGACGACACCTTTTTTGACAGTAAAAATGCTTCGATTTGCTTATGTAGCAAATTTTCTGAAAGGAAAGTGAATCTAGTTGGTACTTTGGGGGGTCAAAAGTAATAGTAAAAATTTTCAATATTTTTTAAATGCGACGGGAAAAACCCTAAAATAATTCGGGAGGCCCATCCGGTTCATTTTAGTTATACAACTTAAATTATGTGTAAGAAATTTAAAAAAATTACAAAAAACTTATTATTGAGTTTTGAGTTAATAAAACTTGACTGTATATGTTGGAACAATTCATCTTACCAAGAAATATGTTTTTCATTGTCTGCCATAATATTATTATAATAAATAATGATCAAATGATCAAATAATAATATTGATTTGTTATTGTAGTCATATTACCAATTGGAACCATAGCTTTCCAATTAATTACACAGTATTCTGGGATACTAGTCCATAACTAGAACCAATGTAGGTACTACATATAATCAATACAATATGTTTAAACTTATAAATTAAGATTAACATAATTATGATAATATAAAAAAAAAAAGTCTTAAAAATATGAATTTTTAATTAACCAAATGACTTATAAATTATTTAGATCATCTAAACTATGATGTGATCACTAAAATATAATCAAAACATCAACATTAAGTTTTTATAGAATATAGTAAAAGCAAGCTTACAATTAATGAAGTTGAATAATGTCGAGATCCACTAATTGGAATAGAATTGAACGTGTTAATTGTATCCAATTCACTTCCGTCCATTTTAAATGAATAGATGAATAAGGAATATTATTATATGGATTTTTGTAAGCTGTTGACCAACTCCATAAAATAGATATCTAAATATCTAAGAAACAAAAATAATGAATTTATATATTTTTTAAATTTATTGCTTGTTTAACACTATCAATATTATTAAGTAAAAAAAAAAAAAAAATAGAGATTTTACAATTTAAACTATTATTACATAATCAAAATGATTAACTTATAATTAATTGATTTTAACTGATGACATAATTATCACACACATACACACACATACACACAGTATCTACTTATTTATTTTATTATAGTAGGTAGTGTTAGGACATTATGTAGTTATAATATTAAGTATCATCCATTTAAATAAAATCAAGTCAATACATTTTGATATTTATTATATTTCCATGACAACAACCAAAGTATATAATAATAATAAATTAAAACAAATAAGAACTGAGCAATAAAATTAAGTATATAACCCTGGGGAGATTAAGTCGAAAAGGTCATACCATTAAAGTTATCATGAAATTTATACATTTAAAAATTCAATAAAAAACGCTTACTCACTAGTACGTCTGTTGGCGGTTTATCGAATCGATATACTTAATTTTGAAAGCATTAAATATTCAATTAATAAGGGTCCAAAAATAATTGCTTAAATAATTATGATAATTTTTTTTGAGAGGTATTGCAAATCGACAAACGGTGTAGGAGGGGTAAGATGCCTCAATGATTTAGCCGGCGTTTTCATTCCGTTTATCAATGTTTAAGACCATGGACTCGTTACTGATAAAAACCAATGAATGATTATAGTCTAACCTGTGATTATAGCACGGTCTTAGCACAGAATAGACTGGTCTTAGATCGTAGATGATAGTAACGAAGACGACTCCTGGATTCCAAAATCTATAAAAAAAATAAACCTTTATAGATATAGATTTTTATATAAATTATCATTGATTATAAATACTAATATTTAAAACATGAAGACTAGATACATAGAAGTATAGATATTTCTAGTCTTCATGATTTATAACTAAGACTCGGAAGTTGAAGGAGCTAAAAAAGACAAAATATGCGCGAAAAAGTTGCAAAATGTGCATTAAATATGCAAAAAATGTAATAAATACTCCAAAAAACACATTTGGTGTTGTTAAAAATCAATAATGTACACAATAACTATTTATAACTGAATATATGTATAATTGGTTGGCATTTGGCGATAAGATGAAAAGTATTTAACATAAGTATTTCGGCATTTTAGCGTGAAAGACTAAATGCATATCACTTCGTTGTTATTAAATTAATTGTTAACTGTGGCGATGGCAATAAATATCTTCGTTGATAATATTGAATTTTATATATTCAATATTGCGAGAAAATTAAATATACAGACGAGGAATATACAATTTTAAAGTTATTAAAATTTTTTTTAGAAAAATATAAAATATGCATAATATGAGTGTAAATTCAATGAAATATGCATTTTTTTTAGTTAAAATTGACAAAATATGTAAAATATGCTTTTTCAATTTTCAATTTTCTAACTCATCATTGTATAGTTCAGATTTCTAGCTTGGTCTGCTATAAATTGGGAATATACAGAACAATTTGGGATTCCTACAATTCCCGAGCACTAATGATAATTTAACAGCTACAATTGACTACAAAAGTAAAAAACATAATCATCGGGACTAATATACATAATATTAAATAAAAACTAAAGTTATTTTTAAATAATTATTTATGCACTATTGTTTATTAAATACATCAACACGTTTTGTTAAGATAGGGTCCAATAGTATTGTAGGTACCTCTGAAATACAGGTCTGCACACGTCTAAGTCACTAACAATGGCACTGAATTTACATTATACTAACCATGAGATTCTATTCTTGATTTTTTTCAAAAATAGGCGCCACAAAAGTTCCTTTATCTTTAATCCTTTTATCTTTATTCTTCGCGGTCCTACCTATATTATCACAGATTTACTTATTTTCATATAATCTGTGATATTATCAACAACAAAAAACTACTCAAAGTTAAATAGATAATGAAGAATTGTTATCTATGTTCTAAGCGATATAGTTTGTGTACAAGTGGTATAACAATCAACAGTCAATACTCAATACTTGTGTTAAATTCATAAACATAACTAAAAATATTGTGTTACTATAAATTGTTCATTGCTACCTATTGTTTGAAATTCCATTGCAGTCACGCCATCGTCCATAATGCCGTAACAACACGGTTAACATTCTTTGACCGAAAAACCGGCAAAAACCAACAGTATGTCTGCTAACAATGCGACGGCCGAAAACGGCCTTAATCAAATTCTCAACGAAATAGCGGTAAACAATTTATCTGGTTCTTGTAATATTAAGTACCTGAAAAAGAAATACAACGTTTAATTGTCTGTAGATATGAAAAAAATATTTGGAGTTTTTTAAAACGGCACTTACAATTTATATTGTTTGGTGTTGATTGCAAAGAACTAAAATATTTTATTAGTTGTATACTCAACACTATTATGTCATCATTCCATAAATGTTTTTATTTTTTTAATTGTTGTTTTACTGCAACCAACAAATGTTACCTATCATTTTTTAAGTTATATATTACACTTATTAAGAATAAACCAATATGATTAAAAAAAATTGATTAAATTTGATTGAAATAATTAAGATTTATCACAGTTACTCATAATTATTGTTCATACACTATATAGTAACTAACGATATTGTTAAAATTATGAAATATAGTTTTTATTTTGGAATATGTACTAAGAATTAGATATTAAATGCATTATAATGATAACAACTATACTTCCAGAGTTGCCTATTTATTTTTAACTTATTAGTATACCAATATTGTTTATTTCATTTGAAACATTTGAAATATCTGGTAGTTTTAAAAATGATACTGAACTGAAAATATAATTTTTCTAGAAATTATATGTTTTTAAGCATACTTAAAATATTTATCATTTCAGAAAGTTGATGAATTAGTTGAAGCATTTAATGGTTATATTGAAAAAGAATCTTTAAAGAACTGTGAACAGATTGAAAAATTATTTGTGATGCTTACCAATATAGTAACTGGATTAAATGATGAACAATTAAGTGCCAGTATAAAAATTATATTAAAAGTTGCTTCAACTCAAACAGTATGTGTTCGTCAAAAAGTTTTTCTCAACATGCTTGAAAAATTGGTTCAAAAACATGGTGTCTCTTCAAGGTTAATAAAACTTAAACCATTTAAATATTAATATTTTTTTTTTATGTATTAAACTAAAATTATTGTATTACATTTAATGTTGTATATAAAAATATTTTTAAAATCAAGCTCCTGTAGCTGTGCTATTTAATGAATCTTATGTAAAATCTACAATAACACACATATATCTTGGTTTTATTAAAACTATATTTTTGGTACATTCATATTTTATTATAGTTAACTTTTATATACATAATTTATTTTAAAAAATTGCTGAATACTATTTCGGATTTATTACAATATTTAAAACCATTGATATGTGTTTTTCGATTTATAGACTGATGTGTGAATGTATAATTAATTCTGAATATCTTGTACATACAAATTCTGAATTTTGGATTGAGTGTTTTCGTATAATTAAAAGCATATTATCAACAGTAGATTATAAAGGAGTTAGAGAAATAATGAAGGTAAAAATATAAATGCATATCATTAAAATTAAAAATTATCATGAATATATCTTTACATTTGTATATTTTAGGGATGTTTGGAGAAAGTGGTAGCAATGCCAAAAGCATTGCCTGCTTCTATATTACCTCAGTTTCTTGCACTTGAAGAAGTCATTCGCTACATATTTGATAGAGAATCTTGTCTTCTTCCTGGTTATTTTGTAATTAATGAAATTCTCAGAGTATATACTGAAAACAAAGGATGGCCACATTGGGTAAATATCAATTATAATCTCATTCTTGGCATGTTTTTGTGTATATGTAACATTCAATTCTAAATTTTGTTTGTAGAAACTTGGTTGTTTGGTGTCAAATTTTGTGGAGAGTTTTCGAGGTGCTGCTCAAATGACATCAATGATTGGTCATTCTTCAATGCTACCTGTAGTAGAACATTCTGGTTATGGTGACCATTTAATCACTCCATGGAAATTAGATCCATGTACATTAAAATTTACACTAAAAGGGAATATACCATATCCTAAACAAATATTGCAACCACAGACTAAATTATTGAGATACGTCTTAGAACAGCCCTATTCAAGGGATATGGTGTGTTCAATGCTTGGCCTACAAAAAATGGTATTATATTTTAAATGTATATGCTATTTTCTAATTTTATTTTTAGAAGGTTTTACAAATGATTAAGATATAATTTATTATATATTACAATAATTATTATATATTTAATTATAATATTCAAATAAGATTCTTTTCAACAACTATTTAAAATGTTTGCCTATTATTTGCTATTTACAATTTTTTTATTAAAATTATTTAGTATCCTATAAACATATTCAAAACCATTTTTAAATTTAAATTTTTTATATTTTATGAAAATGTTATGCTTTAAATAATTGTATTATTTTTTAGAATAAGCAAAGATGTATTGTGTTAGAAGAACAATTAGTTGAGTTAATTATTAGATCAATGGAAAAATGTGATAAAGAAATGGCAGAAGGTGCAGACCCAGAAGAAAATCACTGGCTTTGGTTACATATTTCAAGTCAATTAATTTATTTTATTCTATTTCAATTTGCTGTATTTCCAAATATTGTCAATGCTCTTCATGAAAAAGTATAGCTATTTTGTTTTTCCACTTTGTTTTTCTATTTATTTTCAAGTTGTTTTTTAAATCATTTTTGTAGTTGTTAAAAAAAGATTTGCACCGATCAAGAGATCGCTTAATGTGGGTACTTTTGCAATACATTTCTGGGAGTATCCAACGTAATTCAGTGAGTTTTATATATATTTTTTTTAAGAATTTACCCAAAATGTCTAATAAAATATACTTTAATAAATTATTTCATGTATTTTAGCTGGAAAATATTTTACCCGTGTTGAAACTATATGACTTATTGTATCCTGAAAAGGAACCTTTACCTGTACCTGACACTAGTGTTGCACTTTGTACTCATCAAATGGCCGTTACTTGCATTTGGATTCATTTATTACGTAAAGCTCTTATGGACAATATTAAATTCCATAGACCTATACCACTAGCTTTAAAAGCTCACCATGAGTAAGATTTGCTAATAAACTGTATTGTTCAATTTTTAATATGTTACTAAATTTTTTTGCAGTTATTTACAGATGCTGTTGCAGCCTTCAAATGGTGCTTTATGCATGGGCACGGATTATCGTGTACCATTATTGTGTAATGCATTTTCCACAAATAATGAATATTTATCTCGTCCAATGGCCGCTATTGTAGAAGCTGTATTAGGCAGTAGTAGTAATCGCGGTATATCAGGTGTAACATCTAATCCACAGCAATCCACCCAGTCACCTGTAATAGCACCTGCAGTTGGAGGAACGTCTCCAGTAGCTTCAGTGCCAGGTTCTGGTGGCACTACAAGTCCAATTAGTGGAAATGCTTCCTCTTCTAACGCCATGGGTCCCACTACACCACTGAGTATGGCTGTTTTAGATTCATTGACAATTCATGCAAAAATGAGCTTGATTCATAGCATAGTGACACATGTACTCAAGTTGGCTCAATCAAAATCAAATTTAGCACTTGCACCTGCTCTTGCAGAAACATACAGTAGACTTTTAGTTTACACAGAAATTGAATCATTGGGAATTAAAGGATTTATAAGTTAGTAAATAATTAACATTTGTAATATATATTCCAATAATGAATAACAAATTGTATAAATATATTTAAAAAGTCCCAAAATAAGTTTATATGTGTTTTAAATAATATATTATTAAATTTTTGTTGCAGGTCAAGTATTACCAACAGTTTTTAAATTTCATGCCTGGGGAATTCTTTATACTCTATTAGAAATGTTCAGTTATAGAATGCATCATATTCAGCCACACTACAGAGTTCAGCTTCTTTCTCATTTACACAGTTTAGCTGCAGTACCTCAAACAAATCAGACTCAACTTCACTTATGGTACTAAATACTTTGATTATTAAATAAATATTCTAATACAATAAAACGTTTAGTGTGGAAAGTACTGCATTAAGATTGATAACTGGCCTTGGGAGTAATGAAGTGCAGCCACAACTATCTCGATTTCTGAGTGAACCTAAAACTTTGGTATCGGCAGAGTGCGAAGAACTCAATCGTGCTCTTGTTTTAACATTAGCTCGATCCATGCATATAACAGGAACATCAGCTACCCAAGAGGGATCATGGTGCAAAGAACTATTAAGCACCATTATGACTAATACACCACATACTTGGGCTTTACACACATTACAATGTTTTCCTCCTGCCCTTGCAGATTTTTTTGTTCATAATCCTATAACTAAAGAAAATAAACAACAATTAAAAGTATGTAATTGTATCATCTAATTTATATTATTTTTGTATTAAATTTTTTAAATTAATTTTTTAGAAAGCAGTAGAAGAAGAGTACCGAAATTGGGCATCAATGACTAATGAGAATGACATAATCGCTCATTTTTCTGTACCTACAGCTCATCCGTTATTCTTGTGTCTTTTATGGAAAATGATAATAGAGACTGATAGAATTAATCCAATTGCTTACAAGTTAGTAAAACCATTGTTCTTATTCATTTTTAAGTAGAACATGTTTAATAGTTATTTTAAAGTTGCATTGTGTTCTAATCACATGCAAAAATAAAACTATTCTTGATAGGCTTTATTCTAACCAATATCCGATCTTCAGATATAGATATGAGTTCTCATTGATTAAACCTTACTATTATCATACAAAAGTACAAATATAATGTCTTTGATTTTTAATAAATTATCTTACCTTATTTTTTTATGTTAAAATGTATGTTTATGTTTTTATGTACTAGCCTTTTAAGATCCCAATTATCTCAATTACTTTTATCATAAAGAATTGTAGTTTTATCTACTCTAAAAATGTATATAGTTTTGCCTACTGGTTGTTCTAAACTGCTCCTTACAAGACCAACTCCAAATTAATTACTTAGAGAAAGGGGTACTAGTGCTACATTGTACTATACCCCTCCCAAGTGAAAAAATATATTCAACAAAGAAATCTGATGGTTGTTCTGACGGATTAAAAAAAACCTAGTTCTTTAGATATTTAATTGTATATAAATAATCCTATAGACATAGAGCTGCTATTATTTTTTGTAGTAAAATAAAAAATATTTTAATCCTATAGAAACATAAGATAGTCCCAATTTTAATTTTCCTTTAAATTTGAATAAAATAGAACTTATAACTTTAATTATTATTTAATAATTATTTAATATTAACTATTATTAATTATTGTTATAACATGATTAATCAAGTTTTAAAAAAAATGTTTAGCTTACAACGTTTTACAAACTCAACTTATTGCAAATAAAATAATATCACTCACTATTTGTATTTATGATATGATGTGAATTATTTTTTAGAATATTAGAACGAATTGGTGCTCGAGCTTTATCAGCACATCTTCGCAAGTTTTGCGATTATTTGGTGTTCAAATTTGCTGTTTCTGAAGAAGGCCAACATGTTAATAAATGTGTTGATGCTATAAATAGTATGATTTGGAAGTACAATATTGTTACAATTGATCGACTTGTTCTATGTTTAGTATGTTTTATAAATATTGTTTTGAAATAATTACAAGTAATTAATTTACAACAATGTTTAAAAAAAATATATTTATACTAAAAATAGGCACTTCGTACTCAAGAAGGCAGTGAAGCACAAGTGTGTTTTTTTATAATTCAACTACTTTTATTCAAAGGTGCTGAATTCAGAGCTCGAGTATGTGAATTTGTAAAAGAAAATTCTCCTGAACATTGGAAACAATCAAATTGGTAATTAAATTCTTAGCAGTATTTTGTATATAATATATCATAAAAAACAATCCATTTAAATGCCTTCCTTCATTTTTCAAGTTAATTTTTGATTTTGAAAAACTTATTTACTAAATTTATCTGAAATACTTATAACTTTTGTGGCTATCTTTTAAACATAAAAAAAAACTAATTTTGCTACAGTGTTTATAGTGGTAATTTTATAATAAGATTAAATATTTTTCTCAAATAGTAGCTCATATTTAATTTTATATAAAAGAAAAAACTAATTCTGTACAGTTTATAACAACTATAAAATCAACAAAATCTAACACGTTAAAATTTTATTTTTAAGTTTTACTTCAAATTTAAAAAAAGAAAATTGAAAGAAAATATGTATATCTCCTTAATAGATTACGTTGCACAGTATATTTTTGTCTTGTGATAATTAATTATTATTATTGAATAGGCATGAAAAACATTTAGCATTTCATAGAAAATATCCTGAAAAATTTGCTCCAGAAGGAATTTTGGATCCTGCTTCTTATCAACCTCTGCCTGTGTATTTTGGAAACGTTTGCCTTAGATTTTTACCGGTAATTTAAAGAAATGTCTAAACATAAAAATATACTTAGTAGTAAACAAATATATTGTTAATATTGTAAATATTATTAATATTTTATTTTTAAACAGGTTTTTGATATAGTAATTCATAGATACCTTGAATTACCACCAGTAACTAAATCATTAGAAACTCTTTTGGATCATTTAGGATGCTTGTATAAGTTCCATGGTATGTTGTAAATTCACAATATTATTTTTCTAACAAAATTGAATTTACTAATTATTTTATAGATCGCCCGGTTACATATTTATACAATACTTTACATTATTATGAATCTAAGTTACGTGATCGGCCATCATTAAAACGGAAATTAGTATACGCAGTTCTTGGATCACTATGTGAAACACGTGGCTGTTGGACATTGTCTGAGTCTTATCAAAAGTATAACATGCAGACTCCATCTTCTACAAATAACACCACTATGGGTACCAGCACAGATGTATCAGTTACTCCTGCAGCTCCCTTATGGGTACCTGATCTTGAATACTATGTAATGCTGGTTAAAAGAATTACAGACAGTATCCTTTAATTTATAACTCGTATATATTATTTTCATATAGTAAAAAAAATATAATTTTTATTATTGTGCATAATTCACAATAAAGTGTGATATAAATAATGGTAATTTTAATTTTAATTTTTAATTATTTTACAATAATGTTATGAAAAATGAAAATTTTCCTTGACCATTTTCTCAAAGCCATGAGTGGAAATGTTAAGTTTCCAAATATAGATTGGAGATTTAATGAATTTCCCAATCCTGCCGTTTATGCTCTCTATATGACCTGTGCAGAACTTATGGCCTTACCACTATCTCCAGCTTCAGTGGCCAATTCTATTCTTGATGTTGTGATGCAAAGGTATTTTTTACAGTTAAATATCTAATAAGGGAACTATTATGTGAAATTTTATAGTGTCCACAACTCTTGAGAGGTTTATTAATAGAATTTTCTCTTTACTTTTAATATACAATAAAATTAAAATTGTGAACTGACTAATAATTGTATAATAGATATACAGAGATTCCATCTCATGAAATACACGGTTGGATAAATAGTATTGGTCTTATAATGTCTGCATTACCAGAACCATTCTGGGTGACTTTACAAGACCGAATCATGCAAATGATGCAGAGCCCTGGTTTGACCAATTGGCAGTATGCTCACACTCCTTTTCAACTATTTAATTTTGATCTTGCTCATGGATGTATGTTAGATAACCGATTTATATATATGTTAGCCTTAGCTCATGCTACATGGCATCATGCTGGGGTGGGACACATTGCTTCTATACCATTGTAAGTTGCTTAATAACTTTGTAATTGTTGTTCAAATTCTTTGAAATTGAACTTTTAATATTTGTACAGGTTTGCAAAAGAGAAACTTGGGCCATCTGTATACAGTGAAGAACAATTTATATTTTTATGTCACCTGGTTGCACCATTTTTATCACGATATAATCTTGACAAACCATCACCATCTATATTGGATATCACTGTTGAACTATTTAATGCATTAGAAAGAATGGACAAGCATGTTCAGACTCTTCGATACATGGACCCTATCTGCGATCTATTGTATCCTTTTTTAAATTGTTAATAAGGAAAAATAATTTTTAAATATTTAAAATGTATGTTTCCTTAATAAACTTTATATAGGTATCACATAAAATATATGTATGTAGGAAATTTAATGAAATCTGAAGTGGAAGGAATTGTGTATCGTCTTAGATTACCTTTACAAAAGAAATTAAGATTCATCACACAACTAAGTTTAGCTGAAGTTGAAGCTATGAATCAACCAAGTGCTGATCCTGTAGTTCCGATCTCAAATGGTACTAATGATAGTGCAACACCTCAAAATAATAACACGACAACTGTACCTCAATAATTGGTTAAAATTAAACAAAATCAAAACTTTTTTAAATTAATTATATATTAATTTCAATGAGTAACTTTAAAATATTATTATATTTTAACAATAAAAATTGACCAATTTTTCTATTACATCATGGATGAATAATAGTTTAAAATAGTTTTTTATACTTGGTTTAATTTGTATATTTTTCTAAAAAAAAAAAATAATAAAAAAAATCTGTATATTTAGTGTTTTTTTTACTCTAAAATGGTAATTCATAAATTTAAATTAATTTTATAAAAAATATAATTGGTTATATTGCAAAAGCATTAGTAAGTGTGGACTGGATAGGGTGTTATAAAAATAACTATTTTCTATTTTATTTTATTTTATTTTATTGTTTCTAAAATTTTTTGAAATTGTTCAATTATTGATCTTTATTTAAAGCAACGAGCTTATATATTACAAGGTTCCGTCAACTTGAATATAATTAATTGGTACATATGCAAACAATATTAAAATCTGGATAAGAAAATATAATTTTTTAATTTTAGATAAAATGTATTCCCATTCAAGTTATTGCTCAGTATATTATATTTAAATATAATATTAAATATGCATTATTTCGTTTTGGTATTACTCCTATATAGATACGAGTACATATCATATGTAGGTAATATACTACAAAGAACACAGACTAATAAAACCTAATAATAAATATTTCTTGGGACTCCATTAGAAAATACTACTTAAAAAAAGAGTCCACGACTGAAAAAGTTTGTGAAATGCTGGTTTATAACAAGCATACTAATAAATTAATGATTATAATGTTACTATTGTCAGTGACGTACATTCAATCTTGCTCGGAGGGGGGAGGGTTTAACAAAAATAACCAACTCAAAAACCTTAAAACTACCCATTTTCCTTTCAAACAAACAGATATAATTATTAATATGTAAAATAACAAAAGTTATAATAAGTTCAAAGCGTAACAATGTAACTATGAATATATTTAACGTCATCAACAATATCACAATTTTCTTCTTTTTTTTGGCTCTGGGGGAAGGGGGGAAGTTTGAACGTAACCTACCATGTAACAAACTAAAAAATTAACTCGCATCTAAATCAAAGTTTCAATACTGATTATGGACTTCGGATATCAAGATCTGACAGGGGAAGTAACAAGCCCTCCTAGGTCGTTAACCACCTATAAACCATATCAATTCTTATATAAATTTTGAATTGGAAAATGAAACGTAAGAACACTCCATAAAACTGGTAAATTAGAAGAGGTCAACAAATTAAATGAAAGAAGCACAATTGGATATCTTAGAATTATACGAGACACGATAGACTGGAAATGGCAATTTCACACAAGATTATGTACGGATTATTTACAGTGGAAGTGAAAAGAGTGAGAAAAATTATGTTGCTGTTAGGGAAGTGGTAACAAAATGTTCTTAATACCTAACACTTGGACGATTAAAAAATTATGATACAAATTCAAGCTACACCTACTAACATCTATATTATCCAAGTATATTTTCTAACATCTAACAGTTCTAATGATGAAGTAGTTGTTATGTATAATAAATTAGAAGAACTATTGAATCTTATTGAAGAGAAATCAAATGTATTTTTATTAGGAGACTTTAATGCATCAGTTGGAGAACAGATCTCAACATTAATTCACTTGGGGCAATATGGTCTTGGGACAAAAATGAACAAATCACCTTACTCTAGAATTTCTGTATACAAATGTACAGGGTTATAACTAGGGCAAAGGACTTGTAGCTCTAAAAAATCACCAAATATGCATTCAAAATATTCACTTCAAAATACAAAATATGCATTTTAAAATGAATATTTTTTCTTTACAATTAGTTATTTGAATTACAACGACAGCCGACAGGTGTCTCCGTGGTCCGTATAGATATTTTGTTCTTATCTATCTATAAAAATAATAACTCGTCAATCAATCTAATCGGCAACTCCCGAAAGTCGAGACGAGTTTTTAGAAAAAACATGCGTCTGGGAAAAGTCAATAACCATATTAATATTATGATCAAAATTTAAAATAATTATAAATTCAACGTTAATTTGATTGTATAAATAAATAAATAAAAACGTCGATAAAAAAATATTGGTAAAATGATAAGTTATTTAAAATATGCATCTAAAAGTATAAAATGGAAGAAATATGCCTTAAAAACTAAAAAACCGCAAAATATGCATACGTATGTGCTCTTTCGGATTGTAGATTGGTCCGGAATATGTTTATCAGTATACTTTTGCAAAAATGTATTAAAAGTTGTATTATGCAATTTCCATAAGAGGATGTTAGCAGTTAAAAATGCACGACATAAATCAAGAGAAAATTCTGAGTTCTGATCTTCGAATGAGTCTTTTTAAATACTTGTTTGACTTTTTATTTTCTTGTTTTATTACTGAGGTGTTTTGCTGTACTTAAATGTTGAGTTACTTGAAAGCGCTTATTTGACGGAACTGCTTGCTTGGTCATAAATATTACAAAACAGTATTTTTCCATCAGTTTTAAAAACTGTACTCGAAAACTCTTCAACGTAATGTCGAAGTCTTGCACTGACACTTTGTATTTTTAGCATTTTAACGAAACCAATAGTTTGTAAACAACACGACAAAGTATTACTACATACGCAATATTCGTCAATGACTAAGCCAAAACACATACTTAAGCTGGACCGATGACCGATATTAATATCGGTCAACATTGGGACTATCGATTTAATCGGATATAGGTTTTTTTGTCGAATCAATAATAATACCGATATAATGCAGTTGTATATCAATTTGTATGTATTGGTGGTGGCTTAACAGTTAATGGAATTTTTAGACATATTATGTGAACAAATCATATCGGAAAGGGGTGTTATCGGCACAGCTTTAATAATATCTAAAGAACCGATGCACTCGTGCGTTTTTTTACCATTGCAATACCTTATTCTATATTACGTTATACCTATATACGAGCTTACGACGATAAGATAAGATAGAATAAATTACTTTTAAGTATTTTTGTACGGCGATGAAATTAATTGTAACTAAACATACCATAAAACATGAATTTTTGACATTTTTGTAGTTAAAATATGTAACAATATTCATTTTTTTCAAAATATGCTAAAATATGCAAAAAAAAAATACCATTATTTACCTAATCATGAGTTGATTCGTGGACATTATTAACAAAAGTAGTATTAAGAAGTTGAAAAAAAACATACCAATGCATATAAATCCTAGCCTATATAAGCCCTAATCATAAGTTTTAAATCCATATTTTTAATCAACATTTGTTTTTATCCACCATAAAATTTTTAAATAATGTTTCAGTCCCCAGCCTTAAAACAATATACCTATTGTACAAAAGTGAAAAGTTAGACCCATCAGTTACTGTCAACTACTCAGTACACGGTACACAAGTCGACAATTGATAATTAATGATATAAATTGAATCAAAATTGCAAAATCTACATTGGCCTCGATTAAAATGGCGGATAATGACTTCGTATCTTAGCATCAGTTAGCAATCTAGTTTGTTATATATATCTCAAAGATATCTATGTTATACTAGATAAAATACTTATGACATTGCACGTAGGAAATAGTGAAGCCAGATTTTAAGCTCTTATCACCTATCCGCTACATGGCTGGTTGACAAAACATTCAAATTTACTATATACGGGAACAAGTATAATATACTACATATATTTAATACTTCCTTTCATAACTCACAAGTCAGTGACTTCAAATTTTAGATCTGATTCTGACGGCGTATTATGTATTTGAAATCTTTAAAAAACGTGCTCAAACGTGTTGAATATAGATTTTACAAAGTATTTAATGGCATGGGTATTAAGATTAAGTATGTATGAAAAATTCATATTTTATAGTTTTTCTTTTATTCATTTTATTACACAATATAACACAACCAAATTACAATACATTATTAACGATTAAATAATATTAGTTTTGACAATAAGCGACGTTTACTAATGTCTGCACTTGTTTTCAACTTGGACACATAATGAAGACGAACTTTTAAATATTACTTGCAAATTAATATTGCCAAATTTAACTTCTAATTTTCTAAGAAGCTGTCATTTGTACAATATACATCATTGAAAATATAATTATGTACATGATTTTTAACAGCAAGAATAACTTTTCGACTTAACCATAGACGGTGATTGGGGCGTGCTTGGGGAGCTTAGCCCCCCCAAAAATATCAAAAGTCCCCCCAAAAATTATTAAATTTCATAGTATAAAATATTAAAATAGGTACTTATTTTGCAACAATTGACATTTAAGCCCCCCCTAAAATTCAATCAAACCTCCGCCTATGGACTTAACCCTGGTAATAATAAACAAAAAATTTAATGTTGATCGAATTCAGTGCCGTAGCCAGGGGGGGCATTGGGGGCACGTCCCCTCCCCCCCCCCCCGAAATCTTTTTTTTTTTTTATTTGGGTTGACCAAAGACCCATAGTACATCGCATAGAAATTTTAAATTTATATAATTCAAGATAAGTCTATGATAACGAATAATAATAAGTTATTTATTTTATAATTTGTATACATAAATGTAATTTAAAAATATTATTAAAGAAATAATAATAATACTCTGTTATGTTAAATATATGGTTAAATATAATAAATTAATACCTATATGTTGTTAGTATATAATGGTAGTCATAAAAAATAATAGGCCTGTACTTAACACTTTATAAACAAAGGGGCCCATTAAGTAATAGGTGATGATTAGGTATTCTAGCATTACAAAATTTGAGAAAAAAATTAAATGCCCCCCCCCCCCCCCCCCAAAAAACAATTTTCTGGCTACGGCATTGATCGAATTAATATATTTTCAATAAATTTAACTATAACTATTTCATTATTTGAACTTTTTATTAATCCTCCTCTATTTTTAACATCTACTAATATTGAATGGAGATATTTATGACTATAATTATAATCAGATTCATTTTTTATCATAGTTTTGACACAAGTTTGACAGTCTAATTTTTTATACACACTTCTAACGATAAATCTACAAGAATAATATAAAATGTTATCGTTTACTAAATAAAAATTATCAACATCACGTCAATATCTATTTGTATATCCGTACGCAACGCATGCCACTGGCATATTTAAATTAATAATAATTAAACAATAGTACAATAAGTATAATAATTGTATTTGAAAGAAATAAGAATGAAATAAATGGTAAATTAACTTTCCACACACCTATAAAACCATGTATCCAAAATACTTATTTCAGATATATTGCCAACCTAGAAATTGGCGGGTAAAACGCGTAGGCTTCACACGAAAACGCGAGTTCCTTATCTAGTATAATATAGATGTCTATGGGCATAACTAGCCATACGACCGTTTTAAAAGGAAAAGGCACCCGTATAGAGTGCGGTACCAATACAATCGAAAATAGATACTTATTTGTCTACAATTTATTTATTTATTCATAATATATACTATAAACTAATATTTTCTTTATTTATAAATTGTTCTTTTTGTTATTAATAAATTAATACCTAAGTTTCAATTGAATGTTATATGAAAAATTGCATTGATTTTAAAATATAACAATGTTACATTGGAAATATACAAAGTTGTTGACGCAATCTCATTTGCTCTCGAAAAAAAGTTTTTCTGCACTTGTACATTCCTGGAAATCTCGCAGGCGTTCGATAGAGTGTGGCACAATGGATTGCTATTTAAATTAAAACAATTTCTTCCTCCGATTTACTACCTCTTCATAAAATCATATCTTACAGACAGACACTTTCAAATCCATTATGGTTCTGCAGACTCCAAATTAGAATGCATCAGAGCTGGTGTTCCTCAAGGAGGTATCCTCTCCCCAGTTTTATTTAACATCTTCACATCTGACCAACCGACTACCCATCACACAATAGTAGCAGACTACGCAGATGATAAAGTTATATTTCCTACTAATGCTGACCCTTTCATAGCTTTGTCTAACCTCCAAAGTCACCTTTCATTAATGGAATATTGGTGTAAAAAATGGAGATTTAAAGCCAATCAAACTAAATCAGTCCACACAACCTTCATCTTTAAACGAGCCCAATGTCCGGATGTAAACATCTATGGCATACAAATCCCTCAATCTCAGACTGTAAAATATCTCGGCCTAACCCTCGATCACCGTCTAACTTGGGGTTCCCCACATTAAAGCTAAAAAACTCGCCTTAAATGTACGCCTTTGAATGCTCAAATCACTAATCTCCAACCACCACTCCAAACTAAAGACAAAACTTCAAATTTATAAATCCCTTATTAAACCAATGTGGACATATGGCCTCCAACTTTGGGGTAACACAAAAAAATCGAATCTAAATAAAATCCAAATTGTACAAAATAAAATCCTACGAATCATTACTAATGCCCCATATTACATTACTAATCTATCTCTGCATACGGATTTAAAAATTAAAACCATCCATGAAGAAGCCATTACATACTTCAAAAGATATCATTCCAGACTCTACTTACATCCAAATCCCCTTATGGCTAACCTATCCACTCTTTCAATACCTGGCGATCCCCCAAGACGATTAAAGAGAAAATGGTGCAGAGATCTGCTAATTAATTAAAGCTAAATAAATATTAATATAATCAACAGGAAGTTTCATCACTGGGTGGCTTCTTCCTTCAAATCTGTTCATATTATCATACTCTTAGCAAATATTCTTATTGTACCCTAGGGCACAGATAGTTTATGGCTTGTAAAAAAAAATAAAAAACATTGGAAATATTGGTATTCAATTGAAACTGTACAAAACCATTCCGAAATAAAATGATTCTGGTGCACCGGTAAATTTCCTTTGGTAAAACCAGTTGTTTCTAACCGGAGTGCTGCGTCACCCTAGGCTGTCCCGAACTCAAATTTGAAAATATATATTCTATACTATAGAGCAGTGTTTCTTAAACTTTTTGAGATCACAAAACACCAAATAATAATATATTTTTATGCGGAACCTCTATAAATTAGGATTCCCCTGTTTCCTGTATGAAAATAGTAAAGCACGGTCAACAGTCGTAATGAAACCAAACCGTAAATTTATCTGTTATAATTACGTGAACATATGGCACATACTAATTTTTCGTTATCGACGGTAGTTTTTTATCTTTTTTTTTATTCTTTAAGTACAAATACTATTAAGTTTGTATTACTATTTATTCTACACTACATACTGTCAATGACTATTATGATTACGTAAAATTTAAATATAAATTTTATAAATGTGCAAGCCTAACATGACTATTTCCCATTAGTCAGTTACCTCTGATCTTAAGTACAATTTTTTTAAATTCATTTTTTGAATATTTTGAAAAAAAAACACTTGAATTTCGTGGAACCGTAAGTGTTCTCCGGGAAACCCAGGGGTTTTGCGGAACACAGTTTACCCGAAACACTGCGATAGAGTATAGATATAGGGTGCCTCCGAATTTTTATAAAATAACTAAGGGTGCCGTGAGTTAAAAAAGGTGTATTACTTAAGACTCTTAAGGCTAATATAACAAATTCTACTCCATTCTTTCTCATCCACTAATTACCACCCAAATATCCAGTCAAAAAAAAACTTAATCTGAAACATATTATATTATTTAGAAAGAGAAACAACTTTATTTAAAATAATAAGCTCTAATACAACATACTATTAAATTATTATTACTATTTAATACACAAATACATCAGATCGTTTAAATTTATAATACAAAAAAAACTTACAACATTTATAATGAAAATGGTTTAATTTAACAAGCAATAAATTAAACAATAAAATGAAATAAAATATTTAATTTATATTATTTAAATTTATAGTTTTTTGATTTTGACTTTTCATTAAATTATCAGCTGAACAAATACGATTCATAAGTGATAGGGTAACGTATAAAGCGATTGTGCAGTATTTTTATGTACCTTATATTTTGTTAACAAGAATAGTATGACACGTGTTTATAGTAACCAATTTGCAGACCATTTATGTTAACACGTGCATGATATTGGTTTTTTCTGTCATTGAATATTGTAAAATAACTAGGTATATTATTACATGAATATAGCGCAACCATTATACAGCATTATCGGCAGCACGTACTATTACAAATTGCAAAAAATAAATTGGTATTTAAACTTGTTTAAAGTTTCAAATGAGAATATTATTCATTGTTACAATTTATTATTTTCATAAAACTATCATTTGAAAATATATTTTTGAAATTTAGTCCATTGAATAATTATGAAAAATTTGATGTAAGTTTTGAAAATTAAATCCTAAATATGATTCATCTGATACAATGACTTGGATGAAAATAACAGATAAATTTTAAAAAAACTTGAACTAATTATTTATTTTTATCTATACATCATAGTAGAATACTTATGTGGTAACCAAAATAAACAAATTAAAAGCTATCGGAACTACCGATAGTTTGTATTTATATATGGCGATTGGCGATTGTTGACTAACATGGAATATCAATTAAACGTTCGTATTGTTCGTATTCATGGATGGAATAATGAACACTAAGGATGTTATTTTTTTTTGTTAAAAATATAATGCAATACAAGTTTGCAAAATGATTAGTCATTTCCGTATGCCTTCTAAACGCTTAAAGTCTATCTTTGTAGTTTTGTTTTATACACCATTGTATTTTTTCTATTTGCACAATTTTAACGTTTCATTATTTCAAAGGGTACTCGCCCTTAACCGGTAATGATCTTGCAAAAGTGAAACCACCCTTTTACAAACCTGACTTGTTATGCATTTTGGTGAAAGGAAGGTAGTAAGTAATAAAACCTAACGTAACAATAGTGTTTCCTGCTTTTAAAAACATTGCACGATAATAATGAAGTGTGATTCATTAACTTCATTCATCAACGTCTTATGTTTTAAAACACTTAAATCAAAACAACTATAATAATACCATTTTCGGGATATTTTTCTTAGGTGCCTCAAAAATATTTGAAATCAAAGTATAATTGTTAATCATTTATGTATTTATTTCAGGAAAAAAATTGTAATATTTTATTTTGAATTTATCATTTCATTAAGAAACGAAATTCTTTATTTTTATAAGTTTATATTTTAACTTACTGTAATAAACTCCAATTTAAATTGGTTGTGAATTAATTCAAATTAAATAATTAAGATATTTTATAATATGTAAATATTGTTAACATCTACACAAAATAATTTATTAAAAATCAATAATTACATTTTCTGTGGTTAAAACTTAAAATTGTAACAACATTTTATTAAACATATAAATAATTTTTAATAAATAATATATTACAAAATAGTTATTAAGTTAAGCTGGAACACAAATAATAATAATAATAATAATAATAATAATAATAATAATGCCAGATATATTTTGGTTATAAAAAAATGATTGCTATATCATTTATAAGTAAGGTTATGTTAATTATAGCTAAATTCATATATTTTTTAATTTATTGATTAAATCATGAAGACCAATGTTGTTTTTCTACAATGAGAAACTTTTCTGTTGTTAAAACAGTTCATTGAATATAAAAAAAAAATCTGTTAATAAATTATTTATTGTATAATTAGATAGAATAAGTAGGAAAAATAATTTATTATTACAGACATTTATTTTTAATATTATTCAAATGCGCTAATTTCTTATATGTTATATCAAATTTCGGTAAAATTACTCGAAAAAGAAATAAAAATTATAAACAAAAATTGATAATTCCATGTTAACGCTTATATCCGTACGTTATTTTTTTCTTTTAAAACCATTCCAACGATTCATTGTACCGACCGATTGACGTACCTAAACAGTTCCAACAATATATAATTTCAAATCTTTCTTGCCCTCTTGTTCAATATTATTATTACGTATAGCAAAATAATCGTTATATTTCTGCGTATTTTGTTTTATTTTTTATTCATATTGTTTTGGACTATTATTAAAAATTCCATTCCCAAGAGCCGACCGAATATGTGCAGTGTGTGCTACTCGAAAGTCAAGTGTCCTGTATACCTGCAGAATGGTAGCAATAATAATAAACGAGACGTTTAACATCAAACAAAAAAAGTCATTTTAATGTTTCAGGAATTTTCCACGGGGTTGTGAGACGCAATAGTTCAGAGGGTTTATTATATACATATAATATATAAACGTTTAGGCCACGTGCCGATGGCGGGGCACGTGTTCCAGTCGTTCCAGGTATAGCGTGTAATTTGATTTGACGTTCCGTTAATTAATGAATACAAAAGAGAACGTGGGGAGAGGGTGTACTATGAGCCTGAGATTTATTGATCTATTCAGTCCTGGAAAACTAATAAAATGTACATAATGATAACAATAGCTACTTAAATGTTCATTTAAAAAAATGTTTCATGAAATGTTGATGAGAATGAAAATAATTATTGAATATAAATAATGATATTCTAATAATTGGTTGTATTGTGTCAAGTCTAAAATGTGTTTTTTAAATTTTTTTTTAATAATAATTCTAATTTCCACGGATGTGTCTACATAGTATAAAATCCGTGTAAATTATTTATTGAATAAAAAAAATTAGATGTTAAAATTATATTATAATACAGTATGACCTGCAGTTAAGTCTGACGCAATTTTTTTCATTTTTTTTTTTTTTTTTTCAATTATTCTTGATAACATGAACCACAACATGTAAGCATGGAAAATTGAACAATATCTAGTGCTTCTTACCACTAAATATCCTTTAAAAGCGGAACAACAATGAAAAACATTGGTTCTTACTAGATTATTATTGCATTATTAGCTTATAAATAGGTGTAGTGGGAAACTATTTTGATTGAATTAAAATTTGTTAACGTGATTGATCACACGATTTGAATTTGTCCTCGTGCGTTCCGATGTAAAACGATTAACAATAAAATTCAATCTTTCGTTTCGCGTTAAAAATGGGATATTTACCCGGCTAAATAATGGAATCATCCCGCTGCGCGGCGTCCGGGCATTCTCGCTATTGCCCGGGCCCGGTGCAGACCCGGCCACGTTACTGCGCGTGCGCAGCGTTCCCTGCACAACACGTCAAGAGCCTCACATCCCCGGGGGTCAGTGGGTCGCCGCGAAGCTCGGAGTGATTATCCACAGCTCGACCACACTGCACGTACGCAGCTCTCGCGCACTCACGTCTGTTCGCGTCGTTACCTCGACA
>JASXSY010001113.1:0-62935 GCA_034509805.1 Sipha maydis
ATTCCATAAAACTATCATTCACAAATCGAGAAACCGTTTCATAATTGGTTTTATTCAATTCTTTGCAAGAAATCAGAAATGAAGTAGGCATTATTTCTGGATGAAGTATCCCAACAATTAAACTACAAATATACAGCCCTCTAGAATCAGTCGTTTCGTCTACCATAATGTAAATGAAATTGTTAGTTAATTTTTCCCGTATTTTTGTAAGAGTAGATTCAAAACATATTTTTAAGTAATTTTTTCGTAATGTACTTTCATCTGGAATATTCTGATTAACATATTTTTGTAAAAAATTCTTAAATGGTGTCGACTGAAGTTTATTGAAAGGAATATTTGTGGCTACCAAGGCATAACACATGTCTGTTAAAAATTCATTTCGACTAGCCATGGCTGAGGTGGTTTCAGGTATTAACATTTGTACCGGATTACGCTTATTTTTTTTAGCAGCAGTCATTTGTTGATGCACAGCTAATAACAACAAAAAAGTGTTAATAATTATTGATTACAGCAGAAAATTAGTGTTACCGTAGGTACGTACTTGAATTACAGTGTGCGTCAACTTGTGATTTACGTTCACAACCAATAGCCTTATTGCACGACATGCAAAATATAATTTTGCCTTCTGTTTTCAATTCTGGATATTTTTCGATCCAACATTTTATTTTGGAACAATGACTACTGCTAATTTTCGGCATTTAAATTAAATAATATCAAGTAATAATCAACTATAAAATTGTATAAAACACGAGTTGACTACGACGGCTGCGGATAGACTGTAGTACTGTAAGTGTATACTGTATATGTAATCTGTCGACTATCGTAGTACATTATCTTAATTACTTCGTATTATATCGTTATTTATATATAATTATATTGTTAGATATAAAAGTCCAATACTTTGTATAACAACATAATATAGCACCGATAAAAATAATACAAAAATATTTGTACAAAAGTACATTTTTATAAAAAAAACCCGAAACGTGCAATTTTGTGCAAAAACCCAAAAACGTGCAATTTTGTGCAACATAAAACTTTCATTAAATTAATCTACATCTCTTGATTTGGATTTGTAGCTTTTTTCCATTGAATTTAGAACACGCCATAAAAAGATGCAATTGCACGGGAATCCGGTCTTTACTTATAATAAATAAATGTAATCTTAGATGGTACCAGAAGTGGACATCCTACTTTACAAAATTAAACCGTATTAAACACAATACAGACAATAGGATATTCCCCATCGAAATCCATAGAAAATTCGAGGTCATAATAACAAGACTCAGAATCGGCCACACTCAAATTTCTCACAGCTTCCTAATGGCCAAAGAAGAACACCCAATATGCACATCTTGTGGTGTACAAGTCACCATCCACCATATTCTCACCGAATGCCGAACGTACCACAACTTCCGAACAAGCCTTAACCTACCCGAATCACTTGCAGAAATTTTATGAATTACCCTCAATCCATAGCCAACATCATCCAGTTCATTACAGCCGCGAACCTCCAAAACAAAATTTAATTAACTCATAGTCATAGTCATAGCCTTAGTCTTAGAATTAGTATTTTCGCAAATTTGTATTAATTAATAGTTTCATTGTAAGCCCAATGGCCCATGCTGCCGAGGGTATATATATATAATAAAAAAAAAAAAAAAAAAATAATTGAATAATTATTTTGATAGGTGTTTGAAAAGTTTTATATATATATATATTTTATATTCCTATAGCTGCTTATTTACTGTAATGTAAAAGTAAACAATAAATTGTTGTAAAAAGAACGAAATTATGGGTGCCACATACAATATAATATCAAACAAAATAGATTTTTTTTTCGACCGTACGTGCATTTTTTTGGACTTACCTAACCAATCCTCGTACTATACTATATTATATTTAAAAGTATTGCATTTTTCAAAATAAAAAATTGTCTGGAAAAAGAAAAAGTTGGGTTTGGCAATTTTGCAAACATATAATGATAGAAAAGTTGTTATTTTCAATATTTGTAATGCTATCATATCATTTAATGGATCACCATCGGCAATAAATAAACATTTGAAGTATGTTCATAAATACGATACAGAGACATGGTCTACAGTTATTGAAATGGATGAAAATGAAAAGTAAAAATCTTATAATAATTTTATAATTTATATTAGAACTCTTTATACACTTGAATTCACGGAATTTACGTGTCACGTGTCAAATCCAAAATAATAAAGTTTAAACTCATTTTAATTCTGCACAAATAATATTTTATTAAAAATGCAAGTACTTAACACAACATTTTTTATTTAATGTTTTTTTCACGTAACATGTGAATCCGTAACACGTGTATTAAGAGCTCTAATTTATATTAATCATAACTTCTGAAGTAATTAAATTAGAAGCTTGAAATTTTCACCAAATTTCAACAATATTCAAATACACATTTGACGAAAATTTCGAAAAATGTAACCAATTTTGGGCTTAAAATATAACTTTAAAAATATGGAAAATATCTTGTTTTTTGGGAGTTTTTATCGAATAAAATGTTAAATTTTTGGTAGAAAATTCTGAAAATATAGTATGATCTTACTCGTATAGTGTGCTTGCAGTGCTGAAATTCATAATAATTTTAGTTTTTAAAATAAAGTATGTTTACATTTGCTTTTAGTTGATTTTAGCATTTGCTTATTTTTATTGTTTGTCATAAAATGTAGCAGAAAGAAAATTCAAAAGAAATTCAACTATCAAAATTCATTAAAAAATACAAAGAAAAATAATTTATAATTTATAATTAGTTATACGAACCACTAACATGAAACAATTTAATACTGGCAATTGCATTCCCTTAGAAGACATTGATATTCTACATTATTCTAGTTCGGATCCAGTCGCAGTACTAAATAATAATTCAACAAATATAAATTCAGATAAAATTGCGGAGAAAGAAAATTTACAAAATATAAATTCATTTATAATGAATCATGACTATATTGTGACTCAAAGTGATTATTATTTTAGTTATTTTTCAAAAGAAGTTATAATTTATGTTGCTGGATTTGTAGTTCATAAACTTACCACACACTTAAATGTAATACCTGCAAATATACATTGTGTGCTACTAATAAAGTAATTTAAAAAATAAGGTTGGTAATAGAGGTGGTTTAATTTACCCAAGTGACAGTGTCATAAATATTTGTTTCAAAACTGAAGTTTTAACCCATTTTTTATACAACTCAAACTTATTTGCATCATTACAAACTCATAGTCATGAAACAAAAAGTCCATTACCTGATCACATAACTTTATTAATAAAATCAATTTCATCAACCTATGTTAATTTAAAAATTGATTACACTTTAAAAAACCATAATGAAACACCATCACTCAGAATGTGGTATAACAAACTCACTATTTTTAAAGGATAATAACCTTCTTTGTAATAAGAGGACGTGATGGTAACATGTTATTTTAATGTAATAAACACATTGTATTATTTATATAAGTATGGTTAAAAATGTTAATAAATATTTTATAATTTTAATATTTTATATTTGTATTTATTTATAAACGACAATCGGCTATTTTATGATTAGGTACATTTGAAATTTAATATATTAGTAGGTAGTAAATATTTATAACACACAGTAAAACAGAACATATAGAAAATACAACTCTATAAAAACACAATAGTAGGTAATACAATTATATAGTGAACAAACTTATTACTAACACGCCTGGATAGTAAATAAATTGAAAAAGCAATAGAAAAACGACAATTTTGAGCAGATACGCCATCTGGGCCGTTGGAGTAAGTGTTTTTTAATGAGTTGAGAGCATATAGGATTTTAAAATATTCCTGACCTATTTTGTTTCACCTTAATATTGTGAATATAAATTCATAATTGTAATACTGTAAGCACATAGTAAAATTATGGTATGGCTTGAATTATGATACATAATGACAAGTACAATTTTTTGTATTTTATTGGTGGTGACACTGTGAATTATCCACAGTTTCCGCATCACTATTCAGCAGTGTTGTTAAGGAATGCGTTCCTAAAGGAACAATTCCTGGAATTGATTCCATTTTAGAGGAACGAAGGAATTCATTAATTCCATTATTTTTTAAAGGAATAGGAACGTGAATTAATTCCTTATTTTTAAGAATAGGAACGTAGTAAATATTATAATTCTTTTGTTCTTTTCAGAAATGTTTTAAAAAATATTTTGTGAGAAAAATTTTGTTTACTTTTATAATTTTTAATCTATAATATAATAGTATTTAGACGACTGATAAGTGATAACGAAATACTCAATTATCAGAACGGACGCAAGCCCGGTATTTTTTTGTCTATTTATAGATCCCGTATATTACGTTATAGTGTTATACGTACATTAGTATTTATACTCAATGTTTATACGTGTAATTTTTTATATGTACGTTCTGCTAGCAATATTTGATAAGAAAAACCAGGGGCTCCTAAAAATCTATTGCTGATGTCAATTTGTACGCAACGTTGCCTACCCTAAATCCTTAAAAACATCTTTGAGTACTCTATGAAAAGTGTATTGATGATATTAATTTTGCACAATGAGTTGCCTATCCTCAAATATCTATTGCTTATATTTATTATATTTTGTTTACCCAGTTCCCGAACAATGTTAATGTCACATAAATGAAAAAAGTTATCTATTGTGTATTTTCAATATGTTAATCTTAGTCGCCACGGATGTGGTCTTTATAGGGTTTTGTTACTATACGTAATTTCACTATCATGCATTATTAATACTATTTAATTACGTGGCGACAGTTTAATAATATCTGAATTTTATGTAGGTAATTGTTCAGTTAAACAAATAATTAAATTTAAAGGAACTTTTCATTTCATTATCAATATAAGTTTATAGTTCTATGAAAAAAGTAGAAAGTTTTTACATTTTTTTTTTTTTGTATTAGAAAAAATATAATCTGTATATATAAATACAATAAGAATTTGTGTTACATTTTTTTTTTTTTTTTTTTATATGACTTGCTTCACATGAGAAGCCCCCCATTGGAGGTCTTCCTACTAACATTATTGTTTTTAAATTATATTAAAATTTTACTGAGTTTGAGTGTATAGTTACTTTTTTGATGGTTTTATTGTTTTTTTGTTATTGTTGAATTAGATCTCTACACCATGATCTTTTGAGACGACGGGTCGGGTTATCGGGAAGTGTGAGCGAGGATAGTTTATTAGTTAAGGTGTTTGGATGGTTATGGAGGCGGTTGTGGAAGATTTTGTAACGGGCTATAGCGGATTGTTTTACTGTGGGTATGTTAAGGTCTTTGTGAATAGATTCGTTGGATATATAAGGAGGAGCGTTGAGTAGTCGACGGAGGATTTTAGATTGAACAGTTTGGATTTTGTTTATGTTTGAAATTTTTGGCGGCACCCCAGAGTTCTATTCCATATGACCACATAGGTTTTATTAGAGTTTTGAATATCGTTATTTTAATGTGTAGGGGTGGTTTTCGCTTGTTTATTAATGAGTGTGTTTAGTATTCTGCAACGTTGATTTACAGCTAACTTTTTAGAGTGAATATGGGGAGACCAGGTTAGACGCTTGTCAAGAATCAAACCAAGATACTTAGCGTATGTGTTAGTAGGAATAGGAATGTTGTTGAAAAAAATTGGAGGAGGAGTTTTTTTCCGGAGTGTGTATGTTATATGACATAATTTGATCTCATTAAGTTTTACGCGCCATTTGTGAAACCAGTAACGCATTTCATTAAGGTATGATTGCAGATGGGATGAGGCAATGGTGTGATCTTTGTTTATGGCAATTAGTACTTTGTCATCTGCGTAGTCTGCAACGTCAGTATTGGGTGAGGTTGGTTGGTCAGAGGTATAAATATTGAATAGAAGAGGAGAGGCTCCCTGAGGTACACCTGAACCAATAGGAAAAATAGGAGATAATTCATTACCTACTTTGGTAGCAAAAGAACGGTTTTCAAGATAACTTTTGAAGAATAGAAAGTAAGAAGGTGGAAGGATATGACGTAATTTCAATACAAGACCTGGTTACCAGATTTTGTCAAAAGCTTCAGATATGTCTGCATTGTCTAGCATTACTGTTGAGCAGTATAGTTTTTGTTCTAGACTTGAGGATATTAGATCTACAAGACGGTGTAATTGGTGAAGGGTAGAATGTCTTTCTCTAAAACCAAATTGAAAATCTGGGATTATTTTTTTATCCATTATGATAGGGTGGGTAACCGGCCAAAAAAGCGAAAAAAAAATAGTGAATGGAAAAATAGCGAATTAAAAATATCGAAAATAAAAATAAGGAAACTAAATTATAGCGAAAAATAATATATCGAATGTTTAAGGGAAAACTCTTGTTTTTATAGTAAATATTAAACAGTGAATAGGGAAAAACTGTAGATTATATAATCTTTATTAGTCTGTCATTATTATTGTGACTCAAGGTAATATCCGTTATCGTTTTTATCGTGAATAGTCTACATCGTATACCTTTTATACTATATGGACATCAAATAGTTTTGTGCAACGTTCGACATCGTGACAATCGTTGACTAAGTGTTGTGCTTATATTATTTTATTTCTCGTAATTTATTTGAACTGTATTTTTTAAATTTGATTTTTGAATTATGGAATTTATTAAATTTAATAAAAATAAACTTTTACTCGTGTATAATAGTTATACTTATAGAATGGAAAAAATGTACAAGGAATCGAAGTATTGGAAATGTTATAAAAGTATATAAAAATGGTAACTGTGAGTGGTAATGAATTGGCCGAACAATTAAATTGTAAATAAATAATTTAATGAGTAGGCAATGGTAAGTGAATTGCCTACTGCGGCTGACTATTAGAGCCGGTTATCACGACTTGTACAATAAATATTATATAAAATTGTTCGAATAATTCACACACACACACACAAATAAAAATAACAATAATATAATATGTATGCTTGGCCCTTCTGGCCCAACAAGGTGTAAATAACAAGAAAATAAAGAAATAATATAATATGCGGCCCTTATGGCACGATAATAAACAATAATAATAATTAAGATATAAAACTCACGGTATTGTGGAGCGCAGACTGGCCAGCTGCAACTCACCTAAAACCTAAGTAGGAATACAATAACAATTTGGCTATTTGAGCCGTATAAAGGAGATATTAAGTATACAAAACGATTTATACGTGGCGATTTGCGCACACGAACTACAATAATAATAATAATAAAACGGTATTAAAACAGCGGACAACAAAACATTAATCGGCCATGATACTCGCATTCGGCGGGTGAACACAGACAGAAAACGGGCGGCCATGCTAAATATTTCTTCGCCTGCAATCGGCGGCGGCGGACCGATAACGCGACAGCATTTTGCATAATTGATTATATAACACACGATAACATAAATAAAAATAATTCACAAACAGATATTAAAATTGTGTGTGTGTCTATAGCAATATTGCCGCGGCCGCGACACAAATGTTGATGTATTTTTATGAAAATTTGAAATTTGAATTCTATAACTAATAACGAAATAATAAAACATCACAACATTTTTAAAATGTCATAAAAAATAGTTAAATTATAGACGATTTTCCTTAAATGAATTCAGTTACGACTTTTTTCGACGCAAACAAAATGTTATAACTCGAGTTACGACACTATTCGCCGTTTCAAAACAAAAATATAGAGTCCAATACATTTTTAAATTTAGCGATTTAAACATTTTTATTAATCGGAAAATATTCAATACCTACCAATATATTATACCCAATTTTCTTGCCAATATCATAAACTGAAAAATTATAAACGGCAAATTTTCGTTTGTAATAGAAGTTGCTTACTTTTCCTTGTGGGGTGACAAGTACTTTTTCCCAGTCAAAAGCAGCAACACAAAAGGCTGGATCATGATTTGCTCGTTCTTTGTCTGTTTTTTTTCTCTTGCAATTGTTTTGTTCTTTTGATGTTCATCAAACTAAACTTGTTGATTATTTTTTTCTTCAGGTGTAGGTAACTTATACTTTTCACAGATGTCACACATGTCTTTATTAGGCTTAAAGAAACTGTAATTAAATGTATTAAAAATATCTGTATATTGACGGAGTGTAGCTTTTTGTGTTTTATCACTCACTGTTTTTTCTTGTATCCATTGCAAATACAATCGATACATCTTTGCAATTGACAAATCTGGTTCAAGGTATTTTCTTTGTGAATTTTCTCTGGTGTAATGTGACTCAATAACTGGAAATTGTAGTATGTGCATTGAGACATACTCTTTCACCTCTTCTATAATTTTATGTGGACGATTTTTATGCTTTCCTTTGCAATCTGCTGCAATAATATGCGACCTTTCAAGCTTTTTAAACACTATACTGACTACTCTCTCAGATATTGATAAAGTTTGAATGAACTTTTGTTGACACACTTGAATTTCTTCATCATCAATTATAAAAGTATATCTTCTAGAAAAATTTCATCTTGATGCAATGGCATCTACAGTAAGCTGTTTTTTTTAAAGAACTTAACATGCCTCCCTATGAAATCTCATTGTCTATTATGACTTCTTAATCCCCAATAAGAATTAAAAATTTTGATTCTTTCTACTTCTTTTACTTTTTCATGACACTTGTAACGACATTTATCTGTACATTTTTTTCCCATTACCATTTTGGACTTAAGTTGTCCTATTCTATTCACATGTTCTTCACCATAATCAAGTTTAGTCTTAGCTTTTACATCTAACCATTCATTTTTATTTATTTGTCTTTTCCTTGTCAATACTTCTTTAGGTGATATTTTTGGTTAGGTTAGGTTTATTTTTGGTTGCAGATTTTTGCTGTGAGTAATCATATTTATGATAATATTAATTCATAAAGTATACATTCAATTATTCAAGCTGAACATGGATGTTATAATAATTTAATTTATTTTATAAGTTTTTAATAGGTAGCTGTAATTTATAAAATAATAATATATTTATAAATATTATAAGAATTAAGATGCAGTATTAAACTTACTTATCAGAACGATAACATAACTCGAACGGAAAATAATTTAATGAAAATTGATGTCTATCTACTACCATATCAGTTTCAATAAATAAATGATTTGCAATTACCCTTGTAGATGTTATGATTCCATCGCAGTTATCTTCAACGCATGTATAGTGTACCTAATTCTGATAAATATTGATTCAGAGCGTTTTGAAAATTGGGAAAATCATGCTCCATTTTCATTATAATTGATAGACTGCAAATTTTCCTTCTAAGATTCTTCCATTCTGTTCTTGAACATTCAATACTTTCGATTGCAGAAAGTGCAGTTTTTAATAAATTAATTATAATAAATGAAACATTGCACCTTGAATCAATTAATTTTACATTTGTAACATTTTGTTCTTGATGAAAAATGTGTTGAAGTAATAAAACTCTCGTGTCGTACATTTTCCGGGATGAATTTTTAAGCGCTAATTGCATTGAAAAGTTTAAAAACTCATTTTTACTGCCATCGATAAAATTTGTATAGTTAAATACATCTATGTAAGCCATAGATATAATTACAGCAACTGAATCAAACGCGCACGTATTATATACATATATTTTTGCCTAAACGAACAGTTGGCGAAATTTTAAAACGTGTCACGGCGCATTTAACAATTATAGTGATGCTGAATTATATGATGATAATGATGATGATTCTCTTCTTCTTCTTCTGCTTCGCCTTCCTCCCAACTATTTGGGGTCGGCCACCCTTGTCCTGCACCTCCACTTCACTCGGTCAATCACATCTATACACACACCGACAGCCTTCATGTCCTTCTCCATAGTCACCAACCATCTCTTTTTTGGTCTTCCTCTTCCTCTTTTCCCTTCAACGTCCATCTTCATAACCACTCTTACTGCATTCGTTTCCTCTCGCCTCATCACATGCCCAAACCATCTCAGCCTATTTTCTCTCATCTTGTCCACAATTGGCGCTACACCAACACTACCTCTCACGTATTCGTTCCTTATTCTATCTTCTCTTGTCACTCCACTCAACCATCTAAGCATTCTCATTTCCGCGACACTCATACTTTGTTCTATTCTTCTGTTAACCGCCCAACACTCTGAACCATACAGCATAGTTGGTCTCACTACACTTTTATAAAATTTACCTTTCAGCCTCATTGAAATTCTCTTATCGCATAACACGACCGATGATTCTCTCAATTTAATCCACCCGCACTTAATCCTATGTTTTATATCCATGTCTTCTTATCCTCTTCTCTATAATCTTTTCCCAGATCTTCATACTATGACTCATAAGCTTTATTCCTCTATAGTTCCCACATTCTTGTATGTCTCCTTTTCCTTTAAATATTGGTACAATAAAACTCTTTGTCCAATCTTCTGGCATTTTTCCCTCTATTAGTACCTTATTAAAAAAATTTTTCAACCACCCAATGCTTACATCCCCTAACATTTTCCACACCTCTACAGATATTCTATCTGGTCCTACCACTTATTTCTAATACCTAATAAGTTTAATCAAATTATGAGGTACTTGAACAAATGGTGTCTCATGTTAATAATCATCTGGTTCATTTAAAAATTGTTGCCAAATGTCCATTTCTCTATCCTCCGGAATTATAAAATCATTTTCATCTATAATATTATATAGTGTAAGAGTCATAATACAATTTCATGAATAATAAAAGGAAACAATTTTTTGTAGTTGTTTTAGATAAAACAGCGTTTCCCAAACTTTCCCTCGCAGCACAACTTGACACTTATGTATACATGTATACATTTTTTTTTAAAAGTAGGCTATCATCAAATTAATTGTTATTAATACCAAAGAAGTTATTAATCAGTAAATTACCAGCAAACAATTAAAAATATTATTTTATATTATTTAATTTAAACGTTAAAAATATAACCAACTACCGAAATTTATGTAAACATTTATTAACAATCGTAGTGAAATATCGTGGCACACCTGTGAAGGCCTTACGGCACACTAATGTGCCGCGGCGCACCGGTTGGGAAATGCCGAGATATTAGTTAAGAACTATTGATTAATTTATAGTATATTTTATAGATTATTATTTATTACCCTTGACGCGGACTCACGGTTGTCCTCGGTGAGGTGGCCGGTCAAATGAATTATAGAAGATACGATATTCTTAGTTTTAATAACAAAAAATAAAGCCACGTATACTAATTATAATAATAATAGCAATAGTAATAATAATGGTTATCACTCAATAACAAAAAAGAACAACTAATAAAATGTACCGTGGAAACACAATAGTAATGGTATAAAAACGATTTGACGTAATGCCGGGTCCACACAGAGACGACACAGAAACAAAACAAAAACCAAACTCAAACCCTTATTTTTGAAGTTTGAAAAAAATAAAACACAAACAAAACATGTGTCCATACTGAGTTGAGTAAAAATTAAACAAAACATGAACAAAATTCAAACATTTGTTCGTGTTTTGTTTTTGTTTTCAACTATCCATACAGAAATATAAACTCGTCGTTTTATTTCGTTCATCCGTGGTCATTTAGTCTGTCTTCAGAATTCTAGCTTTCCAAACTCTTCGTACTTATAAGTGTTTTAATTTTTTTTTTACCGTGAGTGAAAATGTGGAAATTGAAAAGAGATATTGAAGACGACGAAGATTTACTTATGTTGGGTGCTGGGTATATTTACCTACAGTTACAAAATAAAAAAATAAATAATAAGATTAAAAGACGTTTTTGGGTAAGACCAACTTTACAAAAAAGAAATTTGTTTGGTGTCGATGAACTTCTAAAAAATTTACAAGATGATGATATTGGTTTGAATGGAGAATTGCGATCTAGCTTTAAAAACTTTTTGAGGATGTCAACTGAAGATTTCGAAAACTTAATATGTCTCATTGGTCCAGCAATCCACAAACAAAATACTAATTGGAGAACTGCTATTAGTGTGACTGAACGTTTAGCTTTGACTTTAAGGTTCTTGGCAACGGGAGACTCTTACCATAGCATGATGTATCAATTTAAAATATCTACTCAGTCAATATCACTTATAGTTCCAGAAGTTTGTGAAGCAATTGTCAATGCTCTTTCGGAGTATATTAAGGTAGGCACATACATAAATTATTAAAATAAATCTATTATAAGTGTTTTTTTTTATTCTACAAATAAATATCTGTATTTTTTGTAATTGAAGTAGGTACTATTGAAAAATATTTAATATGAAAATAACAAATAATAATAATAACTTTTAAATAACGTAGCATAACGTTTTTATACTTAAATATAAAAAAAAAAAACAGAAACTTTTTTTTCATGACTTGCACTTAATTTTAAAACAATTAAATATGTATTTAAAAAATTAAAACATTATTAAACTGTTTAAAAAAAAAAATGAAAACTAACTTATTTTCTAATTATTCTGAGGGATTTTTCCATTGTAAATAATCAGACATATCTATGTTTGAAGTTGATTCTAAAACTTCTTGGACGCTGGGAGGGTTGGAATAAGAAACGTTCGATGCGGAAGCTGATGAAGTATTACCGCGATAATTGTCATAAAGAGGATAACAATTATTTCTCTGTGGTGGTTCATCGTATTTTCCCATCTCACCTTCATATAAGAGATTGCTCATTAAATTCTGCACCGTGCATTGTGCATAACGCGTACGTGACACTAAATCACCAAACACATCAAATTCATCTAAGTTTTTCTCTTCACGTTCCATGCGGCTTTTTTGAATAGATTTCATCATTTCAAATACGTCTTGAGACTTGTCTTCGATTTCTTTAGAACTTTTGGATGGTTTTAGGTACTTATGTGATACTTTTGACGACTTATTGGGAGGAGTGTCTGATACATTTTTAGCATTACTTAGCATTTGTATTGGCTCTTCATTGATTTCATCCACTTCGTATTGATTTTTGCTAAACCAACAATATTAAAATGATTTCAATGCCTTCCTATTATTTATTTAATCATTTTCTTATGATATGAATTAGTGATAGGTCGAACCATGATTTTTTAAATCGAACCAAACTTGAACCTAACTTAAAATAATTTTTTCGAACCCGAACCGAACCTACATATTTTCTACCGAACCGAACTTTAACCTAAGTTAACCTAAAGTTAAAATATTAACAAAATACGTAAAAATGACGAAAATTATTTTGAGTTAGTAATTCATAAATAATTTTTTTTTTAAATCTAAGGGTTTAAAATGTAATACAAGTTTCCTTATAAGATTATCTACCTTTATCGAAAAAAAAATATCTATAAAAAAGTCAAATTACATTTTTATGAGCGTTTGAAATTCAAATTTTTACAACATTCGATATTCACTCATTTCTCATTTAGCGATTTTCTTATTTTGTTGTAATTAAAAAATGAACAACTGTAGATACATGAAAATTTCACTGAATGTTTATTTTATCAATTCTTATACTTGATAAAATTTTCAAAATATTTTGACTTGTTTTGAGCTGTTTACGGACAATTTCATATTTAAATTTTTTTTATTATTTTTTAATAATAATATCAATAAAGTTTTAACCAATTCAATTTTTTGAATCCTATGTATATAATATAACCTATGTCTTATACCTAGACTGACATACCGTCTCTGTTCAGAATCGTTTTTCTTATACAATGATATTATGTCATTGAACTCAAATTTAATACCATCCATTGTACAGTGAACCACTTGTAACCTATTGTACAGCAGACTTACCCACCTTTTTTTATTTATTTATTTATTTTTTACAATGAAATATGCTAGATAGTTCGGTTCAAATTTTTTTCATACCGAGTTCAAATTTCGATCTGAACTGAATATCAAGGGTTCGTTTCGGTTCGAGATTCGATTGGTTCGACCCATCACTAATATGAATAAATTAAATGTATTTTATACAAATTAATTTAAAATAAGGTTTCTCATAAATAGTTGCTATTATTATCAATACATCATACAAATTGGAATTTTATTTTGTTTAATAAATAACAATGATAATAACAATCAATCGATATACACATAAAATTAAAAGGACTAAAATATAATGTGTACTGAAAATTGTATATCATAATTTTAGATGCCTTCAAGCTCAGAAGAATGGAAAAAAATAGCTTTTGATTACCATAAAATTTGGAATTTTCCTCAATGCGTCGGATCTATGGATGGAAAACATGTTGTTATTGAAGCACCAATACTAAGTGGAAGTGATTTTTATAACTATAAAGGCACATTTAGCATTGTACTATTTGCTATTGTAGATGCTAACTATAATTTTATTTACGTTAATGTTGGTTGTCAAGGTCGTATATCGGACGGAGGAGTATTTAAAAGTACTGGATTCCAAAAGCTCTTGGAAAATTCTACTTTGAACCTTCCAGATAAAAGAGCGTTGCCAGGTCGGGACAAATTGAGCCCATATGTTTTCGTAGCTGATGATGCTTTTCCTCTTTCACCCAATATAATGAAACCCTATAGCGGACATCAGCCTAAAGCTTCGAAAAATCGTATATTCAATTACCGTCTCAGTCGTGCTAGGAGAGTTGTAGAAAACGTATTTGGTATAATGGCGTCAATATTTAGAGTATTTCGAAAACCTATGCTACTGCAACCGGAAAAAGTTGATAAAATAGTATTGGCTTGTGTTCATCTTCATAATTATTTAAGAAAACATTCTTCGAAAACCACATACAACCCACCAGGTACATTTGATTCAGAACAGTTAGATAGTGGAATAGTAGAAACAGGATCCTGGAGAAGAGACCATCAGAGTTTACAATCATTTTTACCTATTCATCAAGTTCCCCGAAAGTCATCGATCGAAGCTGCAGAAGTTAGAGACGAATTTAGTGAATACTTCATCTCACATGAAGGTGAAGTTCCATGGCAATTAAACTATTGCTAAATTTGAAAACACTACTATTAATTAATTTTTTTTAAATATATTTTACTACGAAAAATATTACTACGAATAAACTATTGTTGTTCAAAGGTCTCAACTAAATTAAACACTAAATATTTCGGGTTATTATTATCGTTATTATTTTTCATTGTCATTGTAAGGTAGATATACTTAATAGCGTAGTAGCGTAAAAATTATTATTTTTTTTTTAAACATATTGGAAAGAATTTAAATTTCATTCACAATAGTACCTAACTTGAATGAAATGAAATGGCAGTGACGAAGTGTAATTATGTATACTATCTATGTACTATGTAGTATTTTACATTTTTATAATTATGTTATATAATTATATTTATGTTATAATATTTTTGTGTTATGAATATTTTTTATGATTAAATGTTGTAAAAATAATTTTATTTATTTATTATATTTAGTGACTACCTAGATGAGTTGTGTACTGCACCACTGTACTACATGGCAACTATTAAAATATGTATATACTTATTTATTTAAATATTTTTAAATAAAGTAATATAATTATTAATATTTATACATACTTGACATTCATCTAATCCAAATTCTCGAGTTTTCCTAGGTTTATTTTTATCTTGTAGAAAACTCATAAGTTCATATCCGAACCATTTAGCATGAAATTCTTTTCCAGCTCCTGATTTTTTCATAGCTTTATAATTACGCCTTTCTCTTGTGTATTGCGAGTATACATTTTTAAGCTTTCTGTCTATTTCACTAGAATCGGTATTGAATGTGATCGCTATTTCTTTCAATGCATCAGCTGTTTTGAATTTATTTTTATGATTTAAATTTTTGGCATCCCACAATATTGGGGACTCACGATACAATTCAATCAGCTTGCACGTTTCTTCAGTAGTCCATTTTTTTTTATTCATTTTAGTTATACCTACCGAATTGCACTGAATAATTTTAATTAAACAAAATAAAACTAAATTCTTTATTTTTTTAAATGTAAATCAAACACACACGTATCGTGTACGTCAACAGTACAACACTACAACAGACTATTGATACTAAATGGTAGACAACGAATTTATAATTATATAATAAATATATATTTATAAATAACCAAATTGGTACTGCCTACAAAATCCCGATGAAAAATATTGCCTGTTGGTTGTTTTGAAAACGTCATGTCCACACACGTTCGACAGTGTTCGCAAAAACAACAACAAAACAAAAACCTTTTGATGTTTACCGACACCGCTCGGGACACGACTTTGTTTTTCAAAACACGAACAATTTGTTGGAAAAAACAAAATTGTTTTAGAAATGTTTTGATTTTGTCGAAAAACACAGAGTTTTTGTTTTGTTTTACATTTGTCGTCTCTGTGTGGACCCGACATAACGATACACGTTATGTGACGGTCGAAACAGTACAGACCGCCTTTGCGGTACAGTGAGTACGTTGTCACCGGTATCCGGCCACGGTCCCCCCCCCCTCTGCCCGATATACGAGGTAAGTGAGGTTTTGCCGGGCCGGTATTGTCATTGCACTAGGTTGTGGCTGGGTAGAGAGCCGGCGCGGTCCGCGATAGTGGTGTACGTGCTGTACTTCCACCTACCACGGGACCGTGTCACCCTCTACATTGATTTGTGGATCAGCGTCTTCCTGCCTTACTGCAATTTTTTCACCTAGAAAAATAATAGTCTGCAATTGATGAAATTATTCAAGAAATCTATAGGGATTAATATTTCACTGTTGTTGTAGTTAAAATTATTATGTATATAATAACTAATAAGTCATAAATTAATTATAGGTAATTGATTAGTTGATATTATATTCTTTTGATGATTGTCACCTTCAACAGCATTGATTTCAGGTTCTGGAATTGCTGGTTCGCCGTTTTCAATATTGTTAATTGGTTGATTTTCTAAAATATTTTCAATTACTGGAATTTCAGACATTTCTTGAAAGTTATCTTCAGAACCTACAATAATAAGTCATTAGTAATAAATTAAATAATAAAGTAAAATATTTCATCAGCAAATTAATAGTACTTTTATTTTAAAATACAGTAAGTTCCCATTACAACGAATACCGATACAACGAAAAATCCCGTTATAACGAAAGTCATAGAAATCCCCAACCGAAAAGCTATTAAAACAATGTTAAACCATTGATTATAGAATAGATAGATAGCCCATGCAGTGTTAATAATTGGCTACCACTTTTGTGACGCTGTCGTTATGCAGCGCTAGTGTAGATTATGACGCAAAGGTGGTACCTCAATCATAGATTGATGGGAAGGGTAGGGGTTGTCGCCGTTCTAATAATAGAACATTTGTCCAAATTAAATGGGAAATTGAGATACCATTATATAATATTATATTATATTATATTATTATCGATGGAATTGTGAAACTACTGATAAATATTATTGTTATCTGATTTTCATTCCCAATCATATTTATTGTTTATTAAAGACAACAAAATGCATATGCTCCGATTGGTGAGTAGTAAACAAGAAATTTAATAAGCGTCTCAGTATTTCATAAGAAAGATTGTAAAACAGTATATTATTTGTAATTTTAATGTATTGTAAAATACTATGGTATATTCATTTTAAGAGCTAACTTATGTTTTTCTAATAAGATTTTTTATTGTTAAAATTATAAAAACAGTGGTAACATAGTGTAGCGCTTTAATTTGCACACTAGTTTCAATCCGATAAAATATCTGTTTTGGTTCACCGTATCGTTATGCACGTCGTTCGAACAACCAAAAATCAGATGATACTTTATCAATAGGATTTAATATTTAATGATTACTAAAAATAAATGGTATGTTTGAACACGTCGACATTATCAGAATAACAATAATTTTATTTCTTCGTACACTTTGTAATTAGTAATTACTATTTAATTTTGGTTTGAACCATTCCGCATTCATACCTGGCAAATGCAATTTTAAATTTTGCCGAGTCAACACACAACTTCTACATTTATTTATTCAAAAATGTATACAAATGTTTGTTATACAATAAAATATTAAATGCTGTTGCGTGCCGGTATGGGAGTACCGGACAGTGCAACGAGAGAAGAGTCCTCAAGTGTACAGCTTCTCAATCAATGTTAGATAATTTAAATATTATGAAATAATGAACTCTAGACTTTTAAAATATAACTTTATTAAAATAATTCTAAGTCCAATATTTAATTTACATATAAAATTATTCTAAGTCCAAAATAATCATAAAATAAAGTAGCGTGAAGGTGCATACGTAACAAGACAAAAAACAAATCTGAAAATGGGTCTGTTCACGGGTGTCTTATATACCCCGATCTTGTGAGAATCTCTTATTCCTAATCTCGATTATGTCTATCACAGGATGTGGTTAGTAGTGCCTTTTCCCGTGTGAATCATCAGATGTGTGAATTCACATATAGAGTTTTTATCCCTATCGTACATAACTATACATATATATATAGTAGTATGAAAAAGAGAGTTCTAGAACCCCCGCGCCCCGCCTCGCCCCATCACCTACCCACCGCCGTGCTAACCTATCTTTAACTAACCTAACCCCCTCCCCTCCCCTGCTTAGATGATACCCTCTACACCATGTGCCGCCGTGCTAACCTAACGTAGTCTAACCTTACCGTATGTACGCGTTCACCTTCTCCTATCTATCTTAACTCATGACCACCCCCATCTAATATCATACCCTCCGCTCCATGCCGCGCCTGGGATGTATGGTCGGGGACTTTTACCACCTCTACTCCATGATATCTATGTCTTATCAATATAATTATTATTATTATTATTGATAGCCCGACCCGGTGTGATCGCCGTGTGTAACGTCCGCATGTTTATGTCGCCGCCGCCAACTTAGCATAACCCAAGCTGCCGCCGTGTTAACCTATCTTAAACTAACCTACCCTCCTACTCCATGATATCTATATCTTATCAATATTATTTTTTTTATTATTATTGATAGCCCGAGCCGGTGTGATCGCCGTGTCACGTCCGTACGTTTATGTCGCCACCACCTTAACACAGCCCAAGCTGCCGCCGTGTTAAACTTAAACTAACCTACCCTCTTCTGATATAAGACCTCTCCCTCTAATATAATAGCCGCCGTGCTAACTTATCGTTAGTTAACCTGCCCTCTCCTGATATATAAGTCCCTTCCGTCCCATGTGCGGCCGAGCATTTCACCGCTACCGTCGGCTTCACGCCGTGTCACCACCGTCTTAACCCACTCTAATCCGATCTCCGCTCGATGCGTATTCCACTTAATTCGATCGATTAATTGAGCGATTCTATAATATATATATACACCAATAGGATATATTATGTCAAAACATTGCACATTTAGTTTTAATTATGAATCATGGTAACTGTTACGTAACATACTTGTATGATTCCAAAAAGTGTAATAACAATACTGTTATTATTTTCCCACAAGTTAATTACAATCGTTTTACCCTACACCTCCAAAACATAACATATGGTTTTAATATGATTAACTTATAATCACTTATTTGTTGTTAAGAAAATATGAAACTTCAGTTTTAAAATTCAAAATGCGGTAATCAGCACATATTTATGCAATATAAGTATGATTTTAGAATATTTAACACTTCTGTGTTAAAATTCGAAATTTGGTAAACAACTTATAATCTTATGCTTATGCTTAATGACTATAGCTAATGGTGATATAGTTATACATAGCGTGGATATATAAGGCAGAAATGCATGTCCATACTTCACTCCACTTTTGACTTTTGTCTCGATACTTTTACCGAACCGAATCGAACATTATAGTGTGCAAGCAGTGTTATAATTTCAACTCTTATCATAACCGCGGTTAGTGAGCGATATAAATATTTCAAAAAGACGTGCGTTCGAAAAGATGGCCGGCTTGATGATCGATAACGCTTCGATTTATAAGAAGATAAAATATACCGTACCTGCACCACCACCACCACCACCACCTGGACTTATCAATTCATCGTCATTCGCGATAGATTTTGCCACGCGTAAATTTATACACGTTGGACTCGATCCTACGGACAACTTCAACGTCGTGGCACACATCATGACAGCGAAATGTTTCATCAGCGTCACATCGGATATACTAGGTGGTATATTCACATTAATGGGTGATATTATCGCGTTTTTTTCCACGGAAGAGCCGATAAAAAGCAGGCCGTTTCTGACCGTTGCAGATACAGTGATATCTGGTGTGCGTCACCGTAGTAGGAGCTCCGAATAGAATCGGTTGAGCACGATGGCTACCATGTTTTACTAGATCTATCCGATCTCTTAGCATTGCGACGCTTAAAGCTAATCATATCGGAGACAATTACCTGGAACAATGAAATCATCAAATCCGAGGTAATCGACCAGTTCGAACGATTGGTGGGGAGTATCGATGAGCGATTTAGCGGAAACGATTCCTCGTCACCACCGCCGGAGAGCCTCGATGCAATGATGGTATTCATTGAAAATGTCAAAGACGAGAGGGTCAGACCGATGACTTCCTCGCGCTGTGACATAGATTTCAGCACACCACTTCGAATATATGCGCCCAGGCAGTTGGCGGAACAGTGGGATTTCCTCAGGCGGAGTAGAATTGGAGGTGTTTCGACTAAGGTGTATTTAAAAAATTTAAATTTAAAATCGAATACATTGTTAAATATATTGTTTTTCAGCTGTGTCACGTAGACCTAATGCCATTAGCGGAGTCACCATTAGCAGCAGCAGCAGCAGCAGGTGGCGAAGAGGTATCTACGATTACATCGCACTTGAATGGATATTCAGCGATGACACCACCGCATTATTCCGCCATCCCTACCCTGTTACACACCATCGATGGACTGCTCGTCTAGCTGGGTGGATAAAGCTGTAGATGTCAACGATGGCCCTGATTTTTTTCTCGATCGTTATCAGCCCATATCATCGGTTTTGGATTTCGACACGGCGCACAGTGGGGCAATTGACATCGAAAGCTGGCATTAAATCATAGGGTAAAAAAATATATTCCTAAAATTAATATTATTTTTATATTTGTTCATCAGACATATACAAAGTCGTTTACATAGTATTAACATAAGGTATAAAGTATATAGGTACGGTATTTATTTATTTAATTTATTAACAAAATTAGAAAAATGTATTATTTTAAGTTTTAAGTTTAAAACTGGTCATGGTTATTGTCTTCATTGTCTTCATTGCTGTCATTATCTTCGTCATAATCATCATCATTATCGTTGTCGTCATCATCATCATCATCATCGCTATCTTTGGCATATTGAAGAGAGACTCGGACATCTGGTGATTTTAGTAATGCGAGTGCTTTAATTGGCATTGATTGTGTTTTTTTCTTCAGCAATTTTCTTTTACTTGAAATTACTGGATCTGAACTTATTAAAAATAAATTTAATATATCTAAATTAGTTTTTTCACGACAACATTTCCTAGAGTTATGCTCTCGATATCTTTTGAAATCTTTATTTCGCGCTTCTTGGGCTTCTTCAGTCAACTGTCCTATTGGCAACAAAGCCGATTCAATTATCTCTGGTCCATGTATAAAAAACTTGTGCATCGTGGGTGACATATTATACCACGGATACTTCTCAACAAAATATTTTGCAGTTTTATACGTGTATTTCCGAAACTCATTGATTTTTATTTCTTGTCCACTAGCTACTACTATCATTACTATATGTATTTTTTCTATTATTTCTACGTCTAATTTTGTGATTTCGGCAGATATTTCTGAATTTTGGAAAAAACGTCTGGCTGTGTTCCCATCATTAGAATTTCCAAATCCTGGTTTGGGTTTATCTACAAGTAATCCTAATTTGTCTTTGAATTCTTTTTGGATTCTTAGCTTATTTTCTGAAACAATTTTTTTTTCCACATCTCCTCTAGCTTGCCATTTCTTAAGTGGTAATTTGTAAGATAAATGGAGGAGACATTCGAAGAAACGAATCCACCCGTGTAAAACTGATATCCCAAAAGATAAATTATCAGTTTTTACCTCTCGTTTAACCATTTCATCAATTAAATTAAACTGTTTCGACGTTGCACCACACAAGAAACATTCAAGTGTTGATGTCGTATTTGTAAGTGCATTACATATTTTCCCATCAACTATTGCTAAAATCAAATTGTGAGTTACAATAAATGATTTGTTATCAAAAGTCACAATACTATTTATTAACTTATTTATTTGACTCTGAACTTTTTCTTTCTCAGCTATAGATGTATCTGTAGATTCTTTTATAAACTCAATTTTTATAGGCCTACAATATCTAGTTGATGCAGGACGTGGGTTTTGCCATATAATTTGGTCACCGTTTACCAAGCGAAGTGGAACTATACTTGTAATAAATACAGCCGAATCACTGGCTTCGGGACTGCAAAAAGCTTGTTTATATGAACTATGTCCAGAGCTGCCATCAAAGCCCCATTTTGAATACAAAACGAACTTATCTAATTCATTTTCTGGGAGTAAGACAATAACAGGCTTTTGCACTAAAAATAATCGTTCTACTGTGTGATCAAGTAATGCTTGTAAAGAAATTTCTGCGATTGTAGAAGTTACTTGTATGTTTTCTGGTTTTGGATAACACTGTTTTTTACTTTCTTGTACGACTTTGTATGATGGAAATTTATCTGGAGCACTCATCCGAATAATATTGTACTGATGTCTAGATAGCTTTGCATCTACTATAACAGCTAGAGCATCTTCACCCGATAGTTTTTTAGGTGCTTGTGCAGACTGCTTCTTAAATACTTTTCTATATCTACTTGCACGTATGGGAGTGGATGTAGTTATTTCCTTCAGTAACTTTGCGGCTTCAACTTGTCCCGATGCTCTTAAGCTCATCTGTGTTGCATGACTTAACACATTAACAGACGTATTATTTCTCAGTTCTTGAGTTCTTTTCCGCTTGTTTCGTTCACTACTCATCTCAAATGCCACTACTGGACGACCACGATTATTCTGGTTATTTAAAGATACAAATTTCATAGAAGTATTTAACCAGTTTTTATTTTCTACAATAAATCGTTCTTCCACTCTATGTGCCTTTTCCCAACGAGATTTATATTCAGACTTGAAATAAGACAATTTTTTTTTCAAATCATTTTGCTCACAGTTTTTCACTCGTTTTTCTATTTCGATTTTTATCAAATTAAATTTTTCATCAACAGTCTCACATCCAGAACTTTTAATTATATCATATAATTCTTGTCTGGATATCAAAACAGTGCTCGAATTCATTCCTATACAAACATTTTTAAACTAATTTTGACGTTTGTTTTCATCAACATAATATTTCTATAGGTAGGTACTATCAAAATTAGCAATAATTAATAAAAACATGAGATAGTACATAAATTATGTGTTCAAAAAGTTTGGAAACGCTTTTATTACTGTTTGTGTATTTTAATGCATACACAGAAAAATAACATACAACACTGCTACGCCTTTGTAAGGTAACATTTTTAATAAACTCATTAATTATAGTATCATATTATCGTTTATCAGTCCCATTAAATCTAATAACTATTACCAAACTTTTTAAACACTTTGTATATTCCTCTTTTATGGGAATACTGTACATTTCTTAAAACACCTTTAAATATTTAGTTACACTAGACCCACCCTCCCTCCGAAAAAAAAATAAAGCAATTTTTTTCAAGTGAAATTGGTATATGTCGTCCAGTTAGAATTTATTTACACGAAATGGGGCAAATATGGGCAAAATTTTTTTTAACAAGGTAATAGAATACTCTATTAAGTATTATATTTTGCAATTTTAAATGCTTGGAAAGCCTTGGAAGTGAACTTAAATTATATATCATTTTTGTGATACAAATATATTATTATTATTATTATTATTAGTTATGTAGGTAAATATTATTTATAACTCGGTAAAACGTATATATTAAACGTTTCGTAACTTACCTGTAGCTAATGGTTCCATAATAAATTGAATTGAATACACAAACAATCGCTAAGTTACAGAAAAAAACTAAATTGTAAAATAATATTATTCTGTTGGATTTACACTGCAACACTGTGGACTTATATTACGACTGCTGTAACTAAATCAATTTAAGCCACAACACGTGCACTAAACCAGTAAACTATGCAGTATGAACTCCATTATTGATACATATAATAATTCGATGAGATAAGTAAAATTTGATAAATGCTATTTTTGCCAGCTTTCGATGTCAATTGCCCCACTGTGCGGCGGTTTCCGAAATGTTTTGGATACCGAAATAATAATGTAGTATCATTATTGTTTTATACATTAGGTATACCTAATTATTGACGAATAGCCATATTGATTTATGCATTATAAATAAAAGAAAAATTTACACTTATTAAAACATGTTTTCAATTTATTCATCAATATAAATATTATAATATTATAAATATATATTCGAGACGAATTTAAAACATGTATATAACGATCATTGTTTGAGCGATATGCCTTTCACCGAGTTCAAAAATGAGGAAAAGCTGGATGCCATTAACAAGGCAATTGATTATGAAATCAATGTAGCTTCGACATTGAATAATAAACGCATTGTAAATCTAGAGGGGAAGTAGTAAAAATTAACGTATGGATACGATACCGCTGTGCTTCGTATAAAAAGCCTAAACCCTCGGTCGTCAGAGTCAGTCTCGACTTCATCGTCGCCATCGCTTACGTGAGATTATACGTTATATTATAATGACTTCGGCCGTACTAGACGTTCAGTGCATTGTCGGAGCGAATAATGGAGTTATTATACGACAGCTCTAAACAATCGTGTACAGCTAGACTCAATCTACACCGACTTTCAAAAAGCATTTGATAAGGTTCAACATAATTTACTTCTTAATAAAATATCTTCTTTTGGCATCCATGGAATTTTTTTTAATTGGTTATGGTCCTATTTAAACTGTCGTACACAAGCGGTTAAAGTTTCTCATTATATTTCAAACTCTTTCCAAGTAAGTTCTGGCGTACCACAAGGTTCCCATTTAGGTCCGCTATTATTCATCATTTTCATTAATGATTTACCATCTATTTTTGATGAATCGGTTGATATACTTCTATTTGCTGATGATGCGAAAATATTTTCCAAAATTACTTCTACAGCAGATGCTTTAAGATTACAAGCGAATTTGGATAAATTCATATTGTGGAGTCACCAAAACGGTTTACCATTAAATATAAATAAATGTAATATTATTTCTTTTTCTCATATAAATAATACTATTATATACGATTATAAAATGGATAACTTTTCTGTCACTAGAGTTACATCAATTAAAGATTTAGGGATTATCTTCGATAATAACTTGTCTTTCACATCTCACATAAACCATTGCAGTAAAAAAGCTCTTAAGATGCTAGGTTTTATAAACCGAAATACAAGTAACTTTAAGAACATTAATGCCTTAAAAATTCTTTATTTTTCTCTTGTTAGATCAAATCTCGAGTTTGGGTCAACAGTTTGGTCACCAAGTTATAATTTTTCCATTAATATTATTGAAAATGTTCAACTTAAATTTTCAAAGTTTTTGAGTTATAAATTAAATATTCCACGTATAACAAAAAACTCATATAATATGTTTATTAGAGAATTAGGGTTTATATCATGTGAATTAAGGAGAAAGGTTGCTGATATAATGTTTATTTATGACTTGTTAAATGGTCACATTCACTCTCCTGAATTGCTATCTATGATAGGGTTCAATATAACGAGTCACCGTCTGAGAAAAGTAAATTTATTTCATATACCATTTAATAGATATAACTATGGCTCTGATAGTTTCTTTCCTAGATCATTAAATTTAGCAAATCAAATTGTGAATTATGTGGACTTTTTTTTCATGTCACGTATTATTTTTAATCGTAATGTATATTTAGGTTTAAATTCAATTGCAAATTAATTTTTATTTTCGATTATCATTTGTTATTATTTTAATATTATTGTTATTATTGTATTATTCTTGATTTACTGGTATTTTTATTGTAAATCTAAGTTCTTTATTATTATTATTGATTCTATTTATATTCATCTTTCAATTGTATGAAAATAGTTTATAATATGTTACTACTGATAATTACTTAATATTATGTCATTCACTTCTACTGTATTTTCAAAAGGGTTTATCCCGTTTATTATAAATAAATAAATAAAAAAATATTAAGTTTTTATCTAGATAACGTATCTAGATCAATTTAGTTATGGCACAACACTGGATCCAATGCATATGTATAATTATCATTTTCAGAGAATTATATCTTTACTCGGTATATCCTCATTATTATCTTTGCCACATGATATTATAATTAGGCGAAAAATATTTATAAATATAAGAATTGGTAATATATAAGTTTTATAAATTCATTATAGTAGCCAGGTATAATACATTGTTATTACAGTGCTCGATATATTTAGACATATTTTTTATAATAACCATGGGATGATTATATATTTTATGTTGATTGTTCATTGGTTAATTTATATTTAATTATAATCATAATACAAAGGGAAAATTGAAATTGTGTTTATTAAATATAATACTGATGTAGTATAATTTTGCATGTACATTTATTTTACTTTATAATTTTTACATAAGTAACATTAGTAAAGAACTCAATACACAGCATAGTATGTATGTTGTATATTCAAATTGTGTATATTAAGTATTCACACGGAACTATTGTTGTTGAATTTATTGGGGTTGAATGTTTTTTCATGTCATCAAACAACTCCCAACAGTTCCCTCTTTTACAAACGGCATAGTAATGGCCAACTGCTGTCCTTAAACGGCTGAGTCCAGGCCGATAACAGCCAATACCTCTCAGTTCAAATGTTTTATTTGAACATACGATTATTTGTGGTATGTTCTCAAGTTTTATATTAAATTGAGGACTGACCTCCGTACTATAATTGACATCATCACCTGCAATTAAATCAAAATGTGTAAAAATTATACAGAATTCAAATATTTAATATTTTGTTTGTTTACACCAACCTTCCCATTTGATTAATTCCACTATAATATGTACATTTGATATGGAAGTGGTTATTGTTTTTGTCTCTTGACAAGAATAATTTCTTTCTACGGAGCCACACACCGAACTTTCCGTCATTACTCTTTCTTGTATAAAGTTGGGAAGATCACTCAAATCTCCATATGTATTATACGTTAAGTACATCATGGAAATAGTTCTATTGCTTTTACATGTTACGTTCGAACATGTAATGTTTTCAATAATAGAAGGGAATTGGCTAAACAATGTATTAAATATATTTGATGCCGTCGAATCACAAACTACTAATTTTAGATCGTCCAATTCATTTATATTTGGTTGTAGAGTATTTATTATAATATCAGCCCTTTGCGAATATGTTGATGATGTAATGCCATATTTTACTATTTTAGAGATAAAACTAAAGAAAATAGAAGAATCCAAAATTATATCAATTTTATTAGAATATAATTGACTATCGCAATAAGCAACCAAAAATATAGAAGCAATTGTATCAAACGCACAAGTATTCGTTAATACAACTTTTCCTATTTGGTTAACAGCACAGGCCTTTAATTCTGTAGCTCGTGATCCATTTTTTAATAATGGTAAGGTCCTCACAATTTTAGATTTTTTTAAATTAATATGTCTCAAATGAGGATTTGGCTCAAGATAAGAATTATTTTTTCTATTTTTTTTTGGGTTTCTTATTCCAACTTCCACATGCCAATGATTCTCCGTCTAAATTTGTCGGTTCATTTTCGGTAGATCGTAAACAGTTGATACATGAAAAACCAATTCGTCCGTCCTCATGACCTGGTTCATAATTTGAGCATAAGGATAACGCGTGAACCGAAATATTGCACTTTTTACAACGATGAGCTCCACTTTGAGAAGGCAATATACCTAAAAATAATAATTTATAATTAATTAAAATAATTTTAACTACATAATTTATAATAATATGTCTAATTTATCTGTATTGTACAGAGGGCGTGCCAATTCATTTGAATTTACTGGTATAGTTTTAGATATATTTGTTACTTCTACTGTATCTTCATCGATTTTTTGGTATAATATATTATCTGGTGATCTTGATTGTTCATTTTGTATTGTATCAACCTGTACACCTGTATCAACTTCATTAAATGAATGATGTTCTTTTAGTGTTGAGCTATTATTTCCTCGAATTATTGACGCTCCTCTTAAGGACGAAATATGGTTTTCTAAAAAAACTTCGAGATTTGTCGGAAGTTCAATATTTTGAAATGTTAAATTTTTTAATTTTTTGAAGCTTGATTCTACGGTTGCCGATGACGCTACTTCTTTGCCATATCCAAATATCGGAATCATTATCCCCGACCAAAGTGGAAGAAGTTTTAAACATTTTATAATTATGGGCACCAATGTAGGACAGTAGAATGGATTTATGCCCAAACCTTCTTCTATCAATGTTTGACTTTCGTCATAGACTGATTTTGCCCAAGTTGCAAAAGGATTTTCAAAATTATCTAAGCCTTTATTTTGCCTCTCGTACTCCTGTTCTAAAATGGTACGCGCCTCATCTTCAACTTTTACATGTACTAATAAATTATCAAAGTGTTCTTGAAAATCTAAAAATAAATAATCATTAATAATTAATCTTAAGCATTGTTTTTATTAAAATAAACATTAAAAAAAAATAATAATTTACTTTGAAACCCTGTAGATGTCGCAAGGAGTAAGTTGCTTTTATACTTTTCACATGATGTATCTTTGTTAGTTAAAATGTTTACTCCGTCAGTTTCATTGGTTAGTACCACAAATAAAGTCAGCAACATTGAACGTACATCAGTTAATGATTGACTTTTAATCATCAATCCAAATGACCTTAAAATAATTTCTCTTACTCTTCTAGAAATATTTTTTAAGGGATCCCATTTGCAAATTATTTTGATGAAATGAGCAACATCAATTCTAATAAAACATCTTGGTGTCCATTGAAAATTCGGGACTATATGACCTGTAAGGATATCTGCACACATCCTTAAATAATCCTGAAGAGACGAGTACTGTGTGAATGCCTGAGTGATAGCCGATAAAAGAGCTAAAGAATTATCACATATTACTTCTTTAGGCTTTGGTATATCACATGCAACCCATTGTCCTAGCCAATTAGCAATTGCTAAATTTGAATGCCTTTCACTTACCATGTTTGTCACAGTAAAACTATGCCCAGCTATTTTATTATATACTACGCATTCATATAAATATATAACGCTCGTTTTCCCCAGGCATAGTTTTTTAAATTTTTTTACAATTGAACCAGTTGCATCGATAATTAGTGTTGGTGTATTTCGATTGCGACAGTAACTTCGATATAAATGGATTTGTTCACTTGAATGATAGTGCACAAAGAAAGGATCAAATCCTATGTCTCTTATAACCTCTTTGAAATCATCTTCGCTCTTCATTATAGATAATGCTGTTAGAGTATCATCATTTCTTTTATTAGCTCGATGGTACTTTGACTTTAGTAGCCGCAAGGCGTTTCCCGTCGGTAAAATTGCTGGTTCAACATCTCCTAATAAATATTAATATTTATAATAAGTATAGTAAATAAAATGTAAGTAGTAGGTTATTTATTGAGATAAATCGTATTAGGAAAATGTATAAAATGTATAACAAATTATATCAATATAAAATAATAAATACAATAAAATATAAAAAAAAGCAAAAGTCCTAGGTTAGGGAGATATAGGTTAGGTTAGCACTCGAACTGGACAATGGGATTGGGTGTATTTAATTTAAAAAAAACTCATTTCTTTAGTAAAATGATTCTAAAAAAAGCTTCAGTATAAAATAGTTCTCGAACTGGATAATGGTACGTTGAATTTTAATAATAATATTATATACATGTATTGTAAATTCATATTATGAGTACTTGGTGAGGTTATTCGACGTGTAATCACCAAAGCAAGTGTCGAAGGGTGATAGAGAAATAAAATCGCAAATACAATATTTTAATAAAACTGGTAATAAAAATATATTGGGTGAAACAAGAAGAATAATGTTCGACGGAATATTATAACACAAAGTGGCTTAGCAAAACAGAAAAGACAATTGGCACCAGTGGCGTAAATTAGGTGGTGCAAATGTAGCACTTGCACCACCACATTCGAAAAGTGGTGATGCAAGTTTATATTTTTGCACCATCAGAAAACATAACAATTTGTATACCAATATTTTCTATTTTCAAAGGTACATTTATTTTGTAAAGTATGTAGTATGTACAGTAAAATATATTTATAAAAAAATAAGTTTGTAGTGTTTACGTTATGCCACCATAGGTATTTTTTCAATGGTAATAATTATCTATTATCTTGTCCCATAAAGTAATATACTCTATGTCTTATCTACCGTAATTATTATCAATTGTTATCATGAATTAACCATAGTTCATGTTTGTTATTAATGTTGTACCGCCAATATAGACTATATTGTTATATGAGTATATATCAAGTAATTTATGAGTTTGATGCAACATGTTTTGAAAGAGGACGTCGACTCAGTTTAGAATAAAAAAATGTTTAATGTTATATAATTACAAATAATAAAGTTTTTACTATTAAAATAATTCAATACATATTTATTTATTTTCCAAAAAAAAAAAAAATTTTTATTGGCGGGGATTTTTGATGGAATTGTAAGTATTGGTGGGTTAGAAAATAAAATTTCTCTGTACCACCAGAAATTGAGGCCAATTTACGCTACTTATTAGTATTAAGGGGCCTGGAGCGTGATTCATTTTTGGTCGAAAACATAGCTCACGACTTCAATCACTACGCCCAATATAATGTTCTGATATTAATTTTGAAAGCAGATTTGAATTCATCACTAAATTATTTATGCTTTGACAATTTTATTTTTCTGATTTTTTTTTTTTTTTTTTTTACTTAAAAATTTACTAACAAAAAGAGTAAAAATGGATCATATTCATAATTTAAATTTAAATACATTGATATCGAATATGAAAAATGTACGACAGTGAAAGCATAGTAAATTTAGTGGAGAATCCAAATCTACTTTCAAAATTGAAATCGGTACATCCTACTGAGCGTAGTGAAGTCAGTGGCAGCATATTTTGAAAAAAAAAATGTTTGTAATTTTGTAAATATGAGTTTGACATGTGCCTGCGCGTGCGGAATTTTATCGGCGTGGCGCGTCGTCGGTCCTGTCCTAATTGAAAATAAATTGCCAATAATTGATTCCTGGAATATATAAGATAAGAAGACGGGTGCTGGTAGAGAGCACAATATAATTTATATTATATGAATAATTATTGCCCAGCGTACTTATTTTGGTCCGTCGCCGGTACGTTATTAATATTCTACGACGACCAAAAGTAATATTCTTACTTTCATTTTCGAATTTTGATTTGTCTAGCGTCTGCTATTGTTTGAAACTAATATGTCTAGAGTCCCTAGAGAAAGATTTTTTTTGCTTTTTTTCATTTTTAATGCTATGGACAGTAAAAAGGACTGGCATTATGGAAATAAAACTAAAACTCTTATCCAAAAGAAAAAAAACAAAGGAAATATTAGTGCCATACATCGAAAATTAATTTTATTTTATTTTTAATTTGTTATACTATTAATTTGCATTCTCTTGCGTCATAACATTTTAATGTGTTGTTTCATTTTCATACATTTTCATCTTTTATTTTTATAACAAAAATTAATGAATTGTCAATAAGAACAATATTATTGTGACCATATGAGCGACGATAACCGTCAGCCGGCCAGTCCAGTCGACTCAAAGAGTTTCATCCTAAAAATAGTATCAGATTCTATGTATATTATATAAATATATACTCAAATTAACCAATAGGTATATAAACATTTATACTTATTTATAATCCACCTCCTCCCGTTAAAGTAGGCTGGATCCGTAACTGTATAAAGGTATAAGCATTGATTTTATAATAGTCTATTAAAATAAAATCAAATTTTTGAAGCAACACTACTGCCTATATTATAATAGTATCAAAACGGATGGACCGTGGAGTTTTGCAAATTAATATAATGTAAAGATAAAATGTTCAGTTTGATTATTATCATAGTTCCGGGAATTTGTAATTTAGTCGATGTACGGTGGCACGATAAACGCGATAACGGATTACACACACTAATGTTCATTTACTACTCACACATTGACACAGCCAAAATGTTCATGTGATATAAAATACCTAAATATTACTCCTTAAAACATGCTTCGCTCCAGCCCCCTTAAGGAAAGCATGGACGTCAGACTCGTTCGACGGATCGGTGGCAAAATCGAGTAAAGCTTCTCGTAATTGTCGTCGTTTGAACAATTAGATTTTAACAGTATAAAATACAAGGAGCATATGTGTATATAATACATAAAATAAAAATAATAAGGTAACAGTTGTTACCGTTAGTTATTGAAGCTACATATCGTATCAACACAAGTGTATAGATAATAATGATTATCTAAAAAACAATATTGAACCCTAAATTCGTATGAATGGATTGAATGCAAGAATCTGGACAAAATAGATTCCGAAATTCGAATTTAATAATTTTAATCCGTAGTAAAAATTATTATTTATAATTATCTTAAATATTATATATTTGATTATAAAAATAATAACCCTTACCTATTTTCATAAGTCTATTAGCTTCTATTTCTCTGAATGTCTCACATGAAGTTGTTGCTTATCAAATCTGTTAAAGCCTTATCTTTTGCATGTGCTATTATTCGACGTTTTTTAATAGTCTGATGTGCAATATTAAAATTTCCTATGTACGTACATTTCATAAGCACTCTATAAAAGGTAATAATAATATAAATATTTTTAATTTAAACCATTACAGATACATATAATTTACAATGTAATTAACTTATATCGGAATTATAAAAAAATTCAATTTTACCGTGAGTTTTCAATAACTCCTATTGAAATGGGAGTTACAAATAGAACACCGGCCTATAACAGTGATGTATATATTTCCTTCATTCAGCACTTTACCATTTTTGAATGATAAACAACACGGTAAATGTGTATGTTCCCAAAAGTGTTCTGCTATTATTGAAGTCCAACAAAATTTTGGTAAAACATAATACGATCGTGAATTTCTCATAGAGCGTGCCGGATCTTTACATTTATAGATGGTTTCTTTTGGTTGTATTTGTTGCCATTCAGAAAAAGTAAAAGTAAAAACAAACATTTTTTTTGGTAGATAACTTTCAAAATCATCACTATCATAAGAATCATCTACAAAACGATAGTAAAATATTTTTAAAATTTGATATCAAAATATATAAGTAGAGTTATAATCAATAATCACCTGATTCAAAATAGTCTACTTCATTAGATGTATTTTCACAAATATTGGCATTTTCAATATGAGTAAGACCTAAAGCAGCTTTTATTCCATGTCGACCGTTGTGCACAAAAACATACAAAGCATTCTTACTCATAACTCCATTTAAAAATATACTTATGTCATTCCAAACTGGATTAGTTGCAACAACAATATCTGAATATAAAAAAGAACCGGATGGGCCTCGCTCAGCTGTACAGTTGGGGATGGAGTGCGACTCGTTTATAGGATAGGTCGTTACAATGGATTTGTTAAATTTGAATTCAATGATAGGTATCATTGTATACGAAAAACGATTCTGAACGGAGATGACATGTTAGTCTAGAATTTAATACATTGTTATTTATAAATATTGTAATAAGTATATTTTTTTTTTTTGAAACGAAAAATTTAAAAAATCGAAAATATAAATAAGTCAAAATATGTCAAAATACTTTGAAAACTTAACCATGTACCTATAGAAAACGTCAATATACGAGGTATGACAATAAAATAACGAGACTTTCTAAATATAACCTAAACTATTAACGTTATCTATAAAACAATTATTGAAATATGATTAGAAAACACTTATCTAAAAGTACTATGAACACTGATGACATCGATTCATTTTCTTATACGTTAGTAGCCTTGTTATTAGTGCGAGTTCGACTATACTGCCGAAAAATGTTAGATATAAAAATCGAACAACGTGTTAACATTAAATTTCTTGTTAAATTAAAAAAAACTGCCGCGGAATCGTTTCGTATGTTATGTGAAGTTTATGGTGAAGAATGTTTATCAAGAGCTCGTGTTTTTGAATGGCACAAACGGTTTTGTAGTGGAAGGGAGGACGTCGAAGACGATGATCGTTCTGGACGTCCTACCACGTCTTCAACAAACGAAAACGTTGAAAAAATTGACAAAATTATTCGGCAAGATCGTCGATTAAGTGTTCGAGCTGTAGCAGAGATGGTAAATATTGATAGAGAAAGTGTTCGTAAAATTTTAGTTGAAAATTTAAATATGAAAAAAGTGTGTGCTAAAATGGTTCCTAAAAATTTAACGATTGATCAAAAATTCAATCGAAAAGAAATTTGTTCAGACACCTTAAAAATCATCAAAGACGATCCATCTTTTATAAATAATATTATTACGTGTGATGAAACATGGATTTTTACATACGATCCTGAAACTAAAAGGCAATCCATGCATTGGAAGACACCAACATCCCCAAGAATGAAGAAAGCACGAATGAGCAAGTCCAAATTCAAAGCAATGCTCATTGTTTTCTTTGACATTAAGGGAATAATTTTTGTTGAATGGGTTCCTAGTGGGCAAACAGTCAATCAATATTATTATAAAGAGGTTTTAATTAAATTAAGAGAACGTGTCAGAAAGAAGCGACCAGATCTATGGAAAAATGGCTGGGTTCTTCACCAAGACAATGCTCCAGCTCACAGTGCATTTTCAATTCAACGTTTTTTAACTGAAAAAAAAATTTCTGTACTTCAACATCCCCCGTACTCACCAGACCTTGCTCCTTGTGACTTCTTCTTATTTCCAAAAATTAAAAGTTTATTAAAAGGAACCCATTTTCAAACAGTTGATGACGTAAAAATGAAAACGGCAGAACTTCTAAAAGGGCTGAATGAAAGCGATTGGCAACACTGTTTTCAAGAATGGCAGCGACGTATGCAACAGTGTATTGATGCTGAGGGAAGGTACTTTGAAGGTGATAATCATTAAATTATAACATTTTTAAAATAAACAACTTTTATTCAAAAAGTCTCGTTATTTTATTGTCATACCTCGTAAAGATTTGGTGAAAATTTCAAGTTGTTGCGATTTTTGGTTTTTGAGTTTTTGAGCATTTTAAAAAAATGTAATTTGTAAAAACGTGATTTTGCGTAAAATTTCCCGTTTTTTTGTAATTTTTTTATCGTTTTTTTCGATTTTTTTAAAAAGTATTGAAAAAGTTGGATTTTTGACTTGCCAAAATACCATCTACATTAACTTTCCTTTCAGAAAAGTTGCTGTTTAAGCAAATCGAAGCATTTTTACTGCCAAAAAAGGTGTCGTCAGACACAAAAAAAAAAAACACATCATTGTAAAACCAATAGATTTTATAACTCCGTTCAGAATCTAAAATGTATAAAAATAAAATAAGTAACTTACTTTTCTTTACTTAAAATACTCTTTTATAGTATCAATTTGACCGTAAAGCATCTAAACCATAGGCGGAGATTTGATTGAATTTTAGGGGGGCTTAAATGTCAATTGTTGCAAAATAAGTACCTATTTTAATATTTAATACTACGAAATTTAATAATTTTGATCTTTATAGGGGGGGGCTAAGCCTCCTCAAGCCCCCCCCCAATCTCCGCCTATGGTTTTAGATTATTATTTATTATTATTATTTTATAGCTTTAGATTCTAAACATGCAATAAGTAAAACACATTTCACTTCCCAAGAACAATTTATTTTACTTGGGACAAATCGAATTGAACATGCATTGTTAGAAAGCTGCTATTAAACATGTTGGTTTGAAAATGTCGGTATTAATCTTCGCATATTAATACGTTTAATACATGTTGTTTGTTTTTTGGGAAAGCAAGAAATTGCTCTCCGGGGTTATAACGAAGATAGTTATTCTATACATAAAGGCAATTATTTATTGTTATTTTTCGTTGAGTGAGTGATTTGACTATGTTTAATACATTTTTTAGTAGATCGCCAAAACGGAGTCAGCTTTAACCCTTCGTTAGGCGCGTGGTCTACAATTTTAAATCAGCTATAAATATTGAAAATTTTAGTATTTATAAATAACTTGTTGTAACTTGTACCACAGAATAGACTAAATCAGAATAGAAACTGATAAGAAAAATACACAGCGCTTATGGCCGCCCAAAAATATGGTCCGCCATATTGAAAGTGCTCATCAGTGTAGACCTAAAATTTAATATGAAATATTTGAAATACAATAAATACACTAGTATGCATTATTTTTTATGATACTAAGCTTAATGTTAGCTTTTTCTTGTACAGTAGACGCCGCTCATAAGACTCACTTTGGGACCAGCACAAAGCGAGTCTTATAACCGAATGAATCTTATAAGCGAAGTGGAAAAAAAAAAATTAATGACCTACGTATTTATAAATTTTATTTTACTACATATTTCATTTTGATTTTAATACATTAACACATATTACATATTACATACTTTATTATTGAATAAATTTAATAATCCCGATAAAAAAAACTAAAATTATAATAAGCAAATATGTATTACAAATAAAAATTATTTATTTTGAAAAATTATTTTTATTATTTTTATTTTTATTTTGTTCTAATATTCCGATGAATTCTGTGATAAAAATTATTATACGTTATAAGGTACCAACAGAAACTAGAAATAATCAATACGAATATTATTTAATTTTTCAATACCAATTTATTTCTAAATTATAACCAAAAAAGTTTATTTTCTACTATTTATTTTACGAAATTTGAGTCTTATAACCGATTTTTTTTAATGTATTTGGATACGTCCGGACCGTTCCAGATGATTTTGAGTCTAATAAGCGACTGAACCTTATATCCGTGAGTCTTATAAGCGGCGTCTACTGTATAATGTAAATAAACATACATAAATAGAATAAATTAAATCTATTCTGTGATACATATTTACTAATTATAATATATCATTGATCTTTAAGGAAAAGGATTTTACTTTTTAACACAAGCCAAATAATAATAACAAGTTTTCCCAAAAATCGTAAAAATTGGTATAAAACCTCGTGGAAACAACTGTAAAAAAATCAGTAAACAAAATACGTCTTTAGCCGACCAGTGATGTTTACCAACAAACCTAGGGCCGTTACATTTTTTAGTTTCTTTACAAAACAAAACATTAAATTTTGTGGTTTGTTGACAAAAATGTGGATAAACAGTGTATCTAAATAATACAAATATAATAGAAAAAAATTTTCGTTTTATCTGGCCAAACTCTCGAGCACTTTCAATATGGCGGACTAAAATTTGGGTGGCCAAGACTTTCCATTCTGATTAAGTCTATTCTGTGCTTCTACTTTATAGTAGCTGTTGTGTATCTTTACTACTGTGTAATCAGTATCAACGTGATCGGTGACGAGCGTTGTGTAACGAAACATATCAACAATATTATGAATGGTCTACAACTATAGACCACGCGCCTAAATAAGTAACAATATACCTCGCACCTATCGGAGGATTAAAGGAGAAGGGGTTCAAACTTCCTCAAAACTGCGAAACGATATGGAAGAGCTGCGGCAACTATTACCACCCATTTTATAGAATTAAAAAATGCAATAACTTGTGTTACAAACAAAGACGACTGAGATCCAACAACTATTAGTATAGCAAATGGTTTATTGCATAAGCTATCGAATCTTAAATTTTATTATTTACTTTGCTTGTTTAAAAACTATTTTTATATTCAGATCATGTATTTTTAATACTACAGACTAAATGTATTGCCGATGTTCAATATTGTGTTAATCAAATAAAAATATTTAATATATAATTTAATATATAGAACAATATAAAAAAATTTTATGTATTAATGTATTATGAATAGAATAAGATAATTTATGTTTTATTGTTTAAATAATTTCTTTCTAAAACATAATATTTTATGAATTGTCTACCCTAAACCCGAACCCAAGTTTCGCCACTGACATGTACTTACCTTTTTTACCATTAATTTCTGTCACAACTCTGTCTTTGAAATGGATAATTGCAGCTATAGTTTCAGATGGAAGTATGGCTGGTTTTCTTCCCTTCATTTTTATAATTAATAATTAAATTGCAGAAAGTCAGAGATAATCTCAATGAAACTTAAAGGCTGACAATTAAGTTTTAAATAATAGTGAAAACTTAATAATTTGATTTTTAATATTACATGGATATAAATATAAAAGATTTATATAATATATAATATCTCTATTTTATGTTAAATATAAAATCTAAAGTCGTTATAGAAAAATAATTATAGCCAAAACTGTGTGATCACACTTTATGGATCCACACTGATATGTCGTCAAGGGACGACCGATTAAGCTGTGACACCCGAAAAATTAATTAGATTTCAACGGAAATCGCATTACCGCGACTAGACAATACTAGTTTACAGATAACAAAACTTCTATTTATAACTAGATAGTTCGTACTCTATACATTACAATTGTCTAAGATTTTCCATAAATCTAAATTTGAACAATTCAATTCCAATTTGTGAATCATCAAATTTTTGAATTGTTAAATAATTTTCTAAATACTGTGTTTGCATCAGATAATTTATAAATAAAATATGAGCGATTATAATTTGTTTTTATTTATTTTATTTTAATAATTTCTTTTACAAATCGAAACCCACAGCAAAAGTACGTTTTCCCTGCAGCGTCCAAACGCAGCGTCAGACGCATTGATACTAGATACATGCTTTTTACATGTGACTAATTTCCTACTTGCGTTTAACGCATCGCGTCGGTAAATGTCGCAGTGAGTCCGGACGCACTACTAGTCTGGACTAGAACTTCGTTGAAACGTTTTGCGTCAACATACAAAATGTCCAAAAAATTTGTATTTTCCTCAACTGAGGATGAAATTTTAATTTAATTTGTGCAACAAAACCGGGAAATTTTTGCTAGTGCACACCCTAAACACAAAGATTTACATCACAAAGAATCTATCTGGAAAACTATTTCAGAAAAATATTGATTATTATTAAATAATAATAAATAAAATAAAATAAATAATAATAAAAAATAAATAATATATATATTTTATTGAATATTATTGACTAAAATATTTACTTTAAAGTTAATGCTAATTTTTCATCGCCGCATATTGGTTCAGGTACTCGCATAGTTGATTCCTTTGTAAGATCTTTTTTAACCAATGATAAAATAAAATAAAATTGTAAAAAACTGCAATACCCTTAACGGTTCTATTTGGAGGGTGCTGGAGACACGTGTCCCCAGCACCGCCCCGGTTTTTCGTTCGTAGTGCCTGAACAAAGTTCGTACAAATTTCGGGAATAGGCATACAAATACGTACAAAATAAGTACTAAATGATGAGACCAAAAAAACTGCAATACCCTTAACGGTTCTATTTGGGGGGTGCTGGAGACACGTGTCCCCAGCACCGCCCCGGTTTTTCGTTCGTAGTGCCTGAACAAAGTTCGTACAAATTTCGGGAATAGGCATACAAATTCATACAAATTGCATGATAAATATTTAGCAAAAAAAAAATTCGAATTTCATATGTGGGGGTGCTGGGGACATGTACGTTATAATAACGGGGCGCCGGAAATATTATATTAATTAAAGACAAGCGTATATATAACAATAATTTATAAATAATAATAATAATAATAATTAAATATGCGGGCCCGTATTACTCATAACAATACGAATAAATAATAATTACTAATCTAACACTAATATAAACAAAGACTAATTCTCATGTACCATATATAAAGAATAACAACAATAATAAAAAAAAAAAAATGATAAACAAAGGAGTATGACCTGTATTGCTGTCTGCTAATTCGGCACGACCACGTGAACATCCAGTCCGGTAAGGCGACAGACTCTTGACCTCGACGTATCTCGCATATATATATATATATATAATACGTATAACGTCGCAAGGGTTATATAATATGCAACGTAGTGTGGCGTACACGTTATCTGTCGGTGGATTCCCTAAATAGATTCCTACATCATTTTCAAATAATAGCTCTTGTTCTCCTTCAATGGAAGGAACTTTTTCTGAAGAATTTGAAGGATTAGAGTCAGAAACGAAAAGAGATGAGGGTTGATTAATTTGGGTGGTTTCATTTTTACTTTCAGGTTTTTTTTTCTTCTCAAAAAAGTTTAAAATCGATGGCTGACTTGTTCGTTTCATTTTGTTTCTGTTATAAAAAAAAATTAATTTTTGAATAATATGTAATCTTATAAAATAATTTGAATTATCAAATTATAGAATATTATAAATTAGAATCCCTAGAGTGAAAATAGTCCGCCCAGTGAACAACAAAAACATTATAATATTCGATATTCAAAAAACTATATTTTTATTCTAAACGGTAATATAAAAAACGGAAAACCTATAAAATACGTGTTTCGCGAATAAACTAAAAAAAACTTAGAAATGACGGTCGTAACATAAAACCAATTGTGCAGATAATAAGAAATAATTTAATATCAATATCATAGTAATATAAAAAAAATCAACTTAACAATGATTAACATGGATAGATCAAACAATGGATAGCGTCAACAACGTGTTGTTTCGACGTCGCGCGTCGGTCATTGTGGCAAGACTGCGAATGTCAACTATATGTTGACATCGGCAGTAAACGTTTTAAATATAAATGAAAAAAAAAATAACAATTTGATGTTCAAAATAAATAATTCTGATTGTATTTATATAATATAAATTATTAAAATTAATAAATTACCTGCTTTAGCTGGAAAATAATACTTAGGTTACACGTAAACTGACACAACATCAATGCGTAACAGCTCGAGGAAAAATGACTTGATGTAATTATATAAATCGGTAATTTCGTAATTTCAAACACGGTGATAAATTCTTATACTATTAATAAACTATTATTAGCAGTATTGCTGGTATGGCCGTGTGCGTCGTGGGTCATAATAAGGAACGAGCACGCAATTGTGTAGTGTCTGTAGTCAATATTTTATATAAATAACTATTACAATATAACATTAGATATCAATCTAGATAATCATTATTTTTCATACCAAACGCGTACTTGTAAAATTGTTTTACATAAATATTCATCTTCAATCTTCATTATAATTTAGCAATATATTATTTTCCTAATGTTTTACTAAAAAGTCATTTTTGTTGTTTGTAGTACCTACATAAAACCTAGCAATTAATACGTAATTTTTTTTGATTATTATTATTATTAATAATTAACAAATGAGGGGGGGGGTTTGAACCCCTCAATTACATTACTATGTATTATCTAGGGTCTTTTGGTTATATCCGTCGTCGGATAACACCAATACGATTTGCACTCTCTCAGAAGAGTAATAAATAGATGTAAACGCAGTTGAGTACGAGTATAAATATATTATGCTCGACACGAGACAAAAAATAAAAAGGAAAGAAATAACAAATAGTATCGCTCGACAAAACGTAAGACGACAAAAAAATGGCGGCGTTCAAAAAAAGAAAACGAAACGTACGAACATGAGTCTGGTTCGACGGATCGGAGGCCAGAGCGAGCCGAGCTTGATCGAACGATCGAAGTAACCGTCAAACGGCGTATAAAACAAGTTAACAACATAAATGGTAAAAGTATACAATATAAAATATAAATCACGGGTTAACAGTTGGTATTACATATAAGTGGGGCTATGAGCCGTGTCCCCACATTACTCCCCCCGAGAAAACAAAAAACGAACTCGTTTTTTGGTGGCATCGACTGCTTGGGCTGCGTAGCTGTGGTCGATGATCGGATCTTCGCGTTGAATGAAGGCTGGTTTCAGTCGGTCGATGGAAATCCAAGCCGTGGCCCTGTTCCGTTGAATCCTGAATGTTTTCTCGCGGCGCTCGAGCACTGCATGCGGGCCCTCGTAACGTGGTTGAAGTGGCTGCTTGGTCGCGTCGATTCGAACGAAGACGTGACTGACCTGACTTAGGTCGGTCGGTATAAATGTGGAGTGTCGCGTATTGTGATTCGTCCCGGGCGTATGTCGAAGTCGACCCATGGTGTCCCGTAGTACCGCTACCAACTCGGGAGGTCGAGGTTCGGCTTGAGCAGGGTGAAAATACTCGCCTGGGAGTCGTAGCGACGTACCGTAAACTAGAGCGGCTGGGGTCTGTCCGATGTCGGCCTTCACTGTATTGCGTAATGCGAGAAGCACGATAGGTAGCGTCGTTGCCCAGTGCGGTGATTAGTGTGCAGTGAGCGCGGACTTCAGCGTTCGATGAAAACGTTCCACCATGCCATTGGACTGCGGGTGGTATGGCGATGTTCTCGTGTGCACTATGCCGAATGTCGAAGCAAGCGACTGGAACAACTCGGACTCGAACTGTCGACCCTGGTCAGTGGTGATGGTGTCAGGTACGCCGAAACGTGCTATCCAATTTGTGGTAAGAAGGTGAGCGACAGCGTATGCGGAAATATTTTCCAATGGCCATGCTTCCGGCCACCGAGTGAATCTGTCGACGACAGTGAGAAGATACTTAAAACCCTTGGACGGAGGTAGCGGACCGACCAGGTCGATATGGATGTGCCCGAAACGTCGCTCGGGCGGAGCGAAAGGCGTTATTCCGGTCGACGTATGTCTGTGTACCTTAGCGCGTTGACATGATTCGCAGCATCGAGTCCAGTGAGTAATATCGCGATTCATGTGCGGCCAGCAGTATCTCGACTTGATGAGCGAGAGAGTGGTGCGAACTCCACCGTGGGCTTGATTGTGCAACGCGTTAAATACATTGCGTCGATGTATCAACGGTACGTACATGCGTGCTTCGCCAGTCGAATAGTCCGCGTACAGTATACCGTCGTGTGTGACGCGAGACTGCAGTCGCAATGAACTCCGAGTGCTGTCAGCGATAAGCGACTGCAGTTGCTGATCGGCTGCCTGGTCGACGGACCACTGTCGTAAAGTGGGCAGTTGCTGTGTTTGAGCGATCTCGAGTCTTGATAGGGCATCCGGTATGATGTTGTCCTTCCCCTGAATGTGCTCGACGTCGTTAAGGTATTGAGACATGAATGAGATCTGTCGGACCTGTCGGTCGTTTATTTTTTCGGACTTGAGTGTAAACATGTACGTGAGCGGTTTGTGGTCTGTTCGAAGTATCGTACGTCGCCCTTCGATCAAGTGGATGAAATGGCGGGTGCCCAGGTACGCAGCGAGGAGTTCTCGATCATAAGTACTGTACCTTCGTTCAGTGGGGGACAGTTTTTTGGAAAAGAACCCGAGTGGTTGCCATTCGTCTTCGACGTTTTGTTCGAGTACGGCCCCTACGGCGTTGCTTGACGCGTCCGTGTTGAGACGTAGCACTGTGTCGGTGCTCGGGTGCATAAGTTGTGCGGTATCGGCGAGAGCTCGAGGGCAGGTATCGAAAGTTGCTCGAGTCGTGTCTAACCATTGGAGCGTTCCGTCTCGTTTTTTGATTTCGGCGACCATGTTGTAGAGGGGTGCTTGAACCTCGGCGGCGTTCGGCGTTCGGTCGACACGACTTACCGTCGATGACGTGTCCGAGAAAAGACATGGTGTCCGTCGCGAAGATGCACTTGGCCGGGTTGATCGCGATGCCGTATGTTTGAAACCGTCCGAGAACGTCGCGGACGTGTTTTTCGTGCTCGTTTACGTCACGAGAAAAAATTAAGACGTCGTCAATATACGCGAAAACGAAATCCAGTCCGCGTAGAATGTCGTTTATCAGTCGTTGAAACGTTTGGGCGGCGTTGCGTAACCCGAAGCACATGACGGGGAACTCGAAAAGTCCGAACGGTGTCGTAACCGCGGTCTTATGAACGTCATCCGATTTGATTGGTACCTGGTGATATGCTCGTACAAGGTCCAATTTTGTGAAAATGCTTTTTCCTGCTAAGTTCGCGGTGAAGTCGTGCAGGTGCGGTAATGGGTAACGGTCGGCTTTAGTGACTGCGTTGAGACGTCGGTAATCTCCGTATGGTCGAAATGTGCCATCCTTCTTGCTGACGAGTAATAGTGGGCTGGCCCAAGAACTCGACGATGGTCGACAGATGCCTTTCTGTCGCATGAACTCGAATTCCTGTCGTGCGATTTGTAGTCGGTCGGGCGGCAGACGTCGTGGCCTGGCGAACAGAGCGGGTCGAGTAGTGTTAAGCTCGTGTACTACGTCGTGTAGGAACTTGGCTGGGATCGGTGATTCCCGCGTGACTTCCGGGAAATCGAGTAAGATGGTGGTCCATTTGGTCGGTCTGGAGACTGTGAAAATCGAACTGTCGGTGATGTTGGCTGCGAAAATGGCTTTGATTGACCTTTGATCCGCGAGGTCGACGAGGCGATTGTTGCGTATGTCGATCAACAAACCATAATAGTGTAAGGGCCAACTACGGCCCGCCATAATTTAATATCTGGCCCGCGAAAGAAATATAATATTTTACATTTACGTAAAAAAAAAATTTAAGTATACATTCTTCATATTTAATCCCGTATCGCCATATCGTAGCGTTTTTGTTGTTACAATGTCACAAATAGCATTACCGTAAGTAGTAATAAAATGGGGCTTCTGCGTCCATTTTTCCAGGGAGAAATTTTTTTTAAAAAAAAAATTTCAAATATGTATAATGGGGCTTCTGCGTCCATTTTTCCAGGGAGAAATTTTTTTAAAAAAAAAATTTCAAATATGTATAATGGGGCTTCTGCGTCCATTTTTCCAGGGAGAAATTTTTTTAAAAAAAAAAATTTCAAATATGTATAATGGGGCTTCTGCGTCCATTTTTCCAGGGAGAAATTTTTTTAAAAAAAAAATTTCAAATATGTATAATGGGGCTTCTGCGTCCATTTTTCCAGGGAGAAATTTTTTTAAAAAAAAAAAATTTCAAATATGTATAATGGGCCTTCTGCGTCCATTTTTTGCAAAAAAGATTTCAGTGTACACATCGTTTTCACGTACTCTAACTGTTTAAATTTATAAAAAATACTAAATATTAGTTAGAGATGTAGTTTACTTTATATTTTAATAATTTTATTATGTTGAAAAATATTTGTTCATAATTTCCTCTATAAGCAAAAAAAAAAAAAAAAAATATCAATTTTTCGAAAATATATACATTTATGTTTTAATTCAATTTTGCAGAAGGATTTAGTACGATATTATTGTTATACAAGTTTATGTTTTCTATAAATATAACATCTGTTTCAAACGGAATATTGTATGTTATTCAACAACGTTTTAGCCACCGAATTATCGGATTCGGAGTCATGTTAAAGGTATTGACAGTCATTATAGCAGCACACGAAACAGGCAGCTCGGAACGATACACCTAATAACGTGGAACTCTAAGAGAGTTACTGGAACCATGCCATCTGCATGCTAGACATGTCGTACCTCTAACCGATCACATCTACAGAATGTAATTTTCCTTAGATAAATTTTTTATGAATATACGATTCTATATTTTCCGCTAGCGTTATTAATTTTTTTTTATATTTAAAACCATGTTTTTAATGCTTATAGCTCATTCCGTTAACGAATTAGTGATTGATTACATGCTCAATATAGTGATTTTTTAAAACAGTTAAAATATTATACACATTTATAAAATGGATTTATTAGCAGAAATTGAAATTGATATTGCTACAATTGGAATAATTTACCCATCACGTTTTTCTTATACTGAATTAGCAGAATTTTATACTCAATTAAGTAAACTTCAAACTTTAGCTGCTAGATGCGGTATCGAAAAAATAAATGATCATTATAATATCTGTCCGTGGTCAAATAAAAATTGTTTATGTGGGCCAGATACTTGTTCATGTATAACTGCTAATTTCACTTTCCATGATTTGAAAAAAAAAATGTTGTTCATAAAACAAAGATTGTTGGTGAAATGAAAAAATAAAAGTAAGTGGTAGAAATGTGGTATAAAATTAATTTCTATAACGTCTGCTAACACTGATTTTTTAATTTGTCTTAAAAATATTATAATTTTACAGTTGTCTGTGATTTGAAGAAACTCAAATAAGTAATTAAAGTATCGTTGTGAATCATATCGAGGATATTGTAATTATATAGAATAATTCTTATTTTATTAAACAGAGGTTTTGAATATGTAAAAATTATTGTCATACATATGATTGAACACTGTATGATCAAATTGATTAATACATTTGTATACTAATATTAATTTAAGAATTTAATAAGTTTAATAAAAATTGATGATATTATTACGTAAATGTATGGTTTTACATATACACTGCGTAACTGCTCGCTAAACCGAGTCATATTACGTCTTACAAAGTAAAACCATACATTCATATTATAATAAATTTTAAAAATCCATTATATTGGTTAATAAATGATATTATTACTACTTAAATGTTTTATTTTAATCTTAATATATTCGTGAACACTGTGTTCTAAAGGTTTAAGGCGTCTCACTTAAAGTTAATATATCCAAGTTCAAATCATAATAATAATTTAATAAGTAGGGATAAAATTGATGTAGTTCTATAATAATTAAATAGGTAGCAGTTCAATCGATGTAGGTAAGTATAATAAAAAGGTATGTCTTAAACCATTAGAACACAGTGTTCACTTTTTTTCTTTTTTTTTTTTTTTTTTATCTCAATATATAAATAAAATAAATTGTTTACCATATTAGTCATGTGTGCGACGTTAAGCGAGACCGGTTGTATTCACTGTGTTAAAATTTTAAAATTAATTAAACGTATTTTAGAAAAAAATCAGAATACAAAACAACGACGATCAACTAGGATAAGAAGAGTACCGTTACGTTATTGTAATATTTAGAATATATATTATTTTAATCATGTCTTCATTAGTTCCAATTGTTGAAAAAACAAAATTTGAAATTCATAATAAAAAATATGTTTCAGTTGGATATTTAGTTAATAAAGAAATTTCAACTGTTGTATTAATCGAATCAAGTAAAAATGTTTTCATACTAAATTTAGCAAATTGGAATGATTTAATGCTTGATTCAAATTTTAATTTAATTTTTAAAAATGTACAAACACATTCCAAGTCCCCAGTTCAAATAAATGATAATTTATGTTATACAATAAATGCAAAATACTCTTCAATTACATTAAAATTAGATAATCATCAGGTGACATTAAGTGTTATTGATCTATGTCGTTTAAAACAAATTCAAATTTGTATTGAATCATACATCTTAGAAAAGCAGAAGAAAATTAGTGATTATCAAAATTATTTCAATTTATTCTACTCAGCATTAAAAGAATCTATATCAAATCTTCCAGCTAGCTGTCAATCAAGTGCTTTTACATATCAATTTATACAAAATTATGATTATAACTCCAACTTGAAGGGTATGTCTTTAATAAGCGAAATCCAACAGTATCAATATGCTGCATTGTCTAATTTAATATTAAAAGATTTATACGAGTAGAAATTTTCAATTATTTAGCATTATCAAGATTAATAGATCAGTATTAATAAATAAAATTAAAATAAATGATCAGTTGAAATATAAATATTGTATTTATATTTTTATTATATAATATAATTTTGTTTTTTCTATGTTTTTGTTTTTCAATTCGATATAAAATTACAAGATTAATACTACTAGAGATATTACAGTTATTTGGTATTAATAAATATAATAAAATAAGTAACCGGTTGAAATATAACTTTGTATTTTTTATTTTCGTATGAAATATATATTTTTATTATATAATATAATTTTTGTTTTTCTATTTGCATTTTTTTTTTTTTTTTTTTTTTTGTTTTTCAATTTGATATAACATTGCAGTTATTTGGCATTACCAGACATTAATAAATATAATAAAATAAGTGACCGGTTAAAATATAACTTTGTATTTTTTATTTTCGTATGAAATATATATTTTTATTATATAATATAATTTTTGTTTTTCTATTTACATTTTTTTTTTTTTTTTTTTTTTTGTTTTTTCAATTTGATATAACATTGCAGTTATTTGGCATTACCAGACATTAATAAATATAATAAAATAAGTGACCGGTTAAAATATAACTTTGTATTTTTTATTTTTGTATGAAATATATATTTTTATTATATAATATATTTTTGTTTTTCAATTTGATATAACATTGTAATTGTTTAGCATTAGCAGATATCAGTAAAGCTAGAAATATGGAAATAAAAAAATAATTTAAACATAATATTATATTTTAATATAAGATATTCTCGTTTTATTAAAAGATTATTTTGTATAATATTATAATCAGTTATTATCTATCTTGCGCTTGGTTATTTGTTTTTTCGAGTCGTCTACAAATCTCCCCGATATTGATTCGATGAGTTTGTTTAATTGATTGATGATATTCACATCTTTTGATATTTTTTTCGATGTATGCATCCTTATCGAACACATAGAATGTTTCCATCTAATAAAACATCAAACATGTACATGATTATTTCAATAATTTCCTATATCATAAAACTATTAAAATATAAATTCTTGAAAACAAAGATAAACTCTTTAAGTCATGATGTCGGAACAAGCTTAGGCCCAAACCCAGAAAACGAAATCAACACAACACAATTTTTAAAAGCAACTAAATTAATAAATTTACTTTAAGATAAAATACCAATATTGTAAAATTATATATACATATAGATGTATTTTTTTATTTTAATATAACACTAATGACCTCAACTGTCAAAGCGGAAATGTAAATTTCAGGATAAAAAAAAAAAAAAAAAACTATTTATAAAACTAAAATAATCAAATAATTTTAGTACCTTTCTGCTGGTGCAACATTTTTAATATCTTGCATTTTATAATGCTGTAAAATCCAATAATCCTCGCCATTCGTTATCGGATATTTAAATGTATAATTATGTTTATCCTGCTTGACAGTCATCGAATTCGCACTTTCTTCATATACATTTTCCGTCTCAATAATCTCCCCGATTTTATCTAAATATGATGTATTCTAAAAAAAAATGGTTGCAAATTCTAATTATATTTTTTTTTTTATTTTTTTATTTTTCATGAAATTCAAACATTTTAATAATTTTTAATACCTTTTGCTGTTTCATTTTTTTTTCTGACGATGTTGGGTTTGACAAAGATTTTCGCTTGGCAACTTTAGCTTTCCCTTTACTCTTATTTTTACCCATATCACTCATATTTTCAGTAAACTGAAATAATAATATTAAAATATAAAAATGTTTTATGTTTAAAACAACTATTTACTTACATCAGATGTAACTTCCTCGTCTGTATCAACTTCAGATACTGGTGTATATCCTTGAAAACTTTCCATTTTTTATAAGAACAACAAAAAATTTACTTTAATGATTTAGCAAGATTGAAATTAAAACACTATTTTATTTATAAATACAGTCAACACTTAAAAAACACGTTGGACGCTTCACTGTAGAGTGATAATATTATATGAACTGCTTACACCTTTTATAGTAGAAATAGGCACTCCTACCATTGAGAAAAATCAGTTAAATTAATTAATTATTCACCTTGTGTTTGTCGATTATAAAACCACATGTAATAAAATAAATATATACAATTATTCTATAAAATTAAAAATACATCATAAAAAATCCAACAGGTATAGCAATAATTACGTCTAGAGTTGTAAAAATATTTAATTATTTTCACTGGAAATCGTGCATAATCATTTCTTAGAACATAAAATGCAGTCACCATGTAGGTTATTATTGTTTATAGATCGCAAAAAACATGTTTAATTTGATTGCATACAGACCTATCTCAATATTAAAATAATTGGAATATTCAGAAATCATACATGATCATTTCTTAGAACGTAAAATGCAGTCATTCAGTTAGGTTATTATTTTTATAGATCGTAAAAAACGTGTTTAATTTGATTGTGTACAGACCTACCACAATATTAAAATAATTGGATGTTCAGAAATCATACATAATCATTTCTTAGAACGTAAAATGCAGTCATTCAGTTAGGTTATTATTTTTATAGATCGTAAAAAACGTGTTTAATTTGATTGTGTACAGACCTACCACAATATTAAAATAATTGGATGTTCAGAAATCATACATAATCATTTCTTAGAACATAAAATGCAGTCATCCAGTTAGGTTATTATTTTTATAGATCGTAAAAACGTGTTTAATTTGATTGCGTACAGACCTACCTCAATATTAAAATAATTGGATATTCAGAAATCGTACATAATCATTTCTTAGAACATAATATACAGTCATAGAGGTAGGTTATTACCTATTAAAAGCTGTTTCATATGAATAGTATTTAAGTGTAATTTGTATTTGTTAGAACCGTAATGCTTACTAAAACAACTCTGGTCTTTGTATTCAGTTGTGTTACTTTTCTCATACAGAGAGCATCTATAAGCTTACTTTTCCACAACACATGAAAAATATTATTCACCGTCAAAAAAAATGTAAGTATTTACAAACATATTTTTTATACATTTAGATTGTTTTAAATTTATTTATTTCCATTAAAAATAATACTCAGTTTTGAATTATAATTGTTAAATCAAGTTATAAAATATATTTTATTTATTTTTTTTTTAAAAAACTATTATTATTATTATTTTTTAGTGAAAATGCCACGAATTTTAAAAAGAACTCGTATGAATGTGATTGAAGATGGACTTGTTGAAATAGAGCGATTTAAAACAACTTCAAAAACATTCGTCTTGAAAAATTTAAACAAGTTTTTAGATTTTAAACAATTTTTTAACTATAGTTCAAACATGTTAATTCATAAATTAGAAAAAGCATCATCAAATACCTCAATTAAATTTAATTTACATTTAGACTGTTTATATGAGAATTTAATATTGAAAGAAGAACGTGATATATCTTTTAAAACAAATAATGTATTAGGATATTCACAATCAGATTTTTCTAATTTATTAGATAAAATGTTTAATAAGATTTTAAATGAAGAGAATGATTTCGTTACAAAAGGTAGTGGATGGAGTTTAGTTTCAACAGATTTGTTACAATTAAGAATAAATTATGTAAATCCTCTTAATGGTTCAACTTACATAAGTCTACCTAAATTCATACAAAATAAAAAAGCAGTAATAAATGTAAAGAATACAGATAAAAAATGTTTTAAATATGCAATTCTTTCGAAATTTGACACTCGTCTAAATAAAAGCAAATTTAGCAAACATAATTTTAATATTTTAGAAAAAAAATCTGGCTTAAATTTTAAGTGTATTGACTACCCGACACCTATTAAACAGATTAAGAAATTTGAGCGTATTAATAATGTTTCAGTAAATGTGTTTAGTTTAAACGATAAAAGTATAATTTTTCCATTATATATCAATAATACTGAATGCATCAATCATTTCGATTTATTTTTTTTCACTAAAAATGAAACATCACATTATACCTATATAAGTAATTTTTCAAGGTTTATACGAAATCAGAGGACTAAACATAAATCTAAATTAATTATATGTAAAAGATGTTTCACCGTTTTCAATAATAGACCTTGTAAGAATAAATTTTGGGGCACTCACGGACTTAAAAAACATAAAACTATATGCAATAAAAATAAACTTGGACGACCGATAATGTTTGAGAATGGTGATGATGATTTCATATATTTTAAAAATTATCAAAAAACACAGCGAATACCTATCGTAATTTATTCAGACTTCGAATGCTATTTAAAGAATGTTTTAACTAAACAATGTAATAATAAATGTAAAACACGTTTAACACGTAAACATAAATTAATGAGTTATGCATTTTATGTAAAAATAGATTATTCAATTATACCTAAATACTTGATTAAAAAATTTGAAATTCCTACAAAAATTCAAACATTTAGCGGTAGTAATCCAGCAAGAAATTTTATGAAAACGATAACAGATATAGGTATAAAAATTTATAGTCTTTATCAAATCAATATACCTATGATTAAATTAACTATTAATGAAGAGGCGAGGTTTCAAAATACAACAAAATGTGAATGCTGTTTAAAATCATTCGAAAAAAATAACCTTTTGAAAGTTCGAGATCATAACCATTTTACAGGTGTTTTTAGATCTGTACTATGTTTACCATGTAACTTTGATTTAAAAAACGTATCTTTTGTACCAATTTACTTTCATAATTTAAATTATGACAGTCATTTTATAATTAAAGAACTCGGTCGTGATGATAAGGATATTTATGTAATACCAAATTCATCCGAAAAATATATAACATTTAGTAAAACAATTGTAGACAAGTTTAGTATTAAATTTATTGATACTTACCGTTTTATGTCAGAATCTCTAGGAAATTTAGTAAAAAATTTATCTGAAGATAAAACAAAATTTAGACAAACTTTAAAAGTATTTTCTAAATCAACTTTAGATCTAGTTTCACGGAAAGGTGTATTTCCTTATGAGTATGTTTCCGATTTAAGTAAATTAAATGACACTTGCCTACCTCCGAAACATGCATTTTATAACTCGTTAATAGATGAGGAAATTAGTGATGAAGATTATTTACACGCACAAAATGTTTGGACAGCATTTAATATAAAAAATTTATTAGAGTATAATATTCTATATTTGAAGTGTGACGTTTGTATTCTTACAGACGTTTTCGAGAATTTTAGAGATCTGTGTTTAAAAACATTCAAATTAGATCCCTCTCATTTTATAACTGCACCGGGTTTTGCATTCGAATGCATGTTAAAACATACTAGGGTTAAATTAGAACGTCTTAAATGTTATGATATGCAACTTATGTTAGAGGAAGGTATACGAGGAGGAATTTGTCAGTCGGTTAAAAGATATGTTAAGGCTAATATACCGAATGTTGAAAATATTAAATACGATAAAAACAAACCGAATACATGGATAGCTTATTTAGACTGTGTAAATCTCTATGGAAAGTCTATGCTATCTTCACTACCGTATCAGAATTTTGAATGGTTTGACAATTTAGATTTAGACGTATCGACGATTGACGATAACTCAGATTTTGGTTATATCTTAGAAGTGGATACAGATTATCCTAAGACCTTACATAAATTACATAATGAATTTCCATTTTTACCTCATAATACATATCCACCAAATTCAAAAGTTAAAAAACTTCTTACGACGCTAACTCCAAAAAAAAATTACATTGTTCATTATAGAAATTTAAAACAGGCTATTGCTAATGGGATAAATGTAACCAAAGTTCATAGAATTATTCGCTTTAAACAGTCTAAATGGATGGCGTCATATGTAGAACTGTGTACTAGCATGAGAGTTAAATCAAAAAATGAATTTGAGAGACAATTCTGGAAATTATTAGTTAATAGTGTTTTCGGGAAATGTATGGAGAATGTTAGGAAACAAATGTCAATTAAATTAGTGAGTAATGAAAAAAAGGCACATAAACTAATGAGTAAACCGTTTTTTAAAGACAGAACGATATATTCTAAAAATTTAGTTGCTATACATATGCATAAAGAAAAAATTAAATTTGATAAACCAATATATGTAGGATTTGCTATATTAGATATTTCTAAAACAATAATTTACGATTTTCATTATAATGTAATGAAAAAAAAATATAAAAATAATTTAGGCATTATTTATTCAGATACCGATTCTTTAATATACGAAATTCAAACTGATAATTTTTTTAATGATTTAAACACTGAATTATCATCATATTTCGATACATCAAATTTTCCAAAAAATCATTATTGTTATAACACAGACCGTAAAAATCAACCAGGTTTTTTCAAAGATGAGCTAAAAGGACGTATTATATTAGAATTTATCGGATTACGTCCTAAACTTTATACGTATAGAGTAGGTGATTTAGAAATTAAAAAAGCTAAAGGTGTAAAAAAATATATTATTGAAAAACATTTAAAGTTTGATGAATATTTAGATATATTAAACGCATACATTTACAATTTATCAATTGACAGTAAAATAGCATATCGTGATATGAATTATATTCAATCGAACAAGCATAAAGTCTATTCTAAAACTACGAATAAACTAGTTCTAAGTGCAAATGATGATAAAAGGTATATAATGAGTGACGGAATCAATACACTAGCATATGGACATTATAAAATAAAAAACGAATATTGAATTGCATATTTAAATCTTTTTTTCAATCTATGTTTTTTCATATACTGTTTTTACAATTTTTATAATATTTATATATTTTTTTTTTATTACGTTTTTGTATAATTATTTTTAGAAAAATGTAAATAAAGTTTTATTAAACATAAACATATATTTATAAAAGATGTTATTACAGTTTATTATTAAAAATATATTATTATGTATTTATGTCTTTTCGATTTTAATAATAAAAATATGCATTAATATTGTAATCTAACCGCTTAACATACATATATTTATAAATGATGTTCTTAGAGTTTTACAAGATAAATATTTTATTATAATATAACTATATGTAAACATAAATATAGATTTATAGATTATATAAGTATTAAAATTAATGTAATAATAATAATAGTAATGTGTATTTTTTTTTTTTTTTTTTGTCTCATTGTTTATTTAGCAATATCATTAATATCCACCCAGGAATTAAAATTATTATTGTAACCTAACCACTTAACATACATTTTATTCCTATTTTTCCTAATAATACGTTCAATGAGAAACGTGTCTGGGAAGTTAGTCTTTTGAATTTCTTGTTCATAAAAGCATCCTAAAATTGTTTTATTTGATAAATCTTTCAATTTATATGTTGTTGGATTTGTTGGTAGTATATTTGAAATTTGGAACACCTCTGTAGTCCAATTCGGTGTATATCCCTTAGCAAAAGTATGTTTATATTTTGAAATTCTAACTTTATCATTTATTTTAAATTTTGATTTTTTCGGCATTATATTATTTATTGAATGTTTTAACAATTTTGTTCGGGCTTCATGAGGTGTACACTTAATTGTAGAATGTACTGAATTATTATAGCTGTTTATTAATTTAGATATTGAATTACACCAATTCCATGAACCTGTTGCCGTAAAATGTTTGTAAATTCTATTTTTTAATGTTCTTATAACACGTTCAGCCATCGCAGGCTTTATATTAGTATACGTGGAATAGTGCTTTATATTAAACTTTTTCATAAGAACTTGAAACTCTTTATTATAAAATTCAGTTCCATTATCAGTTTGTAATAATTTAGGTTTATTTAATTTTAATATTTTATACATACCTAAAGCAACGTCTTTTGCGCTTTTATTTTTTAATGCTTGTACCCATACATATTTAGTATACGTATCTATAACTATAAGAATAAATCTAAACCCTTTATTTTTCCTAGAATGAGATTGTATATCCATCAGATCTGCTTGCCAAAGATCGTCTTTAAACCTTGTTATAATACAATGACGAGGAAATCTTTTTCTCACCGATCGATGTAATTCGTTAGCAATACCTCTTAAGGCTAACATTATACTATTATATCTAGCTCACGCAATTCTTCTAAAATGGAAATAATTTCATTATTAACACCTGTGTTACCGGCTGCTTGCGAAGATAATAAAAGATTTAACCTCATAACCAATTCATTAGGATCATCGTAATACACTAATTGTGTTCGAGGTAAAACATTCTTATATAACCCAGAACCTTCAACGTCTGATTTACTAGGTACAGTAAATTTAATTAAGTTTTCATCATTTTGGTTTTCACTAGACTCAATTTTCTGCTGAGAAAAATCAAACGGACGGTTAGTCAGCGGAATTTTGTTATCAGACGTCTTAACTTTTTTATTAGGATGATTAGAAAACATATGCGCAGGTGTTAAATCTAATTTTACGGTCGATATTTTTTGTGGTTCCATTATAGGAGTATTAGATTTTGATTCAGCCTTCATGCGTTCATACAGCGGTTTTATAATATTAGTCCACTTAAAGAAACTATTAGCTTTAGGTTTCCCGTCAGGTTTGAGATGTACTTTTGTATATTTCAAAATTTCAAAATACGATTCGACATCGGTAAAATTCATTCCACTAGGATTTTTCTCACATAGTAAAGACTGAAGACCTCTAGTCCATGGAAAATATTGGTCACCAACATTTAATTGGTTATTAATAAAGATGACAGGAAACGACCCTATTTTAAGTTTATCGCTTTTTTTATCATAATATAAACCAAATGTTTTATCGTACGTTCTAAGTCTTGGAGAAGTGTTAAAAAAATGTGTAAAGTCTGAAATCTCACTGTCCTCGCCATCGGATTCGTGTTTAATCGTATTATATTGTATTTCGTTTTTTTCAGCAATCGATTTAAGCGGATCGATAAGCGGTTTAAACGTTTCTTGAAAATAATTTTTAGAATCAATAATACCACGCTTCAGTTCCATAGTTTTTTGTTTAATATTATCTCTACTCAATATCAATTTTTTTAATACTACCTCGCTGTCTGACATTTTTATGAATGAGGAAAAATTAAAATTGTGTGAGGTATTTATGTGTTATTTGATATCTATAAACGAATGGAATCCTGATCTATATCTACCATTATTCATTTCGCATGTTTTATCAACAACTATGAAACCATAATTTACAAGATTCCAACATTCATGACATATTTTTCGAAATTTTGAAAAATCCATATCTGTAGAACAGTGGTCGTTGAAAATATGGTGTAAATTTTTATCGTCCTGTTTAAATATTAATAAAAAGTTTGCGTTATCTCGTATAAGCTGTTTAGGTATTTTTGAATATGTTTGTGCTAAATAGAATACTGAATTTGCGCCAGAATGTCTACCCATACTGAAATAATCTCGAATTGGTGTCTGAGTATCACAAATAACATCATCAAATATAAAAACAGAATTTTTTTTTACTAAATTCGGTTTAATAACTTTTTCAGCATTGGTAAATGTAAATAAATTAACACCTTTAACCCCATTAATTATTTTTTTTAAAAATGAATATTTTTCTTGGTCAGGTGTTTTCGAGTATAAATAGATATTTTCAAATTTTAAACCATTTCTATTTACAATCAGGTTGAACATAACATTTGTTTTTCCACATCCAGAAGGTCCTACAACTATACCTCGTATACTGTCAGGTAAAAGTGGACCGTGTCTCGATGGTTGTTTTACTATATTTGAATCCACGTTTTCAATATCAAGTCTATGTTTCTGTTCGATTAGCCGCATTTTCGTGCATTTATATATAACGTGAACTCTAAATATTTAGCTAGTTTAATGTGATGTGTTCCACTGGTAAGTCACGAAATAATACTGGTAGAGGATTCCTAAATTCACTTATAAATAGTTTACCGTTTGAAGCCCACGTCCCTGGATATCAATTTTGTGGACCCGGTACAGAAGTAGCAGATAGAATCATAGCCGGTCAACAAGGTATAAATCCGCTAGACAACGCATGTAGAAGTCATGACATTGCATACTTGAAATCTAAAGATTTGAACATTAGACATAAGGCAGATAAAATTTTAGAGAATCGTGCGTGGGAAAGGGTAAAAGCTGGAGACAGTTCTTGGAGAGAAAAAGCCGTTGCATATGGTGTAGTGAACGTTATGAAAGCTAAACAAAAATTGGGTATGGGATATAATACTAAGAAAAGGATTGTGAAAAAACGTAAAAAACCTAAAAAAAATGTAAATAGAATAATTCCATGCCCCTCACAAATAGGAGGAGGTATCCCTATACGCTCAGTATTCGCTGGATTATCAGCTCTAGGAAGTCTGGTATCAGGTGTTTCAAGTGCTTATACTGCTGTAAAGAATTCTAGAAAAAAAGGAAACGGTTTATACTTAAACACGTCTACAGGTAAGGGTTTATATTTGAATAAGAGAGGATCTGGATGTAAAAATGTGAATAAGAAAAAAAACTAATTGGAACGCTACCCAACAGACCGCTCACGCGTGATGATATTATAAAATACGTTACAAAGTTAAAAATAAATCATTTTCGCGGTGTCTTTTCACGTGATGACATGCCCGAGAAGCCTAATACAATTGAATGCGGGATAATAAACCTTGATCGATTGAGTGGAAAGGGTACTCACTGGGTAGCGTACTATAAAAATAAAAACGATATTACTTATTTTGATCCATTTGGTGATCTGGTGCCTTCAACGGAAACTCAAAAATATTTTAAAAAAAATAATATTTTTTATAATTACTTACGTTATCAAAATTATAATTCGTTCAATTGTGGGCATTTGTGTCTCGAATTTTTGCAATGCATGAATCAGTTACTCTAAGTCTAGCAGGAAAGAAAACGTCACTATCTTCAACTTATTTTCCATTGATTAACGTTTACGATGATTCGGAAATAGCTTTGCTGTCCTTGCAAACATATAATTCGTTTCCAAATGTAAATCAAACTAACAATCGTATAATAATACATTTTGATTCTCAATCGATAATGGAAATTACAATAAAAACCGGTTGTTATGAAATTAAAGATATTAAAGCTGAGATTTTGAAACATATTAATGAGCAAAAACCATTGAATGATAAAATAAGTAGAAAATTTGATATGTGGACTAATCCAAATGATTTTAAGTGTTATATTAAATGTAATGGTGTTATAATTTTCCCATTTGGAAGTTTAGCATCAATATTAGGATTTACTGAATCACGTTATGATGCGAGAAACACCATTCAATCAGAAAAAGCTGTTGATATAAACTCAATAAATTCTATAAAAGTGATGTGTAATATAGCTCAAGGTTCATTCGTTAACGGTAAACCATCTCACTCGATTTATGAATTTTTCCCTATCGAGAATACAGGAACTAAAATCATTCAAAGTCCTAATAATTTAATATATTACCCATTATTATCATCAACTATTGATAGAATACATGTTCATTTAGTAGATCAAGAAAACAATCCAATAGATAATTTTGAAGAAAAATTAACTATCGTTTTACACATCAAACGACACGGATCGTAACATGGGGCTTAAATTTTTCACTAAAATTAATAATAAAAGACCAATACATTCTATTAAACCCGTTAGTAATATATCTGGTTCTCATCTGACAGCAGGTAAAATTAAATTAACATTAAAGAGTAGAAATATTTTAAAAAGTTTAGGTTATCAATTAAAATAAAATGCCTGAAAGCGATATTTTAGATATTGACTCACATTATTTAACTGACTCGAAAATTAGTAAAGTCGAGTATCATTCATATGTGCCTTATACAAACTCGTTTGAAGTAAACGATGAAATACGTATTGCAGTTCAACAAACAGATGTTTTTCCATACCTTCATGACAGTTTTATTCTTATTGAGGGAAAAATGACAGACTCAACGAAAATCAAAATGTGTAATAATGCTTTATCTTATGCATTCGATCAGGTGCGATTAGAAATTAACGGAATAGAAGTAGATAGAACTCGTCTTCTCGGTGTGACTAGCACGTTAAAAGGATATTTATCGTGTACACCGAATAATTTGAATTGTTATGGAAATTCAGGTTGGTTATTACCGGAAAATAATATAACATCCATCGACGGTGCATTTAGTGCATGTATTCCATTAAAATATTGGTTAGGAATTTTTGAAGATTTCAAAAAAGTTTTAATAAATTCCCGGATTGAATTAGTATTAACAAGAAATAATAACGATACACATTTTTTAATTAATAAGACACCTGGTACTCCAATACCTGTTAATACCACTAGCAAGATTAAAATTGATAAGCTTGTTTGGAAGATTCCACATATTAGTGTTGACGATTCGGAAAGATTGAAAATAATGAAAATAATTGAGGAAGAAAAAAGTTTATTTATTCCCTACAGATCATTTGAAACATTTGAATATCCTGAACTCGGAGTTTCTAAGAGTGTGATTTGGAATTTAAAAACTGCATCTAAGTTAGAAAAACCACGTTATATCATACTTGGTTTGCAAAAAGAACGTAAAAACAATATTGAAAAAAATTGTAGTTATTTTGATAATTGTAACTTGACGAATGTGAGAGTAATTTTAAACTCAACTGTTTATCCTTACGATAATTTAAATTTAAATTTTAGTAAAAATAATTTCTCAGTATTATATGATATGTATACATCGTTTCAAGAATCGTACTATGGGAAAAATATACGTGAACCACTTCTAAATCTCAAAGATTTTAAAGAAAATGCTACAATTTTCGTCATCGATACTTCAAAACAAGTGGACACTGGTACAGCGTCAACTGTCGACGTTAGATTAGAAATCGAGGCATCAGAAAATCTTAACGGTGTTGCAGCTTATTGTTTATTAATTCATGATCGTATAATTGAATATGTACCATTAACTAGAGAAGTAAAAAAATTAGTATAAAATGTATTTTATGTTTTATTAATAAATAAATAAAAAAATTATTTAAATTTGTTTGTAAAAACCTTAATCACCCCTATCTAAATATTCTAAATAAAAGTATATTTAATTAATAATTGTTATGTGCATTTTTACATGTTACTCGTTTTACAGTCAGTAGAAATTGATGGTTAGAGTAAGTGAAAACGGTGTAAACACCTAAATCTTTCCACATTGCTACGTGTTACTCGTTTAACAGTCAGTAAAAATTAACGGTTAAAGTAAGTGAAAACGATGTGTACACTGAAATCTTTTTTGCAAAAAATGGACGCAGAAGCCCCATTATACATATTTGAAATTTTTTTTTTAAAAAAATTTCTCCCTGGAAAAATGGACGCAGAAGCCCCATTATACATATTTGAAATTTTTTTTTAAAAAAATTTCTCCCTGGAAAAATGGACGCAGAAGCCCCATTATACATATTTGAAATTTTTTTTTTAAAAAAATTTCTCCCTGGAAAAATGGACGCAGAAGCCCCATTATACATATTTGAAATTTTTTTTTTAAAAAAAATTTCTCCCTGGAAAAATGGACGCAGAAGCCCCATTTTATTACTACTACCGTATCTTATCTTATTTTCATACGATAGTAGTATTATAGTTATATTACTGTGCTCGTTGCGCGACCAATTTTATCTACATTGTAGTTTCTACAGCTATCGTGATCAGTGCGGTCTGGACTAATATAAATTTAAAGTTGTTATTACGTTGTGCATTGTAAAAGTTCATTATGTTTAACAAAAAACGGAAAATCAACTCGGAACATCGTGTTTTTAAAGATCAGTGGGAAGACGATTACTTTTGTATAGAATGGCAAAATAAAGGTATGTGCATAATATGTAAAGAAACTATTGCAGTTTTAAAAGAATATAACATAAAACGACACTATGAAACTAAACATAAAGACAAATTTAAAAATCTAGAAGGAAAAGAAAGAGTAGAAAAATTTAATTTCTTAAAAAAAAATCTTAATTTTCAACAAAATATATTTAAGAAAAAATGTGAACAAAATGTGTCTACTGTCCGTGCTAGTTATCGAGTTGCTCAGTTAATAGCCAAAGAAAGTAAATCGTTTTCTGATGGAGAATTTGTAAAGAAGTGTATGTCACATGTTATTGATGAAATATGTCCCGAGAATAAATGTTTGTTTGAACAAGTTAGTTTGTCACGCCAAACAATTACTAGAAGAATAGAAGATCTTGGACTTAATCTTTTTGAACAAGTGCAAGACAGTAAAACATTTTCAATATTTTTCAATAGCATTAGATGAGAGTACAGATATGGTAGATACGGCACAACTTCTAATTTTTTTACGAGGGGTGAATGCAAATTTTGAAATAACAGAAGAGTTGGGAGCGTTGGAGAGTTTGAGTGGTACTACAACAGGAGAAGATATATTCAAAGCTTTATTAAATACATTCAAAAATCTAGGTCTTGATTTTGAAAATCTTGTTAGTATTACTACTGATGGTGCAAAAAGTATGATAGGCTCTAAGAGTGGACTAATCGGAAGAATAAACTCAAAAATGTCTGAACTAAATCTATCTCCACCAATTGGAATTCACTGCATTGTTCACCAACAAGCACTATGTGGGAAAGTTTTAGATTTAGAAAATGTTATGTCTATTGTAGTACAAATTATTAATTTTATAAGATCACATGGATTGAATCATCGCCAATTTCAAAATTTTCTTTCAGAAATAGAGTCTGAGTATAAAGATGTTTTATATCACAGTAATGTACGTTGGCTAAGTAGAGGAAAAATGTTGAAAAGATTTTTTTTTCCTGAAATCGAAATTTTTTTAATTGAAAAAAATAAACAATATACACAATTCAATGATGGTGAATGGCTATGGGATTTAGCAATATTAACTGATATAACACATCATCTGAATTTGTTAAATCTAAAACTACAAGGAAAAGAAAAACTCGTAAGTACATTGTTCGGTTCAGTAAAAGCTTTCCAAAATAAATTATCTTTATTTCTAAATCAAATTGAAGAATTAAATTTCTCCCATTTTGAATGTTGTGCTACTTAAAAAACAGAAGATTGTGGTATATTTCCAAAACAAAGGTGCATCAAAATTATAAACACACTTATTCGTGAATTTGAAAATCGTTTTAAAGACATTCGAACTAAAGAACCAATTATAAATCTATTTGAAAATCCATTTTATATAAATCCGGAAATTGTCGAAGCTTCTTTACAATTAGAAATTATAGAACTCCAATCTAATAATTCTTTAAGAACAACATTTAATAATTTGACAAGCTCTCAAAATCTTGTTCAGTTTTATTCAAATTTGTCTGAATAAGATTTTCCAAATATTCGGAAGTTTGCTGCTAAGATGTCTTGTATATTAGGTTCAACATATATTTGTGAGCAAGTATTTTCAACGATGAAAATTAACAAAAGTAAAACTCGATCTCGCATCACAAATGAACATCTACACGCCGTTCTCCGAGTAAATTCTACCAAATTAGAACCTAAT
>JASXSY010001114.1:0-110326 GCA_034509805.1 Sipha maydis
TGTCCAAAGTAAAATTTAAATTAACCAAAAAAACGACAAATTTTAAAAAACCAATTTCTGCAACCGAAAGACACATGGTGCTTTTAAAATGAATAATTTTATGCGATTGTTAACAGTTGTCAACGCTTATAATTCAAGACGTCTTGAAAAATAAACAACGCAACGCGCACAGCGCATCGCTAACGCTCAACGCTTAAGGTCAGTGTACACAGCTCCGATAAAATTACCGTGTTTGATTTATTTTCGTCAACGCTCGACGCTCATCGCTCACCGCTCACCGCGCAACGCTCTTCAATGTGCACGCGGCCTTATGGTTCTTTTAGACAATCCAATTTTACGTAAAAAGTTGTTGGAAAAAGTTCATCCCATTTATCGTCGCAGGCAAATATACGGAGAATTCCATAATTTATTTTTTGATTCAAGAAAATCTCCGACGAGATTTTCTGAATATCTTCGAATGTCAATTGAGATTTACGATTTTATTTTAACTAAAATTAGTCATCGTATTAGGAAAAAAAATACTAATTTCAAAAAACCAATATCAGGCAGAAAGACTTTACGTAACTATAAGGTAAGTACTCGTTAATCATTAATTAATCGCTATGATAATAAATTGAAGAAAATTACAATAATATCATAATAACAATTTCTTTTATTACATACAAAAGAAAAAATAAATTTTAAACATACCTATGTTTATCATGAAAAATAAATAAGGAGGAAAAATGAATTACATACTTACATTTTATATATAAACTACAAATTTAAAAACAATATTAATGCCCTACTTAATTTAAACATAACTATTAGATTCTGAACGGAGTGAAGAATGTATTGATTTTACAACGATGTGTGTTTTTTTTTTTTTTTTTTTTTGTGTCTGTCGACACGATTTAGGGCAGTAAAAATGCTTCGATTGCCTTATGTAGCAACTTTTCTGAAAGGAAAGTGAATCTATTTGGTACTTTGGGGGGGGTCAAAAGTAAAAAATTTTCAATATTTTTTAAATGCGACGGGAAAAACCCTAAAAAATTTTGGGAAAAACGGGAGTTTTTACGCAAAACCAGTTTTCGACATAATCAAATTTTTTATTTTGCTATAACACAAAAACTAATCGATGTAAATACTTGAAATTTTCACCAAATGTTTAGATTAGCGTTCTCTATACACCATTAAATTTTCAAAGTATTTTGACTTTTATTGAGCTATTTATAGACAATTGAAATTTTCAATCTTTTTAAGTATTTTTTTTTTAAGGTTTCTTATAAGTTGTTCCTTAACTGATAAAAAAAAATCTATAATCGTAAGTCACAATTTTTTTTTATAAGTGCTCAAAGTTCCAATTTATACGAAATATGTAAAAATCACGATAATTTGCAAGTTATTTTGTAGATAAAAATTCATAAAATTTTTTCTGTTCATACTTGAGGTTCAAAATGTTAACACTAGGTTATCTATAAGCTACTCTTCAAAAATCTTTAAAAAAATTTCCACCGGAATTAGAGGAAAAAATTGTATGACTGTTTGAAATTAAAATATTTACGAAATTGCATAAAATAGCGATTTATTCTCAAACGATTTTAAATATTTGTTATAATTCAAAAAGTATAAGTCGCAGATTTTTGAAATTTATACCAGCTGTTAAGATTGGTATTTCCTTTATGCCATATTTTTTTCAAAATATTATATTGATTTTTAAGCCACTTATAGGCATTTAAAATATTCGATTTTTTTTTTTATAATCGGTGATAAAAAAAATTTGGCTCGTACAAAATACTTGAAAATTTAATAGAAGATTCCACAGAAGTAGTTCTTAATGTTATTAAAAATTATTAAAATCCATAGGCACAATTTTTTTTTATAAGCGTTTGAACAGCGAATATTGACATAAAATTACATGTAAAATATAATATAATGTATAATATTCTAGACTGACAAAGATATCGGTTTTTTTTAAAATGCTCTAACTCAAAAACGAAAAACTGCAACAACTTGAAATTTTCACCAAATCTTTATATTGACGTTTTCTATACATGTTTAAGTTATTTAAAGTATTTTGACATATTTTGACTTATTTATAGACAATTTTTCTAAATTTTTCGTTTCAAAATAAAATATACTTATTACAATATTTATAAATAACAATGTATTATATTCTAGACTAACATATCATCTCCGTTTAGAATCGTTTTTCGTATACATTGATCATTGAATTCAAATTTAACAAATCCATTATAATGACCTATCCTATGAAGAGTCGCACTCCACCCCCAAGTGTACAGCAGAGCGAGGCCCATCCGGTTCTTTTTTTAAATTTTTTTTATGTTTTAATGAATAGTAATTTTACATTTAAAGATTACGGAAATAAAAACATAATTAAGTGTCAATACGGGTCCACATTAAAAAATTAAAACGAAATATCACTACGCTGTATTCTTGTGAATGTACTTTGTCGAATGGTTTGTGTAGAACCGTGATTACACTGAGCCATTGAGCTGTATAGTGAAAACAAATAGGTAGGTTCACTAATGGATGGAGCTGCAGACGTAGACAAATCTTCATTGTAGGGCCTATAAATTTATGTTACCTGAGATTCATTTGAGGAACCAATCTGGGTTTGAATAAACTCTTGTCGTGAATTGTTATCAGTTTCGTGTAATTGTTGCACTAATGGAGTATATCCCTGATTTTTTTTCTATAGGTATACATTTAATACAACACTTTGAATTTGACTTCTTACTTCAAGTTTTTCCAGTGAACTTAATTGTTGTATGTATGGTAAAAAACTTAAATGCGTCTTTTCTTATTCACTTTTGTAGGATTGGGAAATGTAGACTGGGAAAACTTAGTAGATGTAGATGAGGATGATTATTCTACAAATGAACTACTCATAACATCAATGTCGCTTTCATTATCTGTAACTTCATGGGTATTTTGTAACTGCTCTCCAACTATTAAATTTCCAGACATAACACTAGAAATTAACGAGACTGGCCAGTAGCGAGAGAGCGTCCGTCGAGGTGGTTCTGTAAGCCTTCGTAATGCCTAGTAGCGGCTGTCTTTAAACCGAGAGAATACTATCTCTCGGCTTGACAAGCGTCAAGCTACGTGTTGCCCATAGGAAGCATACGTTATCCTTGGCAAAAAGACGCATTTATATAGGAGTCTACACGTGTTCTCCCGGAGCCCCCAGTTACCCCGGGAGACAACCACCATACACCTGAACGCCTCTTTCGTTTGATTGACCTTTTCCACCAGGTGTTGGCTAAAGTTTCTCAGCCTATTCACTGTTACGCCGAGGTATTTAACCTCGTCGGTGAATCTGATATTTTTCCCGTATATTTTAACTGTCGGGTTTCTATATTAAATTCAACTAGGTTGCTACTTTTTTTTCGAATATTATCTAAAGATTCGTTTTCAATATTTAACATAAATCCAAATTTATTATTTATTTCAGTGTAACTTTCCATTCTCCTACTTAATTCAAAATTAATTTGTCAATAATTACTAAAAATGTTTCATTTTTCATTTTTTCACTTCCCATAAATTAACGTTCAAAGAGTTCTTATCATCATCTGATAATAATGGTCTAATTTTTTTTCTCGAATATTCCCAAACAAATGTCTTACAACCACTTTGAGTTTCTGCTTCTTCTAAAAATGTATAGAAAGAATTTCGAATGTCTTCAATATAATCCTTCAATGAAGTATATAATAAAATTACATTAGATAAATGAAGTTGTTTTCTAATAAAAGAAACACTTCTTTCTGAAGTGCTTTAGAAGTTGCTTTAAAACGTTTTAAAATTGGATACCATATGCATAACATAAATGAAAATTCCAAAGTACACATTTTTTTATAAATACATTTTGCTTCATATAGATAAGAGTGGGGGAGGATTATACACGGTCAAATATATTCAATCAAGATATAGCATTTATTTTAAATATTATTATCATGTTATCATACCTATGTGATTATTTTTAATTTGATAACATGAGATAAATAAATTTTGTTGTTACCAAAAACTGATAAATACGTAAGCATCTAATGCGTTATATTAAAATTAATCTTACCTGGATTATCATGAAAAATTAAAAAAGATAAAATGAGCAGTAGCGGGGGTGGGTTTTTGTGCGTATGTGTGGGTAAGTCCTTTTTTTATGTTGTATATATATATATATATATATAAAAATACAATAATATCAAAATTTAACAAATATTTATTTTCTATTTTCCATTCACAGAGTATCCCAAGTCTTTGGGGACTTAAGAATATAATAGCATATTATGTGTTACCGTCAATAGAGTTATACATTTTTAATTGAAAATGTCCATTATATATTGATTTTATGAGTACCTATTTACTCCGTCTCTACTCTTCAAAGTCTTCGTTACAATAACCGAGTTGTGTTGCGTTAACAAATCGTTATTTTTTGGTCGACAGCAGTTCAAATGGAGAGCACGTCACTTCATCCGTACACGGAAAAAAATATAAACTAAATATTTTTAGTTGGCAAAGATATAGTTGAAGTTACTACATTTCAGTTAGATTAACTGAAACGTACCTAAATGGTATAGTTAACAGAACCAGAATAATAAAGTTGAAAAATAAAACTGTTCTACTGATAATTTTAGTTGAAGCGACTAAAATGACATGGTTGTTTAAAATATCAACTAAATTGTTTACTTGTCTTTACTAAATGTTTAGGTATAACTTGGTGTGTAGTTTATTTTGCTATTTTTAAATCACGAATATCAGTAATTTATGTGGGTTTTCCTTCTTTTTTTGTTGTTTACTTGTTTATCAGCCGACGCTGTATATTTCGTTCCACAGTTCCCTGCTCCCGCGTCACACACTCTCGTCATTGCAAGCAGCAGCCTAATGGCAATAATCGTTATAAAATATATTATTAATTTGTCTTTTGTCTTACACTCTTAGTTCTTACGTTCTTTTGCGAGTTGTGACTGTATAATATAAATTTTTAATATACGTATGGTCTGTTGTGTTTGTTGTCTTGAAATTATTTGTCTGTTAAACTATTGTTGCTTGTGAAATTATTTTAATGGACGTCTTCACGAAAAATATTTTGTCCGAATGGGGATTTGAAGATATTATTGAAAAATTTAACGGTAAGTTAATACTTTTTATATTTATTTCGTTAATAGTTATGATAGGTATAACATCGTTAGGATGCTCATAGTATAATATGGAATATAACTTACAAAGTTTTTATTGTACTTATATAAGTTTTTTGTTTTATAGTACCTACCTAACATTATTTAATTGTATTTATATATTTCCATGGTTTGAGCATTTCGTATAAATGATGAACAAATATTTAAAAAAAAATCATATAAATGAATTATAATTTAAAAGTAAAATTGAAGTTTTAATCGACTTTTAGCCTCATAGCTTGTTTTCTGAGTAATTATAGTAGTGGCAGTGGCGCCAAAATACTTTTTAGTTGGTGGTGTAAAAATAAATTTTTACCACCTATTTCACCTCTACCTACACCTATAAAAATATTATTTTTATTTAGGTTTATTGTTTCTAATTGGCCATCAATGATCAAAGTATTATCATGTTCATATTTAGTAGGTACCTACTACCCACTGGCTACTAAGTATCAATTTTTCAAAATTGTATAGACCCAGTACCCAGTACCCATCTCCCAATTTTACTTGAAGTATGTATTCGGCGAAACTGGTATGTGGGATATAAAAAAAAGCAATAGGTAGATTGTGTTCAGCTTTGTGATTATGACTATGAGCAATTTATTAGCATTTTATCAAATCTGTGATTGTAGCCTGTAGGTATACTATATACTTAATATATTCCATACAATCTATTATTATTTTGTTATATATCATTGATAAATTATTTTATAACCTTAAAAACATAAACAATATATTTAGCATTTGTACGTTTTCAAAGGCATTAACTAATAATATAAACTTTGAAAATTAAAAATAAAATTATAATATGTGTATCTTAAAAGTCCTTTTAATATAATATTAGATACCTACTACACAAAACTAGAACAATTATTTGATAATGCATTATAATTTAGATCTCCTAGTTTTAAATACCTATCTATATATTTCAGACGAAGAAATTGGGCATGATCAATTCATGACGTTAACTGAATCCATGATTCGAGAGCTTATACCTAAAGTTGGTAGACGATCTACTTTTTTTAGTAAATTTATTAATTTTAAAGACAATCAAGTGAGTAAAACAATACCTAAGTACCTACATAGAATTGAATATCTAATTATAGGTTTTTACACACACAAAATATGTTTAAATTGTATTATAAAGGATAGGTATGTCTATAGATATTATTGGGTAGGCAGTAAAAATTAATTATTTTTACATTAGCTATATACTTAATGGTATTAAATGTTGTTTAATATTTTTCTATGTTACATTTATTTAAAATTTTTCATCTCTACAGAAAGTTAACAAAGATGTACACTGTCAAAATATTCTTATCAATGATAATCCTGGAACATCATGTATTTATATTTTTTAATAATTAGCCAAAAATGATGTGCTTAGGTACCTTTAAACAATTTAATTAGATGTTCATAATATAAGTTTCAGAAAAAACAATTCTGGATGATGTAGGATGTATTAATATTCAAAATTTACCATTTGAAATGGATGATGACACTTCTGTTTTAATACCATCATCTTTAATTATGTATGAATCCAATACAATAATTAATGGTATGTGCCAAAAAGGGTTAAAAATACATTTTTTATAAGTTTAAAATTCAATAAATATTGAATACTAAATTGAAATTGCCATTAACATTTACAAAATAATTTTAGAAAGTATTCCTGCCCCAAGTAAATTGTCAAAAACTATAACTGTTATTGATCCCGAAAAGGTATAAATAGTTTTACCTTGTATTCTAATAAAAATTAAAGGTCTAAGTTTAAAAAAATTTTCTAGGGAAACATTGTAAATGACATTTTGAGCAAATACCAAGATGGTTTAATGATTTTAAAATTGTACTCCACAAAAGGCATTTTAAATAATGCTAACAGGAATTCTCTAACATCGGTATTAGTGAAACATGAATTACAAACAGAACCAAATCACCAAATTTGTAAATCAAAATTTTTACTGTTAGCAGAAGGTAAACAATTAAAATAGTATCTCTTTAAAAATCATTTTAATTCTAAAACCATACATTCCATGTTTAGGCATAGAAATGATTTTCCCTACTGAATCCAAGGACACATATTACACACCATATTGTAGAACTGGACAAATACAAATTCCAACTAGAGGGAAATTATATGATAAATACTGCAATATAAAAAAAGAAATTAAAAAAATTGTAGCCCCTGCCACTGTACCATGTGTTAATGATGATGGAAATAATGTAATCGATGATGCAGGTACTATTACCAATTGTTTTTATATTAGTTCTTTAAAATAATTGACCTAAATCTATCAACAATTTAGAAAAAAAATTTATTATTATTTGCAATAGATTATGAAGACAGAATTCAATGGCTAAAAAATAATGTTGAGCCTGAACACATTTTGTTCAAATATTGGCAAGAAACTTCTAATTTTAGAACTAAGAAGGGATTTTTAGAAACACATAATTATCCTGCTTTAAAAAAACCTACAGGCTATCTATTGGTAATTAAGTTGTAATATTTCACCTTTGATAGTTTGCATAATAGTTTGTAAATCTAAATAAAATGATTTATTGTTCTAACCTAACCGGCTCAAACACATCAAATATATTTTGTGTTTGTATGATACATTATTTCTGTGTTTTTTTTTTTTCTAACATACAATAGTGTCATTAACTTATTTGTATATATTTTTTTGTGCTTAATTTAATTTATATATTTAATTTATTAAACAGATTGAAATTGATTTTGAAAAATTATACCCGGATAAAAAAATATTGTTATTTACTAAGTTTGATGGGTTTATAATTAAATTAACGCAATATATTGAAAAACACAATATCAAATTTGGCTTACAAGAGACTTTAGTACTACAAGAACTTAGAACTCCTTCAAAGTCTGGTAAACTATTTAACATTATGTCATGTATATTATAACTAATAAGAATAATTAGTTATAATTGTTTTTAATATCTACCTAGGTAATGATACCATTGCTGCCTTGAGATTGATACCATTTTTATTTCAACCAGTTACACTAAAATTGGATAAAAAAAGAAAAAATTGTGGTACACCTTCGACTTGGCGTCCATCAAAAGTAGAACAAGCTTCAGCTTTTATAAAGTTTATTGCTGTAAGTTTCATAAATAATTATTTCTATATTGTCAAAATAAAAATATTACTAATGCATTGTTGATAGTAATTTAATACACATGTGATATTTTGATTAAACTAAAAGTCACTAACATTATTATTATTTTTTTTACTTATTATAGGATGCAAATGAACTAAAGACAAGTCACACTCAAAAAATAGAAAAATCTGTACAATTTGGAACTACATTACAACCATACGTAATTATTGTTGGAGATGCATTCCAAGAAAACCATACACCTATTGAATCATACACGGTTATAAACAACACGTATTATAAATTAGAAACGCCTTTAAAGGCTTTAGACATTTGCTTTAAATCTTATTATGCATTAAATTTACTTTATCCCATCGAAGTACAGCATGTCTGGACTTTCATACAGCAGTTTTTTTTTGAAATTCATGACAAAAATGACAAACATTTTCCGTCTGTTAAAACTCTAATTAATGACTTAAATCATTTTTAAATAAGTAATTCATTCTGTATGACAAATTTAATGTTTAATAAATCAATTTTTAAAGAAAGTCACTAATAAAAATTTGTCTTAATATTTCAGTTATTAATTTTTATTATTTATTTGTTACTTATCAAAATATACTACAACAGTAAGGACCTAACTGTATTTTTTGTATTTTTATAAAGGCCTAATAAATTTACACCTACTACAAATAACCATAATGGTGTGTTGTTTTCTATGTAGAAAGTCTTTCAAATGTAATAACCATCTTTTTGTTCATTTAAAAATTTTTCACAGTATAGAGTCGATGTCTGAATTCAAGTGTAATGAACAATTTTGTTTTCGTAGTTTTAGTAATTTACGTTCGTATAAAAATCACATGAACCAACATGAAAATAATTTTCTAAGCCAAACTTTTGATATAGACCAAAGCTTAGACACAATTTTAAATGTACCTACTTCTGTTCATACTGAAACTCAATATGATCATATACCTAATAGCTTTAACAATACAACTTCTGTACCTGCAATAGGTATAGAAAAGTTTAAACACATTTTGAAAACCAATACACTTTTGTTAGCAGCCAAGTGGTATAGTAATAAAGTAATTCCCAGGAAAGAGGTTCAAGTTTTGTTTGATGATGTTCAATATTTTAATAATTCATTTTTACATGTTTTAAAAAATAAAGTTATGGATAGTTTAAAAACAAATAGTAATTCAGATAATATAAATGAAATATCAGCTATGTTTGATGTACTTTTAAGTCCATTCACTGATATAAAAACAGAACATTTACGTTTCAAAGCTTTCGAAGAAGTAGGTGTTTTGGTTAAACCTGAAATGGTGGATATAGGACAAAGATTAAATGACAGGCTTGAACTTGGCCGTGTAATCTTTGAACCAAAATCAATTGAAATGTCTGATATACCTCTTAAACACGTATTAAAACTTATTTTAGAAAGTTCTAATTTATTTATTTCTATAATGAATTATATGAAAGACTTAGAAAACCAATCAGATAATTGTATTAGTAGTTTTACACAATCTCCAATTTGGCTCTCTAAACTAAAAAAAAATGCAAATAAAATTGTTTTCCCTATTTTTTTATTTTTTGACGACTTTGAAATTACAAATCCTCTTGGTAGTCATTCTGGGAGTCAAAAACTTGGGGCTTTATATATTTCATTGCCTTGTCTGCCACCTGAATTATCATCCTCAATAGAAAACATATTTTTAGCAGGGTTGTTTAAATCAAATGATAGGACAGAATTTGGAAACCATGCAGTATTCAAACATATCATTAATCAATTAAACTTTTTAGAAAATATCGGTATTGAAATTAACATAAAAGGTTGTTTATATCATGTTTTCTTTTCCCTTGGTTTAATATTGGGAGATAATTTAGGTTTACATTCTGTTTTAGGTTTTACAGAGAGTTTTGTTGCCGATTATCCTTGTCGGTTTTGTAAATTGTCTAAAACTGAATGCCATAATCAAATAGATCAATTAGATGATAAACTTCGAAACATTGATACATACAATTCTGATATAGAAATTAATAATGTGAGTTTAACTGGAATAAAACAAACATGTGTATTTAATGAAATTAGTTCTTTCCACGTAACTGAAAATTATGCAGTAGATATTATGCACGATTTACTAGAAGGGGTATGCAAGTATGATATTGGACTTATGTTAAATCGAATGATTTTTAGCTTAAAGTATTTTACTTTAAATACTTTAAATGATAGAATTGAGTCATTTAACTATGGATCAATAGACATACGAAATAGGCCTCCTCTTATATCTGTTGATACCTTAAAACCAACCGGTACTTTAAAAATGTCCGCTTGTGAAATGTCTTGTTTTATGAGGAATTTAGGTCTGATGATTGGTGATTTAGTACCAGAAGATTCAACATTTTGGCAAGTGTATACTATTCTTAGACAAATTTTAGACATTGTTTTCAGTAAAACTATTAAGTTTAAAGATATTAATTTATTAAAAGTTCTAATATCTGAACATCATGAACTTTATATGCAAGTGTTTAATACTCATTTAAAGCCAAAGCATCACCATATGATACACTATCCAATGATAATACAAAAAAGTGGCCCATTATCTATGATGTGGTCTATGAGATTTGAGGCTAAACATAAACAATTTAAAAATGCTGCAAACTCGACTTCGTCTAGGAAAAATGTACTTTATACGTTAGCTCTGAAACATCAATTACATTTATCTTACAGATTTCTCTTAAATAAAAATATTAATATCAGTGGTTTAGAAATAGGGCGTATTTTGAATTTATCATTTTCAAAAAGAGAAAACTATAACACAAATAATATGTATTTTTCAACTATAAAATTAAATTTTTTGAATGATAATTTAATTTTTGTTTCATGGATTAAGTTGAAAAATCAAACATATAATTCTAATAATATGACTATTGTGTTAAGTATGAACGATGGTGACAATAATCTTCCAAAATTTGGATTAATACAATCATTAGTAATATTAAATGATAGTATCCCATTTGTTATTTGTAAGCTTTTTACTACTAATTATTTTGATGATCACTATCAAGCTTTTAATGTGACATTAAGTAATCAGTTACTTTGTCATTCACTTGAAAATTTGGCTAGTATAAATCCTACAGTGTGTTGTAAGTCCCCCAATGGTTCATGTCATATATCTGTAAAATATTAGGTTTTATGTTACCTAGTGTACTTTTTTGTTCTCGTTTGTTCATATTAAATATTATATTTTTACTATGATTAGTAATTACTATTATTTATGTTGTCCTTTAAATATAATATTTTTGTATTTTAATCTTTTAATATTATATATACTTATTTGTTTTAATAAACATAATGTCTACCTTACCATGTCTTCTTTCATTATAAATAATTTTCTGGAAGGAGGAAGTTAAACCTCATGACCCCCTCTCCGTGAGTATGCCCATCCTACTTTAAAATTTTAAGTGCAATAGAGTTAATACTAATTAGGCATAATTTTTTCTTTTTCTTTTTTTTGGGGGCGCGGGGAATAAATAAATGCAATGGTGCTACCAACTAAAATAGATAGTTAATCCAACTATACTATATAGTCATGAAAATTTCATAGAAAAATATACTAAACATTTTGTAAAGGTAAACCAACTAAAATATTTAGTAACAACCACTAAGATAATAGGTCTTTTAACTAAATAATTATGGTTGATTTAATTAGACAGTATAGTTTGATCAACTAAAATGTTTACCTATATAAATTTAGTAACTACAACTAATTGCCCAGTTATGCCATATATTACTGTCATTTTTAGTTGAAGTAATTGTAAATTTAGTAATACCAACCAATATTTTTTTTCCGTGTAGGAACTTTTTTTTTCCAAATAAATACTTAAGAATAAGTTCAGAATTTCCCGAGTTCGCACTGATAACGGTACAGTTATTCGCACTGATAACGGTACAGTTATTCATTTGAACAGATATAAGGTTAGACCTTTGCCAAATTTTCGCGGAGTTCGTAAAAGGACTGCGAAAGCAAAAAAAAAATAATTGCGTAAATCCCTAGCTCATCCGGTACAATCGTATTTCATGCATCGCGCAACACATTACACGTGACGCCGTTTATTCGTTTGGCTGTGACAAGCTCCACACGTCAGTCGGTTGTCTCCTGTTATTGCTGTGACGTTATCGTATATTTAAACGATAGCCGAGCGTTTACGAATGTGCAGTGCTTGTGTGCAGCGACATCGAATAGACCGGAAAAAATGCATTACCCGTCGTTTTATATATTTTTTTTATACGATATTCATTTTCCATCGATGCCGTTGCCGTACAGATCTCAACTGCGATCAAAAAAAATATGTATTTTATTTGTCAAGTTGATCAGTGTATGAGTACATTAATATAAATCATGTTCGCTAAATGTCCACAACGCAACTAGAAAAACTTAGTGGAACAATGGAATTATAATATATTAACGAATATCTATTGGGATTTCTTGTTGGGAAATTTCAAAAGGTTTCACGTGGACACGTTGTAGCCATTGGAAATAAAACTGTGTCTGTTACAACAACCAAGCCGTATAAAATATGTCCATCGTCGTGAAAAAATATCAAAGTTGGTACTCCCCGAATAATGTTTACTGAAGTTAAAACGAAGTTTAACAAGACCGTAGGGCGCTCCGATGTAACGTCAAGATTTTCATGAATTCCTTGTAGTTCTTAAGAATCCCAATTACTTTTCGATAAAATCAATAAGTACCGATAAATTGAACAACACGTATAGTATAAATAGTATAGGCGTAATACAGTATTACGATAAACTCGGAAAAGTAGTTAATTTCAACAGGCGATTTTTTTCACCGTCCCTCAAATCGCATATTAACGAGATTGTACGAAGGAATTTAAAAAAAAAAAAATTGTTCGTATCAAAAAGTTTTAACGAGTTTGATCGAACCGAATTCGTCATCCCTGTTTTTACGGTGGGTAAGTATACAAGCTATAAAACTGCTAGCAATTTAAAAGATAATGTAATATAATATTGTGCAATACCAGAGGGGGGGGGGGATATTGTTGTAGTTACTCAGGCGAGATAAATTACCGTTAGAGAGAACTGTATTACTTTTATGTATTATATTTTTGCTGTACGTCCAAACGGATAACTAACATCTCGTTTGTTGCACAAAAACAAAATAATAATAATAATAAAATATAAGGCCGTCTGTGCGGTTTATTGAACAGTGCAACAAATCCGTTGGCAATAGATTTTCACTTCGGTTCAATTTTTGATAATTGCTATTGAAATAACAGTTTAGGCTGTTCGCCTACGTGCAGTGTACATGAAATTAAATCCTATTCGAAATCGAATACAGTTTTATACCGGCCGGCAAACGGTTATAATTATATTAATATGATAAATTGTACTTTGCTGGAGACCAACACGCGGTGCACGGTCATGATCGTTAAAGAAAAATGGACATGCGTCATTTATTTTTAATGTATGTGCGCGGATATTTCATTGCGGCCCCTCTTCACCGATCAATTGTAGAACGAAGACGAAGGGTCGAACGAATTTACATAGAGCTGTTATTGTGCAAACGGGACAAACTAGTTATTGACGGGAACCGCGAGTGGACGAAAACGTAACAGTAGGTACGTTGCAGCGGTTAAAATTTAATCGAACAAACAATTTAATTCGATCCGTTCGGAACGGTTAAGGTAATGATGAATATCACGATCGTCGGACGATCGCGGTACACATATTTTACGCGTAACGCGTTTAACGCAGCGCTGGAAGAGATAAACGGAAATAATAATTATACGGTAACACTGCGATCGATACGAATCGCCTCCGTAAATAATATATTTAGATTATATTATTGTTATAATTTATTTAATCGCCGAGCGCCGCGCGCGGTGTACCGAATTTTATGTCCGACACAAAAGGGTGAGTTTCCGACTCCATCCCAACACACACACACACACACACAAACAAATATATAAATATGTGTGTGTGTATAAATGGACGGGGAGGGACCCGGGCAGACATCATCCGTTCACCTATAGTACGCGCGTGTTATGTGTCCATGTGCGTATATTATTTACACAAATATTTAACTTCCCTTATTTAGGGTGGAAGTATGTACGGTATACGCTCTGCGCGTGTATAGTACATAGATAGGCGTGCACGTAATGCGTGCATAATTGTAAATATATATATTTGTACGTATACCGCATGCACGATGGCGTAAGAAAGGTATAATGACAAAACGATAGTAATTGTAATAAAAGATTAAAAAAAATACATTTAACCGGCGATAACGTTTCGTTGTCGGTCACATATCTCGTAACAAATATTATTTGTTATGCTATACTTGTATATGTTGTTATGTGAACGGAACGCGGTCGAACACCCAAGTATTTGAATTACCGATTATTTTCAGAAACGTGATGAATTGTCCGTAGACGTTATCGAGTGCGAGACGTAAGGTTAGCGCGTCATAATTTCCATCGGTTTTCGGTTCGCGTTTCGGCCGTTTCACGCGGCGTTTACGATTATTATTGCGAAAATTATTATCAACAGCAGCTTGATTGGTAGTGGCATGCCAAACGAACGCACAGGAGTCGATTTTTATGGCGAAATATTAAATGGAAAACGGTTCGTTTGGCGGCACCTCGCGTGTTACGATCGCACCGTTTTGAAATTATTACTAATGAAATTATACATAATTGTATATTTAATCAATGTTACTACATCGTAATGTCCAGTGATGATGAGTATGTAATCACAGGAATCGCGGTAATGCCTGTGGCGTTGCGACATGATTATTTTCAAGGGGCAAACGTGCATTTTCACTACTCACCCGCTATTCAAAAATCGATAATGTAACTGTATTATTCATTTAATAGAACGTCTTTATTTCTACACGTAACTTATAACTGGACAACATGTACCTGAACAAATTTACTGTGTCTAATAATAATTAGTAGCGTAAAAAAAAAAAAAAAATTATTTAATAAACCGGTAACGATTTCCTAATTACCATCCCCTAATGTTTCACTAGGGGCGACTGCCCCAAAATAATCGCTTCGACACGCCATCGCTCATATTTATATTGGACATCGGTTAACAATAAATCTTAAATTTTTTACTGCTAGTTAGGAAAATGAAAATATATGGCCAATTCGTTCAATGCACCATGGGGTTACCCGTCACCCCTTCAATATTTGACACGGGCAATTGCCCGTTTTGGACTCATGTTCGCCACGCTACTGCTTGCGCTTTCTGTGTGTACCAGTGATGATGGTTTTTATTGCGTGAAACACGAACAACTATATGAGAAGTGAACGCTTATATTGGACCATACCCACAACTGTATTCTGTAAGTAAGAATAAAAAGTTGGATGGAACTCGATAAACGGCATTCGCATTGGTGAAACTCACCTTAAGTATTTGACATTTTACACCTAAGTAAAAAAAAAAAAAACCTATAAATCTGTTTACTTTTTACTTTTTTTTTTTTAACATTTTTATAATTCAGGAGATTTTATAATTTTTTGTTTTCGAAATGGTTCGTGAGGTAATTCAAATTGATATTGTTACTTAGTCCGTTTGAATGAATCTTTCGGTTTATTATTATTTGAAAATCAGTTGTTTTATTTCACTTCATATATTTTATTTAACAAAGCTTGTAATCATAATTTTAAACCGTAGACATTTTAATAGATAAATCAATCATATCGGTGTTTTTTGTAAGGGTAAGATACCCGAGAGGTTTATTTGTCGAGCAAATGATTTTCGATGTTAATCGGTAAAACTATATGGAACTGATGAAATTGGAAACTAGGAAGAGTGGGGAGCACGTGTCCGACCGAAAAACCAACCACAAGGCTGAGTACAAGAGGAGAGATAAGTCTTTCATATCTTATGGTTGGATAAGATTAATGATTTATTTCGTTACGTAGTAATCATAGTATTGTTCCGAATAAATAAATTAAAAATCATAATTTTCGAGGGCGTTTTAATAACTATCAAAATACAGTTGTCGCCGTTTATTGGACTCACTTTGGGACCTGGTCTCTTGAGTCTATTAACCGAATGAGTCTATAAGGCGAATGATCCCTCCTCCCTAAAAAAAAAAAAAAAAAAATACTTATTTACTTTAAAAATATTTTTCGAGATTTCAGATTACATTTTGAGACACATTCAACTTAAATGCACCTTGTCGCTGGCTCATATTGTATGACATATAAGACATTGTTTATAGTGTTTATAAAACAAGAATCAAGTAATAACAAAATATATTGACAGTTAAAAATAACAACTACAACAAGTAAAAAAAAATCAGTAAGCAAATTACGTTTTCAATCGACCAGTGATGTTTACCAACAAACTTAGAGCCGTTACATTTTTTAGTTTCTTAACAAAACAAAACATTATATTTTATGGTTTGTTGACAAAAATTTGGATAAACAGTGTATCTAAATAATACAAATATAATAGAAAAAATTGTTCCTTTTATCTGGCCAAACTGTCGAGCACATTCAATATGGCGGACTAAAATTTGGGTGGCTAAAATATTCCATTCTAATTTAGTCTATTCTGTGGCATCATATTATTATACATACACTACATATATATCGTACAAAAATTGATGGCTGCTTGGTTTATCATCAAAAGATAATTTAATTTATCTCCACGATAAGACAAAAATACCGGTACCGTAAACTTATATGCATTTATAGCATGATTACTTGTACGTATGCACAATATTATATTTATTTATCTAATTTTAAATGACCCCATTAACCGGTGTGCGAGTCTGATAGATGAATATTTTTGCTGTGTGTACTAAATATTTGCAAATTGAGAACAGTCGTTTTGAGTCTAATAAGCGAATGAGTCAATTAACCGTGAGTCTAACAAGCGGCGACCACTGTATAAGATTTTTATTGACGTACATTGGAAAAGTAGAAGAGTAAGAAAATCAGAATATACTCGTAATATTATTTCCTTGTCTGGAGTAGTGTTCGACAATTATATAATCGTATATATAAAAAAAAAATAAAAAAATCGAAATGATCATTGCAAATCGCATTACAAATTGTTTGATTATTTATATATTTTATGTGATTGTTATATTACAATATTTTATAAGATAAATAAGCGAAATACGTGAAATTAGAACTAGAAAGTTTGCATAATGGTCCATCAAACTCTACTCGAGCTTGCTGGACAGTATTGGGCATTTGTCGTTATAAGTTGGAAAAATATAAGAATATTAAAACAACTTTTAAATATATTATACGGCCGAGTACATGACCAGTCGTAATAAAAGTTCAAAAAACTAATCTAACACTTTTCATACAGCTATTTTGTACATGGTTGGAAGTTTTTCATTAAGTTTGTACCTAAATACACACACCTTCATCCAGTGCGCAGGTTTTTTCCATGGAGCGGGGAGGGTGCTTGAAAATAAATAATTACTTAACGGTCACAAGATTAAATGTGGAAATAAAAAAGGTGCTTTCTCGGTTCTTACTTATATAAAACAATAAATTATAAAATATATGAAAAAAATTAACATAAAAATATAATTATGAAAGTAATGGCAATAAAATATATTTTTATTTTTTCAAGTCTAATGGCTGTAGTCGTTTAGGGTGAGGATTTAAAAAAATTGATGAAGAACTTGAAATTCGGTAAGTTCTTCTTTTTTATCAATATTCGCAATCCGTTAGAAAGTTTCTCCGTTATCTTAAATACGATTTTAAACGTTACAATGATGAAAATGTTCTCTATGGTGCAGTTGAAGAAATAGCCTAACGATGCTTTAGTTGTTGATAACATCAGTGCATTTTTTAACAATAGATATCCATGGACTATGGTTATACATTTTAATAATCAAGTAAAAACATGATTACAATTTTAAGCACCAGTGATGGCGTAAACTTATTATTTCAACGACGCGATTGACAATTCTCAAACCTAATCTATTGGCACTTTTGCGCAATTGATTATTGTGAATTTGATTTATATTCAATCGACTGCGTTAAAACAAGTTCCTAACTTCTACTCAACTGAAAGTGTCAACTTTCAACACCCATCCGCCCACCTACCCACCCACCCCTTTTTTCGTGACGCAGCTGCGTCAAATTAACTCCGTTCACGCCGCCACTGGTCGTAGGCATATGTAAACGTGATCTTAAGATACCGTATTAAGTCGTTAGTGAATACAAAAACAAATAGCAATAAACGAGGGGAAATGATGGGGGTTTCAGCACGTTAGCACCCCCCCCCCCTCCCTTTTGCGCACAGCATTGCGTTCACCGCTGTTCTTAATCTGTTCCATTACCATCGTGGTTCGGAAGCTACGCGGTATAGAAATCTGTTGAAATCGTACCGATTTTTTTCGCCGAGCAACACTGAAAATGACATGCCTATTCTAATAAACCGTTCGAGATGGAAAAAAAAAAAAAGATGAAAACCAAAAAACCGAATTCAATATAACGTTACAAGTGCAAAATGTTCGTTTAAATTTCGTAATAACACGCGACACCGCAAATCGTGTACGTGCAGCAGCAACGTGATACTGCCACAACAGAGTGGTACCCGTTTAAAACATGTAAAATATCGTCGTCAGGATACGAGTTCATGGTGTACGGAAAGGAGCACGTACAATAACGCAAAAAAACAACATCGGGTTTCCGAAATGGAATCTTTTCACGCCGCGCGCCAACGCAACAACGTGACGTATTCCATTATGCTCGGTGTGCCCCCGTAAGCGTTCGACACGGCGATGCGTAAAATATCACATGCGCTGGTGCGCGGGTTACGATGTGACATCATCGTCGCACTCACGGGTACGCGCATAATATATCACATTGTCGTACTGTTATTACGGGCGACGGTAACGCGGTTTCGCGGAAACGGATAATGTATTATTATTATTATTATTATTATTATATACTTATAAAATGTCGAATCACAAAAACGCAAGCGTACCTCGCCGCGTACATTCTTCATTCTCTCCATTGTTATTATTACTGTTGTATTGTAACTACGGTCAGAAGCCCGATAATGGTAACATAAACTACCGCTGCTGCTGCTGCTGCTCCGACGGTTGTAATATCATTATTTCTTCGGTCGTCCGAATGCGTGCTGATTAAGATAGATGCATGGTATAGGAATCACGTCGCAGGATTCTGCGCGTTACGCGTTGCGATCCGTCGACCCAGCCGACGTAGAGCCGTTCCGTACGCGTGACGTGTCACGATAGTAACATGTGCGGATACGCGTGCGAAGTGCCTGGGGTACACGACGAACAAGATGATCGTGATGTTGTACGCGTCGAATCACGGTAACGCAATCACGGCTGAACACCGAGTGTTCTTGTGAAAAATACAAATTTTGTTTCGTTTCGATGAAAATAAAATGTCTATTTCGTTTCAGTAAAGAATATAATGCTTTATGTTTTGTTTATTGTGCAGTACTTTTTCTATAATTGGTTGTACCAAATAGAAGTAAAAACTAATTTTTATAAATCAACAATTAACACCGTATTAGTTTATCGTTATTATGATTTATAAATATTGATTTATTAGGTAAGAGACCAACAGTCATTGAAACACCTGAAGAAATTTCACAAAATATAGATGAATTTATAAATAAGTCCCATTACTCATCAGCTATCACATTATTGCAGTAGTTTCTCATCAAAAAAATATATTGGTACCTAATGAGTTTTAAAGTTAAGCACATATGTATAGGAGTTATTGTGAATATTGTGAAACACACAATATTTTACCAGCATCTGGAAATGTTTTTAAAGATAGATGAAGATCACAATTCAATATTGGTGTACAGTATTGAATTGCATTTATATATAAATAATAGATAATTATAAATAAATAAATATATATTATATATATATATATATATATATATATATATATATATATATATATATATATATATATATATATATATATATATTATTAAAGAAATATAATCTAATTACATAACATTTATTATCTTATATATGTATGTATGTAATTAAATTATATTTATTTAATAAAAAATAAAAATTAGCTCCTTTGCTTATTACTTATTAGACGAACATTATCATAAAAATAGCTGCTATCAATAATAATTGCGCCGGTTTTGTCGTTACCACAGATTTATATTAAATATATCTGTGGTCATTATCTATTTATTATAGGAAGCTGATGGACTATACCACGTTAAATGGGTAACCCCACCATTGTACCGAAACGATATCATACAATATCAACTGGTTAAATGACATTTGACAGTCGCAATCTCAAACGTAAAAAAAAATATTTTCAATATTTCATAAAGCGGGAAATTTTCAATCATGAAATGTTTCAAATTTACAACCCTATTGCTCATCAGTTGCTTATATTACGGTGTCATCCGTCATGTTTATGTGATTTTTGCATATTTTTCAGGCTATTTTGCAACCGTCACGTGCAACTGCTGTCGGCGAACTACGTACAACGGAATCGAAACAATACACGCGCACGACGTCAGTGTTGAAGATCTACGCGCGCTGAACGATCCGCTATCGACGGGGAACATGACGTAGAAGTAGACGATCGGTGTTTTAGAAATAAACGCAGTATCGATATGATTCGATTTCAATAAAGTAATTGTAAATATTCACAAACAATATCGACTACAAATATAAACAGTTACAATGACATTCTTTTACAACTTGCAATCGTTCAGTTCTATACGTTTTTCCGTACATGTCTTAAGCGTTAATCCATTGGATTCCATTCGTGTTGCACACATTTCAGCGATATCGTCAATACGACGTAATAGCTGTACAGGCCGGTCACAATGTTATTATTTTGTATCGTTTGCATTCGCGTGGACTATCGCGCTCAGGTTTAAATGTTTAATGAATGTATTAGGTGCATAACGTGATCGCCACGACGATATGTCGATAAGTGCATTTACATGACATCATAAACATCACAGCGCTCGCATAGCGTTTGACGGAATATGTAATTATTTTATACTAGACACATATCACGCGGTAGCCGCGTAACACTTGTGCAGTTCGTTTAAAACGATGACGATCGTCGTGAATACCTCGAGTGCATCTGCACCTGCAACGGTACATCGTATCTACTCGTATTTAACGGGTTCGGGCGGTTGGGATTTTATTCGGCGGCACTTATAACGCGAACGATATTCGATCATCGTTAAGATCTTTGCACGTTGAAAGTGGACTCGAAGACTCGAAAATGCCACGAATCGGTCAAAATCTCCCGCACGAACTATTTCAAACGTAGTACCTATATCTTCTTCTTAGCAGGTTATTATTAGGCCTCCTATGGGACCAAATCATTTACCACCCGATCCTCGATCCTTCACTATCCGTTATTCTATTCTTTCCCATTCGAGCGAATGTGCAGTATATAATGTGCGCAGTATTGTTTGTATAAAACGTGTTTACTTCGCATATAATTTTTGTTATGATGGAGGGTGTAGGGTATAGTACACCATAAACAATTTAAAAAATATGATTATGAAGTAACATATTTTCATTGAAAGGAACGGATCACACAAAACCAAAATAATTATACGTATACGCTGTCTAAAATACGAATAACCAACATTCGCATGGAAATTGATATTATCTACTAGTCAGTTTAAATTCTATACATTTTTTAATTATCCGACACGTAATTATTAGTGTACGTTATAGATGGATTTTATTCCGCGACGCACGCGTTGATGAATACGAAAAAAAATTATTTCCTAATAAAATAATTAATTATAGGTACCCGAGTGTAAATAATAGTTTTTTCAACACTCAGATTGGTACCCCTCTATTGTTAGTAATACATTTTTACAACAATTATTATATTTCATTTTAAATACCGTATAAATTTCAGACGCAACTTGAGTGCTACGAATGCTAATATATAAATGCTAATATGTATACATACACAATTACCTTTTATAAATACGACAAATGTAATGATGGGCTATTTATATTATTAATTTTTTAGACAATGCGCAGATTTCGCAGACAACAATAATAGGCATAACGCACAACGATAAAATATAAAATATATATACATTTCGTTCGCGCGAGCTTAAATAACATTGTAATTATAAAAAGTTGTTTGAACAATAGATAAATGTATACGTATACGTATTTGTGTATAATTATCGTAACGTCCGACCGCGTGGTGAAATCCAAATAATATCCGTAGATAATAGATAATAGAAATATCCGTGGATATGTTCAGCATAGCTATGTAATTATTTAGAAAATTAAAAAAAAAAAAAAAAAACCTCACCCGTACATGTGTCATACACTAGTATTAAACTGTTATGAACGACGTGCAACGTGCTATTAATATTCATCGCCACTACTCATCGTCTTCATCCATCCTTCGTCGTTTTCAAATTAAATGGGTACGCGCACAATATACGTGGTCCGCCGTGTTTTACGACTGCGAATGAAATATTAAAAACATAAAAAGCGTAAGATTTTGTTGGATTCCAAAGGGTTAACAGTTTAGAATACGAGATAATCTATGCGTATGTATTAATGACGGACAACGCGCAACAACTCACCGAACGAATTTCGGAAGCAGTTAAAACCCTACAAATCCCCCTGCCGCAGACCAGCCAAAACATTATGTCGCCGACCAACGGGTTATGTATTCGCGAGTAATTCAACGCGGACGAACAAATAAATGATAAAAGTTCATTCTCCCCCACTTTGCGGTTCAAACGCTAAATGTGAGAAATCATGGTAATTATGCGGGCGTTAAAAAAATTAATAACAAAACCGCGTTTTCCGTTTAACTGCAGAATTATTATCTCGTTACGCGCACGTACGTAAATGCGAGTACGAGGCTGCTTTTAACGCGAAACCAACGAATTTCACCGAATCCTAAAGCCACTCTGCATTATCGTAGCGTGTGTTTCGCACGCGGTACATTACGTTCTCATTGAAAACGTACGACAAGAGGTGTTCAAAATTAAACACTAATCTGTTCTAAGATTTAGAATAAAACGAATGCGTGATTTTTTAATTTGATTCAGATCGTCTGAATCATGTTGGGATGAGTGTTTGAAAAAAAAAAAAAAATTCATATGTACGCACAATTCGTAATCACGATTCAAATGTTCTGTTCTTCCGTCGCCTTAGCTTCGAACTGTCATTGTTTTCTTGTACACCGAACACCGGATGTAATATTTTACCGTTTTCATTTCGTACAAATGTTTTATTTTGGCTTCGAGCGAAGCTGATCTAATCGCCTAGCATAAGTTTGACGCTCAGCGTAGTCCATGTGCTCAACAAAACTTTACCGTCCCCTTCGACCGGCTTATTCGATTCGGGAAACTAGTGATCGGATACGCGTCTCGTAAGCGCGTGATCGAGCTGCGTCCCACACCACCGCGCTGAACAAATCCAGGTGGGGTAGGTACGCCGACGGCCGGGCGCAGACGGGAAGACGGGCGAGTACGGCCGCTGGAGGCGGCGGCGGTGTCAAGTTGTGGAAATAAAAGCGGTATCGTCGATCGGGGTGAAGTGCGACGAGGTGTGCGCGCCCGGTCGAAAAATCGCTGATCATCTGCGAATCGGCTGCGCATTTCGCGCGCTCCAAAACGATCGAATCGAATCGCAGATTGACGGATTTGCGGACGGTGCGTTACGACTCTGGATCGACATGAATACAGGTCCGAGCAGTTCGACGGTGATACGTGCATCGTGTAACGTGATTGCAGTAAGAAAACAATGTACGTAGGCGCAAATGTTTATCGATAATTATTTGAACGTTTAGTTTTTCGACGCATTTGCAGCTAAAGATTGTTTTTGTAATTTTTTTTTTTTTCTTTCCGGTAGACGGCTTCCTCGTAACAAACACGTACTGCTATGGATATTCGGGTAACGTCAATGCCGCGTGGTTAAGCCAGTGATCCAGACGAACACCGGATCTAGCTACTGCGCACGGAACCTACAGTCTGCGGTCATCTTGACCGGGTTGAGTCGCAGTGTAGTGATTTACGAACACGTGAAATTTTTCGAAAAGTGCATTCGGCACTGTTGGACACGGGTCGGATGAAAATCGTGCGCGCATGTTCAGGTCCAACGTTACGGAAGATCGCCGGCGAGCGACGAGAGGTCGCGTAGGGAAACGTAGTGTTTCGGTCGGCTGAAAGTTTGATGTTGCGAAAAAGAGTTACGCGCGTGAAACGAAAGCATTCGATCGGTACCCGTACGAGTGTCCATGGATCCGCAGTAACAACGCGTGTACGGCCGTTCACTCTCGAAACGCCTGTGCACACACGTACGAGTATATAAGTGCCGCGCAATTGTTGTCGTTGCGGTCGTTAATTAAGTGTGGAGACGGCGCGATGTGTTTGTAGATCGTTTTTTCCTACACCGAACCGCACACACGTACACGCATTTCGCATTGAATATGTGTTTCTCTTATTATTTAATTTTTTTTCTCGTTCTATCGCCATCGAGTCGTTTCACCCATAACGCTTTCATGAATATATTCGTACATATGTGAGTGTGCTGGTGCTGTGTGTAATATATTATAATTGCTTTCATTGCGGTTTGATAATCGTTTGATCGATGTTATTAGTGCGTTGGCGGACGCACGAGCGTGTGTACGTGTGACGACGTTAGCCGCGAGTGTGTGTGCGCGCCGACGGCCGGGAGGAAGAGGAGGAGTTTTCGCGCCGCCCATTTGCCATAGTTTCGGTCCGCCGGAGGAGTGGTCTCGGGGCGTGCCAGAAAAACCCATCGCGTCCACCGCGGCGGAGGGGCGACGCACACACGAACGATCCCGTGTACACGCGTCGCACGTTGCCGCCGCCGCCGCCGCCGAAACCGACCACGACCGCGACGACGACGGCGACGACTACGGCGGCGACGACGACGACGACGACGACGACGACGACGACGGCTACTACCAGCTCACTCATACACGAGACCGGCCGCCGGTTCGTTTACTGTCACCCGCGGCGCGCGCGCGTCTGTGTTACTTCATTTTTGTTCTCTCGTCAACATCGTTGTTGTTGTTTTTTTTTTTAACTCTACACACACCGTTCGCCTGCGTGCTCACCGCTGTAAACGAGAAAGACTTTGGGGTCCGAGAACACACCGCCGTCCGACCGTACGCACGTCTGACGCGCCCCGTACCCGATACGTCCGCTGCGGTAGCCTGCTCGCGGGAAATATCGGGAAACCCGAGCGAAACCGTTGTTGTTCGTGCACGACCGCGAGCACGACCAACAACGGACGGCGAACCCGAACCGCGGCTACCGCACCGAGCCCGCCCACGCAGATCTCCTGCAGTACACTCGCGCCGCAGTCGCGTACTCCGACCCGCGCCCGCGCACACGTATGGTGCCGGCCATGGAACAGAACTTCACGCTGCGGCCGTGCGCCACGGACTTCTCGGTGGCCGCCATACTGGCGCGCCGCGACCAGGGCGCTGTGGCCGCGGCCGCGGTGGCCGCCGCGGCGGCCGTGGTCGCGGGCAAGAGGTCCAACGCCGCCGCCGCGGCCACCTCCGAGGCGGACGTCGACATCGCGGCCGCGGACGCCGTCCCGGACGTGGACGCGTGCAGCAACGACGAGCGATCGTCCGTGCCGCCGTCGCCGCCCGAAGACGACCGGGATCATCAACGACGCGACCGTCACCATCAACACTTGCACCACCATCACCACAACCACCACCACCGCCGCCGCCGTCATCACCGGGCCGCCGTGGCATCCGCAGCCGCCGTCACCACTGACGACGACGAAGGTGAGACCACGCGCGCTTGTTGCACCACGTACACCAACGTTGTTATCAACGGTTCTCTTTGATAACGCGTTTCGATAACATTTCCTTGTCTCGTACCCAGCTTTTCCTCGGCTCAGAGGATCGCAGCACCTCTGTCATGTTCTGTTCTCTCAGCGCCGTCGAAAACTGAACATCGTAACACTGACATCTTAACGCATTTTTCATAAGCTTTCATATTATGATCGTATCGTTTCGAAGTTTAAGCGACAAGAATTTCGGTTCGTTGCAAAAAGTTGCGAAAAAAAAAAAAAAATGCAAAAAAAAAACGGCCGTTGACAGTTAAAATTTACGAGTAGACATTCGTTTTCAATATCGCACGGTTTTTATTTCTTACGATTTTGAATCACCCATACGGACTGTGCGGCAACACGATTGCTGTTACTACGATCACTCTGCTATCGATCGGTAAGGCGCGTAATTGTATTACTGTCCGTGTGTTCAATCTACTATTCTCGCAATTGAAAACCACTTGAAATATCAAACCGAAAGCTATGCCACGAGGCGTAAGGCAAAATATCGTTCAGTGTTCGGGTATAGAGTTTTAAAAAAAAAAATTAAAAAAATATGTTTTAACAATACGAGAAGGATATACTATCGACATACATATACGCACATGTAAATCGCACTAACGTACAAATCATCGTCCGCCAACAAGTTATAATATTTTTGCTATAATTTTTTTCTTGCGTTTTACATTTTTACCATCTGTAATGATACGTCATGTTCCGTTTGTAGACGAAAACGTGTTGAACAATTTGAAAAAAAAAAAATCCCAATGGCCAACACTTCGTCGCCAAAACATAATAAACGTATACAACAATAATCGTCGATTCATTAATATTGCACGTGCACGTGTCGGGCAGTACTTGCGTTCGAATGGAAAAATTAAACGCGTTTTTTCCGTTTTGTTTTTGTTTTTTCCATGTTCTTGTACGTGTTCCGTTCCGACTCGAAGACGGAAAACCGCAGAGGAAACGGCGTTTGAGCACCGACACGACGGCGACGGCACGTTTGACCGGGTCCTCGCCGTCCGACGAGATAATCATATCGTCGTCCACGTCCAGCCCGCCACCGCGTCCACCGTCGGCCGCAGCGTCCACAGGGCCGGAGCCGGTGCTCGAGGAACGGTGCAACTCGGAAGAGCTGCGGCACGCCAGCTGCCGGCTGGAGACCAAAGACCTGTGGGACAAGTTCAACGATTTGGGCACGGAGATGATCATCACGAAAACAGGAAGGTCAGTGCAACACGTCGTGGTAACGCGGTCGCGTACATTTTTTTATTTATTTTTTTTTTTTTTTTATATATAAAGACGACGGGTTCGCGCGTGCACATATTTCGGAGACATCTAAAGTGTACTTGTGCGCATCCATTACTATTCGAAACTTACCGCGTGCCGTAAATCATTGCCACGTGCAGTGTACTTACTTGCCCTTAAACTCCGCCGGTGACGTTTAGTGTACGCGTACTGCGTGTAGGTGTATATCGGGGGTGGCCAAACTTTAAAGACTTGCGATCGACTTCTGAGTTTTTCCAAGTTGTTATACATCCATGTTATACTTCATTTTAAAATATCAATAAGTAATAATAACTTTAATTTTATCATTTCACATAGCACGTATTTTAATAAATATTTTATCAATTGAAACGAAGCGGTAAATATTATTATTTCAATACGGAATATGCATTAAAATATGTACAGCATAACTTTCATAGCCGTTCGATTTCGATGTATAATTTCGTTTTTCATAGTTATTTAATACTATATATTATTACCATATAGGTATATTCTTTATTAGTAGTTATTGTTTTAATTTTTTTATTTGTGTGTTGAACAAAGATACAAAAATTTATAGAAAATAAATATATATTTTAACTCTATTCTAAAAGAATTCAAAAATATTTGAAAAGAAGTCGTGATCGAACCGAACTCATGTCACGATCGACCTTTTGGTCACTCCTTGAGTATATCAACTATGTTGAAATATCGAAAGCGGTTTTTGAATCCAAAGTCGAATTTAATGTAGGTATGCGAAATACATTTTAAATAATTACAAATGTTTCCAGAATAATCATTCGGGCGGTGTGTACGTACCTCATGGTGTAATATTATAAATAGTGACTTGAATTTTCTGAAAGCGAATAAAACCCGTTAAGGAATTTTAACCGAACGAATAATAGTTTATCGTTTCCGATACAGTCTTCAAAAAACAAACGCTCAAATAAACTTCCAGTAAATAATAAATACGTTGTCAACGCATTAGCATCAATTAAATTTAAAAATTATTTTCGACATTTTATTTATTTATTTTTATTTTTTTAAGTTTTCTTTGCAGACGACTAAAGATATAAATTATCAGAAGACGTCATATAATTTATTCTTGCTTACGTTACTCGTTTTATTTATGTTTAACGAGCCCATTTCACGTTATTTTAACATCAGTAATCGAAAAATTACAATAGTTTCTTTACTATAAATGAACTAGATGACATTTTATTTTATACGTTTAACCCTTTCTCTTACACATAAGAAGTATATTATACCGTATACATATTGATACAAGTATAGGTATATAAACAATTTCGGTAAAAAGTTTCATCGGGTTACTTACAAAGTAAAGTAAACTCTTTCTTTCATAAGAAACGGTATACATCCGTAAGTACGTCAATCGATAGTGAAAAATTGATCCGTTAAGAATTTAAAAATATTCATGAATACATGTTGGAATATCATACATAGCTCTAAGATACAAAAAATCAGATTTTCATTAGATTTTGATCGCAATTTCTAAACTTTGATAGATATTATTTTATCACTTTTTGAACGTATACGTCAGGATTTTCAAACGGTTTGAACTTTGTAAATTGGTAAGGTTTCACCGCTTTTTAAAGCGATCTAGGTTGAAAAATCTCCTTCTATATCCACATATGAATTCGATTTATAACTAATCTCAGTCACAACAATTATAACATGATGTAGAGCCAACATATCTGATTATATGTATGCGCTTAGATGTAATTTACCGATTCCTTGAATTATTCATACAATATGTTACAACATTTTGAATCTAATCAATTTGCCACCTATAGCTTTTGAATATATAGCGTTATATTATCGATGAAATATATCCAATTTTTATGTTCTATATTCTTATCAAAAAGTTTAGAATTCACTAGATCAATAAAAATGATAAAAGTACAAAGATACAAATTTAATACACGTTTTCAGTAATTAAACTTGTAAAATTTGTACGTTGTACAATTATATTCTTATAAATCGTGATTTATAATAAAATTTCTTAATCGATGTATATAAAACAATTTATTATTTCAATTCGATGAAAATCTATAAATAAGTTCCACAGAAAAAAAGACAACGAAATCATTAGTTAAAGCACTATCAAGTCGGGGGACTGTCCTGTACCGATAATCTAATAAAACGCGTACCAAATATTTTCACGCATCTAATCGTATAGTACATCTGTGCGTAATCACGAATTGGGGCGATACCAATAACATCGAATGACTGAGGATCCGCTAAAACTTTTCTACAAAAGGTCGTGACTATCGTATCAAAAGCACGATTTCATAGTTAGATTGATCGATTAATTAATTACCTACAATATTACAATAGTTTATCGTAAGTTGTCCATGTTTATATACATGGATTGTAAACGAATTACAACAAATTACAACATCCATAAAATACAAATGTACATACAAAATAAACAAACAATAACATATAAGTAGAATAAATTACATTATTTGAGAAATGTATAAAACTGTGGCCGTATAAAATAAATATTCCAAATAATAGCGAATAAAAATAAGATATTATACATTATAGCACAATGTTCGTAAAATATTCAAGTTAAATAATTAATTCATAAGAGTCTACAAGAACTATAATTATAAAGATAATTAATGTTGACGTTTGACGAACAAAAAAGTTTCTATATAAATATATATATATATATTTTTTTTTTTCTAATATCACTTTTTGTGATGTTTATTTTCTACAAATATTCCAGTAAAGGATTTCAAATGTATATTTGTCATTTTCACGTTTCAGTTTAGAGTGAGAAAATAATACGAAGTGAATTTTATAATAACATATCGTGTATATCATTAAACGTGTCTGTAGACAGAATTATCCTAAATGTGTTTCACCGCACAAGTCGTCGAACACTAATGACACTTTAATTTGACAACACGAGTTGGATTTTTAACGCTCTTTATGATGGTATTATTAAACCATTTAATTTTTTTTTTTTTTTCATCGCATATTATACACTTATATATTATTCACTATATTATTTTGAAGATGAATTACATTTGAATTTATATATTTATATTGAAGAATAATCTGTAGTTACAACGATGAAAATTTATGAAATCGAATTTATCTTTTCATGCACGACATGAGATAAGCGTGAGTGAAGTACAAATAAAATCAATAATTCCTTTTTACTTTTGAAAAAAAAAACGCCCGTCAGTTATAAGTTTTGAATGGCATTTGAATATAAATATTGTGAATTAAATATAAAGATGTACCTAAACTTAAAAGGTCTGTAATCATCGGCTTATAGTCATTACTATTTTCTACCCACGGAAACGTATTGCAAGTATACTTAATATATTTCGATATGTTTTTACACTCGTAAAATTAAAAAAAAGAAAATAAACTATTGCCATTGGTTGATTATAATTTTTCAGTTCTTAGTAAATATATTTATAAAAATATGGTATCGTTTTCGCACGGGCGGGACTCTCGGAATCATCACCATGGGGAGGGGGAACCCTAAGTTCGTTAACCTGCGTCAGAAGCACAATACGATGTCGCGCAATACGTGTGAAATCGGGTGTTCCGCATAAACCGCGATCGGACATTGTGCGACGGATCGTGTGGAGTGGGTGCGCGATCGTCGCCGTCGGAAATCGTTGGTCCCGCGAGCCGTGAAAATCCGTACCCCGTTCCGAAGCGGACGGGTCGACGTGGAAACGCGACGAAAACTTTGCGCCGGCCGAGAGAGAGTTTGCGAGTGTTTTCCACTCCGCGTCCGTGTCCGAACGCGCCCGGCCCGTTGTTCGCCGGCTCTCACGCGAACCCCGTTTAAACGTCGGGTTATATTCGAACAACAAGCGCCGCCGATCCGTTTTTCCGGCTTAAGGTACGGTTTCCAAGGCACGACCTGTCGCGGCGACAAGTCGTCGCGGCGACCCATTTCGTATTGAGTGGTTTCCAAGACGCGACATGTCGCAGCAGCCGAACTGTTTTTCAATCAGCGTTCGTAGTTATCAAGATGAGGTGTTAATGTCCACTTTTTTTTTGTTGGATGCCGCTGAACCCGTAGAGGGTTTTCTCTTATTTCTTGCATAAGAGTCCCGAATATTTTTCCACCTCTTTTTAGTTACATCCACAACAAAATATTAATTATTGTTATTTTCATTATATACTTTTTTATATATCTAATATAGAGCACATTACCTGATTTTCCAAGTTTCAAAGATATGTCTTTCCAAATATTATCCTTTAATATTATATTTTTATAATTTTTATCACCAATATTCAGTGTTGGGAAATATTTAGATAAATGTATCTTGATAAGTTATCTAGATAAAAATTATTTATATTTTATCTTATCTAGATAAATTTATACTCAGTTATCTTTATCTTCAACTAGATAAAAATCTTGTTATCTATCAGTACCAATCTAGATAATTTATTTAAATAGAATAAAAATAAAATTTGAAAATTTCAAATGTTTCTATATTTTGAATCATATACCTATGACACAGATAATAACTGACAAGATGACAATCTTCTTATGAAGTTTATTTAAAAAAAAAAATTATTTTATATTTTATGTTTATTAATGTTTGAAATGAGTTTAAAAAATGATATTTATTTTATAATGTTTTTAATTATGAATTTTTTACCTAATATCTGTAGGCTGTAGTATCCTGAATATTTTCAAAATCAAACATGAAATTATCTCATATTTATCTAGATAAAAATGTAATTATTTTTATCTTTATCTAGATGAAATTTAGTATAACTATCTTTATCTGTATCTAGATAAGAATTAGTATAGTCATCTTTATCTTTATCTAGATAAATTATTAGTTATCTATTCCCAACACTGCCAATATTATATAGAACCGTATTCTTTTCAACTTCTTGAATAAGAATTTCGTCTTCGGACGCAGAAAAAACTAAAGTAGACGCCATTTTTCATGCTAAATACAACGATCACTGTGAATGTCGCGCAGTACTGCTCTCGGAGCAGTAGTGTCGTCGGTCGCCGCGACCCAAAGTTCGGTCGTCGTGGTTTGTCGCGCGTTGCGAACCAGTCCATATGATTTCCGAGCAAGCAGTTACTGACGACCTGTCACGCCTTGGAAACCGTACCTTTAGGGATTTTTGGCGATCGCACCGCGCCGCGTGCAGGATCCCCGGGGGGACGGGGAGTGGTTCGGTTTTCGCGACGACGGGTTAGGTTGGGTTGTCGTGACACGGTATCCGACCGGTGCAGTTCTTCCGCGGACCGTCGATGTGCGCCCGACGAAACGGTCGAGCGAGCGCGCGTGGAAAACAAAAAAAAAAAATCGCCGACCAGAACGTTATGCACACGTCGCAGCGGCGGACGGGACAGAGGCCGCGGACGGTTCGCAAATTACCGCGTAATCGTACACCGTGTTCGGTCGATTGTTCGCGCGCGTCCGTTGCACTCGGGGGATTCGGGAAAGTGCACGCGAGCGCGTTCGACTGCAGCTGCAGCAGTAAATGATTGCGCTCGTATGCGCGTGACGGATCTCGGTACGCTCGATCCGCGTGGTTTCTCGCCATTCTCACCAGTAGAACGTTCTCAACAGACTTGTCGGTTTCGTGTCGGTCGTATAGTTTTAGCGTTTTCTTTTGAACACCTACTCGCCGCGCAGTAGTTCCCAACCGGGAACCGCGCTGTGACGAATCGACGTCGCGATGTGAATGCGATTTTTCCGACCGTCTACTACGCCTTTGACCGATTCTCTCTGGTCCGACGGTAAAGCGATTCCACCGTGTTCCAGCTGTCGTGTACACCGCATCATTGGTTTGCGGATTTCGCGCATCGGAAAGACGGTCGAAAACGATCGAAGTAAAAAAAAAAACCATTTCGAAATGCGTTCGAATAATAGTCGGAAATATCCGTGTTATCCTTTACACGACGGACGATTCAACGGTACTACGTTACACATTTTTTATGCGGTTATAATAACGGATGTTTAAACGCGTAATAATGCGCTCCGAGCTTTTTACGATCATAATAAATATGTTATTGTGTTTATCGTAAGACGACGGCTGCAGTTACGTTATCGTACGCTGTTGCCCGCTGTTGCCGACGTTCGGAACACGCGCGGCAGATCGTACGATACACGCGCGCACAAACGTAGTCTAATTAACTGTTATATTATAATTCGGAATTTATAAATAACTGTAGCCTTATGATGTAGTGATGCGGAGAACAACCATTTTATTAGCGTACGCTGTGTTCTTACACTGTGTACCATGTAGGCGCGTATCAGTAAACATTTTTATGATACGTAACGAATGTATTATTATGCAACAGGATACAATACGGATGGGTATTTATGTTCGGCGCAGTCGTCTGCATTTATTGTGTACTATAATTTAATAATGTTATCATTCCGACGAGTTCCTGTTCGACGCCGTGAATTTCGAATTAGTCAGTTTACAGTTTTACTTTTAGAAACGAACAACAAAAAAAACATAAATAAAAAAATACATATTACACACAATTACTTCACTATTATCCTTACATTCGGAAAGCTATATGTGACGACGTGTATCAAAATATTTCCGTGACTCGAGAGCAAAGTTTTTGTACTATTGTTATTTTCTTAATTATCGATAACGGTTGATCCCGAAAATGCAAGGGGACGATTTCAAAATAATTAGTTTCCGAAACGTGGAGTAATTTTTTTTTTTTTGTTTAAACCGCTTTAAAAAATTAAGCAATTACCTAATAGCATCGGTACAAAAATAAAAAAAACCTATTATAATTCACGACCCATATAAAGTTTAAAATTTTTATAGCGTTTTACCATGCGACTTTCACATTTAATTTGTTGTTTTATTAAATTTAAAAATTACTTAAGGTAATGCCGATCGTTTTGTGGTATAAAAAATATGCTTAAATGATTAACTGGGAAATCTGAATTCGATTAGGTTTTATCCAAGTTGAAAATACATCATACTTTTAAGTATTCGGTTTTAATAGTATTTTTATACATTTAACTTCTTTTTTTTGAATCATTAGTTTCGGGCTCTTTCAATAAATAAAAATAAATATCACATCAAAATTCGTAAATTATCGTTAAAAATGTATGTAAAATAACATAAAAATCATTAACTCACTTCTGATAAATATACTTATACTTAAATACTATACTATATACTTTTTAAAGTGTCATACATTTATCAAATATATAGATGTATAAAACAATACTGTTAAAATATCGGAAGAATAAGAACAGAGCAAGATATTTATACAACAATATGTACTTCTCGTCGTCCCTTGTTGCTGCTGCGTTTTTTGTCTATCATCATATTACAAGTACCTTTATGTCCTGATATTGGATTTGACTTACGTCCATCCTGTCGGTTTCCTGAAACTGCGATACTTCTGTTTTATTTATTTATTTATTTTTCAAAAAAAAACTAGGTAAGTTGGTTACTACTAAATTATAATAATGCGCATGCGCCCATTAGTTGTGTATCGACATACACGGTGCGTACACAAATATCGATTTAGAACCCATGTCTACAAACAGCGTTAGTAAATATTCGTTTACGATTGAAAAAAAAAAAGAACTCGCCAATCTATCGCCAGCGCGATAAAAGGTTCGAAAACGAATACGTTTGTGCGCTGTGACTCGGAGTGTATTTTTAGTCGCGAAAGCGCATGCATAATATTTCTACTTTTTAGGACTGTGTATTACGAACGTTCGGCGTATATATTTTCGTTCGGGAAATGACCGCGATCGGGGCGAACGAAATATCCGTACGCGTACAATATGTAAAAACGTACAATAATTTATACATGAATAACGACCGTGGCTTCGCAGAAGGGTTCAACCCGATCGCGGCGTTCGCGTGTACGTACGATCGCGCAACACACACACACACGCACGCATTATGTCTATATAATAAAATCATCATACGACATAATACGTACGTACACGCCCGTTCGTTTCGCCCATCTCAGCAGCGCATTACATTCACAAACTCGTGTGTACATATGTCGTTTATTCAAATAGCCCACGACTGTTTACTCTTTTTCCTGCGCCCCGATCGATCCCTGCACGGCACATATCAAAAGCAGCAGCAGCAGCAGCAGTCGCGACTGTTTCTCGTCCTACATATGCATATATATTTCTATTTGTATGTACGCATATATTATATATATTTTTTTTATGTATATATTAAACTCACGATATCTGCGCGACCCCCTACGAACACAATGCTTGCATGCGCGTTATTTTCATCAGCATACACATGATTTAGCTGCAGCAGTCTCCCTCGACCGCAAATGTTGTCGTCGTCAAACATTCACTCCAGTCGTATTCGACGACGTGTGCGCGCACTAGGGTACGTGTATGTGTACGCGTCCGACGGCGGTTAAGGGATAAGGCCATTTTGCATTGGCGTCACGTGAACTTCCTCTACTTGCGGCCCTTCCAACCCCGACCACCCCCCGCCCATCACGAGCATATATCTATACGACTATCTCATTCCTGTCTGCAACGAACACATATTACATATACACACACACGTATACGTATACACATACGAGTTTAGAGTATATTATCCTCGTCTTCCTCTCGTCCCCTTTTCTTCTTCCGCACCGTTCAACGCCATAGCACCACCATCACATATTCATATTGTACGCACGCATCCACGTATTATATTATAACGGTGCGCGCCGCCGCCCCGTAGGTTAATAATTCAGGGCCGCAAAGGAACGGCGGCGTAGTGGCGAAAAGACTGCTCGTCGTGCTAGAAGCCGATACACGTGCGTACAGAGGGAGCAGCGAGTGAGCGAGAGGGTCATACACGTACGGACATATCCATCAGGAGAGAATGTAACCGCAGCAAAAAACCAGCACCGTTGCTAAGTTACCGCGAAACCCTCCTTGCAGCGCCAACACCGGCACCGGGCGGGGTGTATATATATTTATTTATCACCCCTTGCCCTGCAGGCGGACGGGCGGAGGGAGCGAAAAGAAAGAAAAATGGCCGCGGGCAGGTGGGCGGCTGCGGGTGGAGAAGTGCGGCGGGGCGCTCGACGAAGTTTTTCTTTTTCCACTTTATACCCGTGCGCCTTCGGGGTAATTTGAATATTACCACAATAACTCACGTCTCGCGCGCAAAGCTCTTTCCCCTCTTACCCGCGAACGAGTGCGCGGGCCGTGGCGATTTAGACACGGGATTTTGTATACGCTCGCTCGCGCGTTGCGTTCCTCTCCCTCCTAGGACAACCGGGGAGGGGAGGGGGGAAGGGAGGAAATCGTTATAGTAACGCAAACCTCGAACGGTTTGTTTTATATACATACTATAAACGCGACGACATTGTCTTACCGCATCGCCTCGCCCGCGGTTTATGCGTATGCGAGTTAATGCAAAGCATAATAATAATAATAATAACCACAATATTTGATTGCGCTGCACCGGGTTGTCGCTGTTCTGAGTAATATATGTATAAAGAACATCACGATCGTGCGAAAGCGCGTCCGCGTCGAAACCACCCTCGAGCCGACCGGGTCTTTGTGTAATCTCGTAATGGATTTCGAAACGATAAAAAAAGAAAAAAAACCACTCCCCGCACAAATGCCTACACCAAAAATGTATTATTGCATTTACCGTATCGTTCTGCATGGATACGATAGAAGATAACGCGGGCGTCTCGCGTGCGAAACATAAATGATAATACATCATTTGGTGTTATACCTACTAAGCTGGTTCGTTCACTTCGTTTCTAGCGAAAAAAATGTGTTTCTTTTTCACCGTCGTCTTTGAACGGGAAACGTTCTCCGAACGGCGTTGTATTTGCATAATCGTGCGCGATCGAAACACGTAAAGTCTGTCTGTTATACCTTTAAACTTGACTTAATGCAACATTAAACGATTGGAGTATCTGCTATATTTTATCAAGCCAATGTGCTCGATTAAATGCGTTTGGTTTTTAAATTGAAAAATCTTCGTTGCCCACGTCTTTTACTGACTATCTAGAATGCCGACGCTTTCCTTCCGTTCCACGTCTCCGTATTCACGCGTCGCAGTTGCGAATTCGCGGAGGTCCCAAGTGCCTCGACTACTATTACGCGTTGTACAATTAAAATTCGTCAACGCATCGAAACTGTTTATAATCGTTTTAAAGCGTGCGTACGCTTTGCCGCAATGACGCTCACCGAATCGTGAACTATGGCGTGGCAAGCCCTAGCTGATATCTACCGCACACCCGTTAAACTTTACATTTTACATGCAACGTTTTATTTTTTACATGATGGTTCCTGCACCTCCGAGATGCCGCTTATAGACTCGCATTGCAAAGTAGAGCGAGTGCACAAACACTCGATTTCAACTGTTTACATTTATAAAGTCACTACCCAAAGGAGCATATGACGCCCACCCCCAGAACAGAAGGGTAGCGGCTTCTACACCTGAACTCTTGCGCCTGAAACGTGCGCCTTATCATGTTTCGGAGCATTTATATGTTATGTGACAGCGGTTCTACGTGCTTGCAGTATATTCGATGTTCGCGAATGATAAACGACGAACGACGCGAGAGAAAATCCAAAATCGGTAATCCGCGCACTTCATGTTATTATTATTTCAACGTACGGGTTAAGATTACCCACCATTAGTGGGATATGCGAATCGCACGTGATCGTACGACGTACGGCGATTAGTGCGCAACGGGTATGGATAAGCGGACGAATGAAAATTACGCGCGAGAAAGATCAGAACAAAACGCAGTTATCCGCAAAACCAACGATTATTGTCATTACTGTCGTTATTACTATTATTATAATTACATCGAACGACGGTCAGCCAAGTCATTTTCATTTTATAATATGGTTCGTAGCCATTAAACAAAAAACCGGTTTCGAATATTATTGTCAATGGATTGGCGAAAAAAAAAAAACCAACTCGGACATTAGCGCATAATAATATACATTTGCGTACACGGCCCGGAAATTTACGTTAAAAAAAACGGCCGTCGTGATAGATTTACATCTGCATTATTTCGGTGAAAATAGAGTAACACGGGTTGAACAGCGTTTATTTTTATTTTTTTTTTTCGACCGTTCATGAAGTGCACTTAAATTTGTTCCCGAGACAAATTAACATCAAGCTTAATAAAGTCTTTTCGTTTATTATTAATTTTCAAATGTACCTCACCGCATACGTGCACGTGCACGAGAACGTTTGCAATTGGAATTTCCAACTGAATAACGACTCGCGTTATACGTAGGTGTTTCAGAGCTTTGAACTTCAAACTAATGTAAAAACAAAATAGCACGAATACGAGTACGTGTAGTACATCGATCGGCATCACTTGGACTTTTTAACTGCCGTTTCAAATGCCCACGGTCCGCCGTCCGAAAATAATACGTGTCATCATGAGGACGCTCAGCCGACGAGTGAAAATAAAATTTCGGGTAAATCTCGTGTACGTATACAGTTAACTCGTACACGTTCATGTTTAACGGAGTCCCGATTGGGTGTCGGGTGAAGGGATCGATAGAACGAGAAAAACGTTACATTTCACGTTAACAGTGTCAGTTGCATTGAGTTTGTGTGTGTTTTCTGTAACGAATAGCTATTTAGCGTGTACAGCGATGCGGTCTCCAGGGTATAGCTGTCGGACGGCGACATGCGGGGGATAAAAGCCAGAGTGTGAGACGGAACTACGAGGACAGAAAGAGAAAGAGAGAGAGAGAGAGAGACTTAAATTACCTGATGTCACTTAAATTGCAACTCCGCGTCTGACACGCGATGTGTATAGACGCACAATTACGTATATTTATATATATTAGGAGTATACGGCTGTTAAGAAATGTTGTAATTTTACAAATGTGCGATGACGCTCGAGGCGATATTATTCCGTGCCTACGAAAAAATAAAATAATTACAACAATAATAAACGTACCTATATTTCTTTCCCTTTTATAAATTGTTAACGACGCGTTTCGGGGCTGCGCACACACGTCTACATCATATTACGCCGTAGTTTGCCTACGTTTTTTTTTCGGATTCGCTGTCATTCGTCGTTAACACACTAACTCGGTCATTAAGTCCTTACCCAATTATTTATTTTTTACCGGATCCAGGTAGTAATCTCGCGCCCTCGGAAGGATATAATATATATCGTAATATTATTGCTATTTTCGTTTGGTCACACGTCGCGTAGCGCTGCACCGAATACGTGTACGTATAAACGAGCGTTTGCTAAATTTTTTTAGAAAAACGTATAAGAGAGAGAGAGAAAAAAAAGAAGAAAAATGTGTAAAAATAAACAGGTTTTCAGCCACCTCGTGTGTGGTGAGTTTGATTCATAACCGCAGCGGTCATTTTTACGATTACAGCGAGTATAATATTATTATACCGAACGCCGCTCCTGCACTCCCTCGTCGCTAGCGCGCGTCCGCGTTCCGTTCGGAATTATTATTACTCGAAAATAATAATAATAATAATCATAATAATAATAATAATAATATAAAGACCACAACAAACCGCACACGGTCATAATATTTTTTACTCGGACTTAGTTTCCAGAATCAGCGGGTGGGAACGAAGTGGGTCGTCGTCAGACGACATAAGTACGGTGTACGCGGTGCGTATAAATTACACGCGCATCGAGTTGGGTAAGAAATTGTTAAAAAAGAAAAGAAAAAAAACGGCATTAACTCCGCGACGAACCGCAGAAGAGAACCTCGGAGATAATAGTTTCGAAAAAGTTCGACGGCTCTCGCAATGCGAAACGATATCGTACGGAATTACACGTATTTCGTACCGATCTGTAAAACACACCGACCACCTCCTCAAGACCTTCGTCTCGCCCACCCGTTCCTCTCACGAAATGTTCGCAATGCACTTGTTTCAACGTATACGCCATCCGCGTTGCGGGACAATGGCCAATTTCAGCGTTAACGCGTTATCACGTGGTACACGCGTAGGTGCGTGCTAATCCACGCGTTTGCCTCCGTCTGCGCACGTAAACGATCGGTTTGTCGATTAATTAAGAAAATTAAATTAACGACCGACGGTAATCCTCCCGCCAGGAAATCTTCTCCGCGTATGAATTAATGGAGCAAAAACAAAAAAAAAAAAAAATCGCAAACTCACTGCAGTCCACAGTCACATAAGTTAGCCGATTTCTTCCTTCCCCTTGTAAAGTCGGTGTACTTATTTAATTAAAATTAATTTCGATCATATTTTTCATTCAATATTCGTGAAAACTCCATTAGTTAATCCACCGCATTTGAATGTCTAGAAAAAAATTCCTACACGAAATGTACCCGATCGGATCAAACACGATCTCACGTGACAATATTAGAGTCGTTGACGTTGCTTTGACTGAATTATACATGGTAATTTTTATTCGGGTTTTTGGTTCGAATCTCTACAATTCCGTACGTATAATATCGTATAAAATTAAAAGTACCAATCGTATCAAACCAATCTCATTGTTTGCGTTGAAGTGATGATAGCATGTCAAATGGGTAACCGTTTGAACGGTTCAAAAGTTAATCATTGAATTTCGCGTGATCTTAACTGTACCGCGGGAAATCTCGTCGACCGTCGAGACTTCGGTTAAATCCGGTTGTTGGTGCAGCGACCTATTGCAATTTATTCTTTCGCGTTCAAAACGTAACAACAATAACGAAATGAGTTCGCCGTACGTGCAAAAACCAATAGTTCCCACGACTAGTGTTGGAAATACAACGCAGACGATTTTACGAAAAGCACGCGTCTCCAGAGCTGGCCCGACCACACTGGTCTACATCGACCTCTATCTGAGGTTTAACATTGTACAACATTATGCAGGCGCAACCCACAACTGATTTCGCTAATGCGCGCGCCATGGTCTCGATCACACCGCGTACCTTTTTTCTTATCGGAATATTGTACACTCACATGTTTCTGTACGAGTAATTGTTCGTGTCTATTGTTTTCGAGGCGCGGGCACTACGTACCGGTAGGTAAAGTACGGATTCCGACGGCCGTGGGTAACAACGATAATACGGTATAATCGCGCAACCGGAAGAGGGAAGAAATAATAATAGGTAATTTCAGCGTTAGGCGTTGAAATAATTACAGTGCAACAGCGGTCAGGTGTGTAATATAGGTGGGTGCCGGTGAAGTCGGTTTTTTCGATCGGATAAGCGAATGTATAAGTTTTATTGTTATTGAAACGCATATATGTATACGTATTCTGAGAGACAATAAACATTCAATCATCGTAGTACAAATACAACGGTTTGCTGTCATTCTCTTTGTTCAAAGTCTTAAAACAACAAACCTAATGGTGAAATCCGACGTCGATAACGCAGCGGTGGCGGTATCGATCGTAAATTTGTTGTAGAAATTGTATCGACGCAAATACACATTTTTTCAGATCTTGCCAAAATGCCAACAAATCCGTTTGAAACGTACATCTTTATGTCGTAGAAATTCGCCGTGTAATTTATCAAGCCAGAAGTTGTGACATTAATTTTGGACACTTCGAAACTCTCACGATTTTATTACAATTACGTGTTGTGCGGCGGATGTATAACCGCAGGGACGCGCAATGTATCGGTACAATAATATTTAATTGTTAAGCCGTGTTTAGTAGGTTTCCAACGTTTAAGAAATTAACATCGACAAGCGTGTCAACGGGATCTTGATACAGGACATTTAATATTTATATTTTACGTACCAAGTGCACGGGATGGAACGTCGCGTTTAACGTTTGTACGATGTAATCGTTCTTTTCGATAAATTAAGACGATGGAAAAAAAATAAACACTGATGTCGCGTCAACGTCGCAGCCGACAACAGTAACGCACGCGCGGGATGATAATCAACGTTCATTTGACATTTATTTCTCTAAAGACTGCCATGATTGAATTAAAGATACAGAAAAAAAAAACCATTATATTATCATGACGGAAATAACAGTTACGCAGTGGACCGTATAATAATAGTCCATAATAAACGTGCGGGATCGGTGACAAGCCCATTTGGAATATTTATTAAAACTTTTAAGCCCGCTGTAATTATTTTAAATACACTAGACAATCTAACACAAAGATAAATTACTATACGAAAACGCTACGAACATGTTACAATAACAACATGCTTCTCTGGTTTTTTCCATTAACCTATGCCGCCAGCTTTGTGCAATCCTCTACAGATACTACGTCGTTACTGCTTTTAATTAAAATAATTTTTATTCGACCAGTGGACCCTATTATGCATTAAATACTCATATTATACACCTCTGTAATATCGCGTAATGCGAATTAATTAATAAAATAGCTTTTAACGGGTCGGCTAATTCCCGTAAGCCCTGTCCATGCCGCTTCTGTTTGCACTCTATGCATGCCGATTGTTGTACGGCAAATTTCGTTTAGGACAACGTCGACAGTCGTTGTTATTCGTCATCGCAACGTTTCGGTGGTCCGACTCAACGTTTTCAGATGAACTAACGCGACTCGATTTGACAGAACGTTTGTTTTAAGTTCATAGAGCTTGCTGCGAACGCATTCAACACACAGAAAGTTGGAATTTCAAACATCATACGGGTCGGGTTTGCGTCCTTTGAACTCGACGAGTGGCCCGAGATTCTCCTGCGGAAAACGAGTACAGGCTACGTGATGTTATTACCGTTCGCGAAAACGCACTCGACTCCGGATCGGACCAGTTTTCCATTAGAAGGTTATCGCGTGTGCACGTAGGATAATACGGAAAACCCGTCGGAATATTTTGTCCGTGGCAGTGCGTCGCAATGCGCAAGGTTTCCGCCATTTTTCCGTCGTACAGCGAAAATGCACGTCGATAAAAAAATCCGTCTCGTGCACGGCAAACCTTTGACACTTTACACGGAGAGGACCGACGACGGTCGCACGTATTCGTGTGGCAAGCGGGCGTCACACGGGCGTGGCGACCGAAAAACCGCGGGTCCACAATGATAATATCGTTGTTGCAATGTTCTCGTCAAAACGAATTTACCAGATAAATAATTTACATCACGCAACGTATTAATCACGCGTAATTTAATGTGCGCGAATCTTACGCAATTTTTGTTACCAGCGTCCCACCACACTTGGGATCACTTGGTCGCGCACCATAACTGAATCGGTTATGATAGTAGTATAAACATGTGTGCAATAACATACGAAAATGTAAAATCTCACGAGACACGTCGCGGAGACTTCCGAATGCACACCGATCAGTGTTGGGAAATATCTAGATAAATGTATCTAGATAAGTTATCTAGATAAAAATTATTTATATTTTATCTTATCTAGATAAATTTATACTCAGTTATCTTTATCTTCATCTAGATAAAAATCTTGTTATCTATGAGTACCAATCTAGATAATTTATTTAAATGGAATAAAAATAAAATTTGAAAATTTAAAATGTTTTTATTTTTTCATTTTTATATTTTTCTGTACATCATACCTATTACACAGACAATAACTGACAAGGTGATAATCTTCTTATGAAGTTTATTTAAAAAAAAAAACTCTTTATATTATATGCTTATTTTCAAAATGTTTGAAATTTATTAAAAAAAAGACAGAAATGTATTGTTATTTTATTTTTCAGATCTAAGATTTTTTTATTATTAAGTTAGAGAATGATTTGTCATCTTCTTATGAAGTTTATTTCAAAAAAAAATATTTTATATTTTATGTTTATTAATGTTTGAAATGAGTTTAAAAAATGATATTTATTTCAAAATGTTTTTAATTATGAATTTTTTACCTAATATCTGTAGGCTGTAGTATCCTGAATATTTTCAAAATCAAACATGAAATTATCTCATATTTATCTAGATAAAAATGTACTTATTTTTATCTTTATCTAGATAAAATTTAGAATAACTATCTTTATCTGTATCTAGATAAGAATTAGTATAGTCATCTTTATCTTTATCTAGATAAATTATTAGTTATCTATTCCCAACACTGACACCGATACACGGCGACGACCAGAAACAATATTTCGGTGCCGATAACACGGCGATGGTAACAACGACGATAGTAACAAAAAATACAAATAGAAAAAAAAAAAAACAATAATAATTGGTATATCCTTCTATTGTATGGCCAGGACGGAAAGTCCTACGGATAACGCGCGCTTACGATGCGTGTGAAATACGCGTACACCGGAAAAACGTCGCGTGCGGACCAGGTGAACGTAAACGTACCGTGTACATGTGTACTTAAATACGTCCATGCACGCGTTGAATCGCGTTATTCTTGCCGCCGTCGACGTTTCGTTTCGGAACGATGACAGGCCAAAGCCGACGCATAATTTGCGCGAAATCCTCTCGCCCGAGTTCTACCAGGTAACTAACCCATCTGAACGCAATGCCCGTTACAGCTAACCGTATGCGCGCTAAAACGTCCGCGAATATTGCGTTCTAAACAGCAGCAACGCTTTGAAATGTTCGCGGAAAACTTGTACGGAAGTTAAATACTAAAAAGTTATTTCCCCCCTGGAGCCGGCTGCGCGGAGGAGAACACGACAACGGTATCGCATTTTTCATACGCAGGACCGTTTCATCAACGTGAAATTACATTTGACTGAAAAATTTACGTTTTCGGAGATAACGACGGACAAACAGGGGGTTTTGGTAGTTGTAACGTTCGTGCAGTGCTTCGATTTTATATTGAGGTAATAAGAAGTGTTTCGTCGGTCACACAAATCTCTCAGTCGTTACGGCCCTTTACTTGATCATTCTTCCGATCCGAGGTGTTGCGCGGCGGCGGCACATGCGTACAGATTATGACGTGCGTACGTAGCCGAGAGCTGTGGTCGAGGACGCGTTTCGGCGCTCGGCAAACCGTTTAGGAGGAACATCGTGGGGCGGATGGAAACGATAAAAAATATTATAAAAAATCCCTTACTAAACCCCGAGGCCGGTCGGCTTCTTGAACACGTATTGCACATCGTACCCACGTAAAGGTAATACTATTGCAATAAGAACGTTAACGATACTGCGTATACAGCTGACGCGTCGGACCCTCGTCCGGTGCACATAGTCGTCCCTCGGCCTTCTCCGCCGTTTGGTTTTCCGCGTACACACCGCACGGGGGCACCGTCCGGATGAAATCGCGTTTTCCCGACAACCGCGGTTTCGCGTGTAACCACGTGCGTTCGCCACTCTGGGGGCTCGAATGCTCACGTCGCGAACGCGATCCGCGCGCGCTCGGTCGTTGTACACGGGGCCGACGAAAACTCTTACACCTGTTCGGCCAAGACATACACACTACTTGTACATAATTCGGTACGATTAAGGTATTAAAATTTGCATCGACGAATGAGATTGTAGATTGATTTTGAGTAACAAGCGGTACCCCGACAAAATATCACCGGTTAAATATCGCGTGATCAAGATATCGCAAAACCGATGTGTCGTAAAGAGATAATACCGCTGTACATTATTATCGCGTCTGTACATTGCATTTAACTGTATATTATCTGATTGTATTCACCTTTTACCAGCATTCACGTATACTGGTTTTTCATTTTAATTGTTTTTATTTATTTCTGTTAAGTGATACTTTGTACTGTCACTGTGATGCTTGTACAGTTATTATCTTCGAGGTGTTTCATTCAATATATATTTCCATTAATCAATATACATAATATGTATATTGATTAATGGAAATATAAATTAAATATTATTTAATTTTTTTATATTAATATTTATATACGTTTAAATTACATGCTGACCATATGCATACTGGCGATATTTATTCCACGCGATATTTTACCGACGATATTTTGTCGGTGATTCGTAAAAAGCTGAGATGACGGGTCCTCTTGGAGCTACGGGCCCCAGGCTCTAACCTTTACTGTCCCACCCTCTCAACGGCCCTGATTGTACACGTTTTTAAGCTTGCACGTGCGTACGGTTCATGCTTTCAACCGATACCAGTGATGGAAAGGGGGAGTGGGTAGGGATTCGATGACTTTTGCGTTTTTTCTCGGTCGCGCGACGGTCCACGAACCGGTGGTCTTCCAAACGTTAACCGCGTCGGTCGTAATACGCGAACGATAAAAACGCGAAAAACGGCGGGATACCACGCGTGCGGGTCGGTTTCGTTTTTCCGTGTATCGACATCCGTCTTCCGCGAGTGCGCTATACTTCGGCGTTGAAGAATGCCGTTGACAGGGAAGGTGATCATAATGTTCAACGGAAGGTAGGACTGTCGAACTTATTCGGACCGAAGTACGCGAAGTACGAGAAACTCGATTCGTGCCTAAAAAACCAGAACTGTTTAAATCGAATTAAAAAAAAAAAAAAAAGGTAATTAACAAATGTATATAAACTTACGGCCAGGATGGCGATGTATTTTTGATCGAAAGAAATCGGAAAAAAATCCGAAACACAGTGGTGGGTTTGAAAGTGAAGGCCGTTCCGAACCCGGGTCCGTCCACGCGCCCGGGAGTGATATCCGCGGGCACGGCAACACGCACACCGCGTGTCGGAAAATCTCCCGCGACCGCGCGCGGCTCACCGCGGTTACCGCGCGACCACGTTACCGCGCGACAACGCGCGCCTCGTACACGCAAAACATAATGCACAGTCGTTTCGTCCGTTGCAGGAGAATGTTCCCGACGGTCCGGGTGTCGTTCGCTGGGCTCCGGGCCGACCAGCGGTACGCGGTGCTGATGGACATCGTGCCGGTGGACAACAAACGGTACCGGTACGCGTACCACCGTTCGTCGTGGCTGGTCGCCGGCAAGGCCGATCCGCCCGCCCCGCACCGGCTGTACACGCATCCCGACTCGCCGTTCACCGGCGACCAACTGCGCAAACAGGTGGTGTCCTTCGAGAAGGTCAAGCTCACCAACAACGAGATGGACAAACACGGACACGTAAGAATCCGCCGACCCGGTCCCACCCCAGCCCTCTCCCCCTCCCCCTCCCACGATCATCGTGCCCCGACCGCCGTCCGATCGCACCGTCTCGGCTGCTGCCCGTCACTTTTTTTGCAGGCCTATTTTTATTTTTTTTTTTCATACCCAACCGAGTGCACCGGGGATATTTGCCGTCTTCGGTGGTCCTCCTAAAAGCGTTCAGTTTTCGCATTCCCGTTGACGATCCCGCTCAACGTCTCACCGACGATTCCGATGAACTATTTAAAAAGGTCACGTATTTTCTTTGCCGTGCCACTATCGTCCGTCGCGACGTACCGTTATGAAAACACGATCACGCGCAGAAACCAAACGCTTCGGTGCTGGTAACGGAAACAGTGGCCGGACCAAAACAACTACCACGCGCGGGGCTTGTAAACCCTACGTGGTGCTCTTCATAAGTCACAAGAGTCAAAAAGCCCAACGTAACAGTTTTTTTTTTTTTTTTTATAATAACATTTTTTATCTGTTGGTGCTTAACCAGTTGTCATGTAGAATTCGATCCATAGTTCTCAAAAAAAAAAAAAACCCACGAAAATGATGCTACGGTAGTATGCCCGCACACGTCTTGAACCAATCGTTCGGTTTATCCCGGAAATTGTACGGTTTATTTTCGACAGCGCAAACCATAAAACGTTATTACCGCCGAATATCACCAGGAAAATAACCGCACTCGCACTCGTTTTCTCTACAATATCGGTTTTTCTTCTGTAGTGAACTGAGTGCGTTCCGATGGATTTTGCACGAAGACGTTAAGGGTTTGGGTGCTGCAAGTGAATTGAAAAGCGCATCATAACATTGCGCGGTCGAGCATTTCTTTGCAGCGTACTTACGTTCGGTAAACGTCGTTGGCAGGGCACTACATGTTTTTACCGTTTCGTCAGCAGTGAACGAGATATGCAATTATGCGAAACTGCAATCGTAGCGTTGGCGGACGGTTTAGGCATCAATTTTTTCCCCTCACCCGTTCTTTATTAACTCATTATTTGTTTATTTTTACATCGACACGACCTTTTGTGCGGGCAATTAAACGCGGCACCACATATGTTGTATGTTGTGCGCGGCGCTGACGAACAGCAGTTAGTACCGCGTGCAGCGTTTGTAGTATTAACCGTGGCTCGAGGAGGGCTGCATTTTAATTCGTTCGGACGCGCCCTTCATCGTTTGTTAAACAAACATCGCGGAACGCCGCGGTGGACCATCCGAAAGAGCGGAATAATTTTTTATTTATTTTTTTTTTAACTTCCCGCCAGCCGTACACCACAATAAAACATCATATCCCGCAATCGTACAAAACGATATTTGCATAAATTATACACACACATACACGTCATGTATATCGTTATACCGCAATTATAATATTAAACAATAACACAGACGGGGTGTCGCGCGCGTTGTACGACGTCGAAATCCTCCCCACGTATGAGTGAGCGCGGGAGGGAGAAAAAAAAAAACGCAAACCATTTACTGCAGCCTACAGTCGCGTACACGGGACCGCGTGTCATTGCGGGAGTTGACCCCGGAGAAGTCTCATAAATTAGCGGATTCTTCCCCTGCGTAATATCGGTGCACTTATCTGTTGGTAAATTAATTTCGATCGCATTTTTTCATTCAATGCTCGTGATAACAAATGACTGTCCCGCATATGCGGTTTAATCCACCGCGTTAAATATCTAAAACCTTTGTGAATTATTACCGAAGGGACTAAACCCGGCAGCCCGGTGATAGGCAGAATAGGTATAATGATCACGTTTTCCAATAATAACAATCAAAACAACCGATTCGATAAGAAAAACTATAAGCGTTTATTGGCTGAAATCGAACATTCCTACGGTTTAGCTTTGCACTGTAAGAACTACTGTTGAATGCTTATTATCTAGTAAATACTCTACGACTTACGACAACGGCATCCTGTTTACGATCTCATCTCCCACCGTGTTTAAGATTTTCTGCGCAAAATGTAACATGTGTTAATTTTGATTAATTTAATTAATTAAATTAAATTAATAAAAATAAATCGTTTTCGAATCAATACATTTCTTGGGCTCTTATCCTAATCCAAAACTATATCACTGTGCCGTTCGGCGTACTGCTCGTTCGCGAAGAACTCTCGTGTTTAATCACGTATCCAATACGATATCTCGGTTATAATTAATTCTAGACGCTGAGCAATCGATTTCAATCGTTCATTTTATTTCTCTCAGCCGAAACTCTTCCGAGGCCCTCGAGACACACGGATTCAATACTACTTGCGCCGCCTCGTTTAAAAACAACGCACAAATCCACTTCGTACGGTTTATGCGATCAGTGAACGATGGCACGATGATTATGGCTCGTTATAATCGTGACGGTAATTAATCATAACGTTTTGTCGCGCGCAGTTGGTGTTGAACTCGATGCACAAGTACCAGCCCCGCATACACCTGGTGAAGAGACACGGCGAATCGATGGCGGCCGGACATCCCGTCGTGGACTTGGAAGCCGAGGAGTACAAAACGTTCGTGTACCCGGAAACGACGTTCACGGCCGTCACGGCGTACCAGAATCAGTTGGTGAGTACACGCCGCACCGGTAAACGTATATTTTTTTTACGATTCGAGCGCGTAGTACGCAGCACGCGGCTTCGGTCAGGGCTTAAAGTGGTGGAGGGGAATGTCAGGGGATTCAGTCCCTCTGACTGTCGCAGCACTCGTAACACGTTCCTCCGAAAGTTCACGGAAACGTTCGACCGTTCGTTGAAAAATAATCGTACACAACAAAAACGGTTGAAAAATCGGGTTCGGTAAATAGGTGTTCCGGACAGCGTTCTGCACACAAAGCTAACGGGTATCAAACACGAACTGCAAACCGTGCAGCGATGCGTACTCACGCGTTTTTGAGATTTTTTATTTTTTTTTTCTACTTCATTAGAACATGTTTACAATGCGTTGCTTGACAAACGATAAAAGTAAGCAATTTTCGAGTATACACGTTTTTCCTGCGCGTGAACAAGAAAATTGTTCATCACAAACACCTCGTAATATATTTATACGTATACTTGTTAACAATTCACTTCCTAGTGACTGTATGGGACTACACGGAACGCTGAGAACCGTATACGGATTAGAGTCCTCCCTGCCATTACTTGTCACTTTAAGCCCTGGGCGGCGTGCGTGTTAGCACTGCACGTGGCGCACGCACGTCACATGCCTCGTCCCGTACAAGACGCTCGTGGGCCTGCTTCGAACCTGACGAGCACACTCGTGCACGTGACGTTCGGTTGAATCGCCGTGTTTTTACCGATCAACGATTGCGTTGCTAAATTGATAATCGCAGTTGCGCAACTAGGATCTTGGGGCCCCGACGATAAGATAAGCCCGGGGATCTATACATATATTTAAGTGTTGGTAAATTTGATTTTTTTTTTTTTAATAAAGAATACTCACTACTTACGTATCATTAAACGCGCTGTTCAATTCCTTCGCGGTGAAAATACCTTCCAAGTTCACGTCTATGATGAGGCCCCTTTTGAGTCTTGGGGGCCCGATGTTAGACATCGTCATCCGCCCCGGTTGTTGCGCCACTGGTGCGTAGATCAGCGTTCTCGCCCACAGATCGATCGGATTTAATTTTTTATATATACGTATATTGTTTTTCACCTACAACACGTGGCACGTGGTTAACGTTTAATTTCACAAACTTTTAAGCGCAACGTGTACGGATGACGATGCTATGGATATGTTATGCGCGCGGAAGAATAATCAGGCTAAATAAAAGCTTGTGCGCCTGTAATAGAAAAAAAAAAAATATGTAAAATATGCTCATTTGTACTACCACGTCGAACTTCGAATGCCAGCCCAAGTTCAGCATTCCATTGTATATTTTAAACCATCACATCGCTCTTTCATTCGTAATTTATTCGACGAATAGATTGAAATGTGTACAACTTTGCACGTGCTTATAGGTTCTTGGTTAGAAATGTATGTAAATAATGCAAAGCATTGATTAGAAAGAAAAAAATTACTGTCGTAATCGGACGATGTTTTTTAGAATAAAATGGAAAAATTCAACGTTTTATAATATTATAATATTCAAAGTTAACCTAGTCAACTAGGAACTTTTCTCGTTCTACAAGAATCGAATACATATTACCACACAATACTCGTACGTGCGCGTACCCCATTCCATTACATCTATCCGGATGTGTCATAATAACATAAAATTGTATTTATAATCGGGGAAAAAGAACATCGATCGTTCGTTTCAAGATTAAATTAAAATTGGTGTTTATTTTTTATTTTTAATTCATCGTTACTGTTTTCTTACGGCGTTTTCTCTGAACCGTAGCCGCCAAGGGACCGGCACGAATTTATATACCATTCCGAGCGCTCATCACGGCTCGCGTAACTCATTCTCGCGTATATTTAATAACGAAAAGATGTATCGCGATGATTGCATGATAAACGGGCCGACAATACGGATTTAGAACTTTCCGTAGGTCACCGTTATTTATCGAATTGGCACCGCGTTCTGGAAACGGCGGCGTACACGCTCGAATGACTTACCCGGCCCACCGACGAAATTATCCCGGTCGTCCGCGTCGTCGTGTACAGTACGTTCATCCGACTCGCAGCATACTCGGCCGTTTTGGCTTTTGATTCGGGCACGCGCAAAATGACAGAAGGGAAAAACGGTTCACGATTTATCACGGAGGCGGCGAACCGTTTGAAAGACGATAGTCCCTCGTCGACCTCCGTGTACAACTCGAGTTGCCATTACTCTACTACACGGACGATATTGTCTACGTTTGTTCTATATAGACATGTGTGTGTGTGTGTGCGTGCGTGTCTGTTTGTTTCAGCCGTGTTGCTGGATGACGTGCGCTCGTTCGTGCGATCAGCCGACTACTTATACGCGACGGCAGCGGGCGGACGGGAGGTGATACTTTTATTTTTCTAATCGTCCAGGACCGATTTAGTCCAATTAGGCTGCTGGTGCGTACACGTGTACAACGACAGACTCGGGTCTCTGTCGTTGTACACGTTTGCGCGATGGAAAAATAAACTAACTAGAAATTTAATAAATCCTACGCGGACGATATTATTATAAATACGTGGTACGCGGCACGTGCATGTCGCTGAGCAGACCGTGTAACGTACAATATATCATCGAGCTCACCACCCGCTGGACGATAAAAATATAATATCATACCGCAAGCTATTATGCATGACTCGAGCGGACATAATCTCTTACGCGGAGTCGTGACGACGACTTTAATAATGTAACGCAACGATGTTATACTCGCGAACATAAATATATTTTGTATACGGAACGGTTTTCGAACCAAATGTTACGCTCGAAATTGTCTTTTTCACTTCCGAGTTTGCCGGGTACCCACAGCCGAGTGCGGTTGCATAATTTCCCATGGCGACAGCAAGATATGCACAGTTAGATTCCATAAATATTCGTTTCCATCGTGGTATACGTTATGCGCGTAACTTGGTCGTAATTATTTTCGCGTGCAGACGCTGTTGGTCCGTTTGAAATGCTCGGGATTTTCTCGGTAGAACCTTATGTTCGCAAGACGGACAAATGTCTCCTCGGCCTTTCGGGTAGTATTTAATATGTAGATTGTGTTAAAAGTGAAAGTAACAAGCTTAAAATCGGTGAGAAATTTCACGTGAGACCCATAGGAATGTAATATCCTTGTGCGATTTATTTGTTTTTTTTTTTTTTCCCCGACACTTGTTTCGAAGCGTGGGACCTTGCCTGTCGCACGCCATTTTTATTACTTTTCGTTTGTTGAAAAAAAAAAAAAAAAAAAAAATCGTTTCTTCTTCTTCTTGATTTCGTCATGTACTGCCATTGTGTCGGGTTCAGGGCTCCGACGTCTCTGCGTGACGAATCCCTCCCGTGCGACGATGACGGCTGATTTCACGGCGATGTTCCGTTTCGTTCGTGTCAAATATTGTCGAAAGGGAAAAATACCAATATAAAAAGAACCGGTAAGTATACTTATGGACGCACATACACGTAGTACAATAACACACGCATGCATACCGTGCGACGATGTCCGCGCTCGCCGCAATTGGCACACGGTCTTCGCCTCGCTGTATTTATTTTTTATTTTTTATTTCTTAAACGCCACAAACGACATTCCATAGTGTTCACAACGCCGTAGACCCTCTCGCGTTGGTTATTTCGATTACCGGGTGCGTATTCCACCCGCTGCGTGCATTCCAAAACTTCGAACCGTACGCGTGAAAAGTGCACCGGGCAAGAGTTGCACGCCTCGTCCGGTACTATGCAGTAGTCGTGCAGTCGTCCCGTTTCCGACCGCACCCGCACTGGCAAACCGTGTAGGCCTACAGCCGCGACGGCGGGACGTTTTCCGAAGGAACGGCCAACGGCAGTCACTAGCGTTAACAACGGCGCGAATCGTCACTAAGGCAACATCAGAGTTCATCATTTTCAATTCAACTCGAGACCACTTCGAAACATTTGATTATTCGCACAGATAATACAGATAACTATAACACAGTCTATCATTACATAATCGATAATAAAGGTATCGAACTCCATACGTTTATGTCGAACTCCGGAGCAACCGTTTTCGTCATACACACTCCCACTCCAACACCAATCCACAAGACATATGATTTAGTTTAGCAAACGAAAGTTCGCGTGTCACTAACATCATCGACCGTATCGCGAAAGACAATTTGCTACTATTTCGAATCGACCTAAAAATCGCGCCGATAACAACAATGACATTTTTAAACTAGACCTTCTACTCTGTTCGAAAATAAAAATTGAGCTCCCGAGGAAAAAGTTCATTCCACTTTAATGCAAACCGGAATACTGTAACTCTAATACTGCACGCTGTGTTAAATGTGGTGAGGGACACATTTCCAGTGATCACAAGAAATCACAAGAAATCACAGATCCTGTTAAGTGCTCTGGGCTATATATACAGCGTTTTACAAAGGACGGTCGTCTTATAAATTTATCACGCTAAATCGGGGTAAACGTTTATCTAGAAATAACAATAATTACCTACATAAACATTCGAATCACACTTCGAAATAACGTTCCTAACATTAATTCAAAACCAAAAGTATTATATGCTAAACTTCGAGCCAAACTCCACCACGCGATCAATCAATTAATATTATTATCAAGCACCTAGACGATTTTAAACTAATACTAAATCTCCTATTACTTGTTCTAACATCTTTATAAGTGTTCTTTTAATATCATTTTTGCTCCATAAAATCCATTCTATCGTACGTGATAGTACAATTATACTTTGATCATTAATCATTAAATATGTTATGCATATCTCATATAATTTCATTATTAATTGGTCTTGCGCTATACATGCCCACTGATAAATTATTCTAAACGTGTATTTCATCATAATTTATTATTCATTGTCATAAAATTTCAAATGTTTTCATTTCATACTGTTGTTCATATTTATAAATTCGTTCGTTGATCTTTTTTGATTTTTTTTTTTTTCTGTACTTAAATATCCGGATTCTTTATTTTTAACGCCACAATCGATGATTTCGTAAGTCCATATTTTATAATTATAATTATACACACACCTTTTTTCGATATATCCTTTACCATGGCAATACGGTATGATAATGATAACGGTGGTACGGCGGTACGGGACGCGGGCGAACGGGGAAAAAGACCGTACGAACGAACGCTAAAAGTCTCGACCGCCGCCGCATTTCGTTCGTAGCGGGCACCACGCGTTGTTCTATTATTATAGCGCGACCGAGGAGGACTTTCGAAGAGAGAACGTACACGTGAAAAAAGACGACCGTATAATAAATGATTTATCGCAGCGTCGCGCGTACAGTTAATTGGCGGCGATTGCGGCGGACGCGGCACTGACACCTCCTAATTGGACGAGCTCGCCAACAACGAAAAGTCGTACGCGACAGATGCTGCGTTTCGACGTACATACATATACACGTGCATTGTTATCGTCGACTGACCGAAAAAGTCGAGTGACGTCTCACGATACTATGTCGGTCGAAGAGTTCCGACAAAAATGGTTTTCAATACCTTTAGCGGCTATTCGCATAAATATTTATCGAAGACCGTTTTAGATCGATTATTTGCACCGATCGTGGTACCTACGGATCGCGAACGGTGTTGCGGAACTCGTACGGTTAGAGCTCGCGCTCGTGCTTAACGGGAGGGGGGGGGGAACTATTTCCACAACTGCGTTAATGCTCGCGACCGATCGACGCTGACGCGGTGATATTTTCACGGAACATTTCTGAACGGTGGCCGCAGAGAATGCCGTTCTCGGGGCAGGTGCGGAGAAGCCGTGTCAATGCGCGTGATCCGTTCGATCGCTGTTGTCGATCGAGCAGTTGTTCGCATGTTTCTAGGAAAAACAAAAAAAAAAATCGTATTCTCATAACGTCGCACAAACTTTTCCCGTACGTTCATGTGCACGCTGTACGTGTATAGATGTGCGCGTGTGGTGGTGGTCCTTTATAAATGTCTCTCGGCGTTTCGTCGCATTAACACGGAGCGCAAAACTTCCAACGTCAACGGCGTAGCGTCTAGCGGACGGTGGCGGCGGTGAAGGAACGTCGGTGACGAGCGGACGAGCGGAGGAGAAAAAAGCGCCGCCGCTAACGTGCATCATCAATCGTGGCGCGCCCGTGCGCGTGTGTGTTCCGAAAGAGAAGACAAAAAACGTTTGACAGTTTACGTGGCGTAGATGCGACTAATAGTGCACGTAGCGTGGAGACATAGCGCGTGGGGAGGAAGACGAAAGGTCGAAACGAGTGTATGTGTACGCACTTATACACGCTGCTGGTTCGCGAGCGGGAAACGTCATTTATTTGGCAACGGTTGACGTCGTTCTTGCTTCGTTTCAGACCGTTTTCTTGAAAAAAAAAAAAAAAAACACATTTGAAAAAATAATGAAATCCTCATCGGCCCCTTTCGTTCGCTTATCGTTTATCGTTTTTTAATTTATATTAGGTTTAATAATCCTCGGACAACGCAGCGTTTTGCCGTGCACTCGTCGATAATCAAACTCTTCACCTGATGGTGTAGCGCGATGGTCCGTTACGAGGATTGTTATTTTCTTCCTTCGTCTTATATCGAAAAAAATTGTACTTGGATACAGCTGTAACAGTGGTGCCGAATCAGTAAATAGTTTCTTAAAAAAAGAAACCGTTACGATTTATAAAATAACGTAATGTTCATTTGCTTTACATTATTTTTGTTAAAATAAAACATTTGTTTATCGTTAATTGTTTGTTATAAACGTCGACCGACTCTAAAGTCCTGTAACTACTTGTGCCGGGACTTTGTTAGGGAAACATTACATTTTGAAATTATATTTGAAAAAACCGATCGTTTTTGTTAAATGCTCTTTGAACACGTTCTAAATCGATAAGGCCGATTGGCCGGAAGTTATATACTAGTCATCCGGTAAAAATATAATCATCATCCTCCAACCGTCTAGGATCGTAACTGCCATTAGATTCTTTCAAAAATGTAGAACTCTTTTACGAATTCCGACTTTAACTGGGCTTTTCGTCGTTCTATAAGTAATTTAAAAATTACAAGTTAAAACAGAGAGAATGTCAAACTAATTGGTAAACTATGAAAAATATACGGAGCATAATAAATTTCACAGACGATCGAAATCATTAAACAATAAACATAGGACAAATGTTTTGATATTGATTGGATATTTTTTAAACGCCACGCAATATGTTTTCTACGTCATTGTTGTTTTCACTTCCCGAAAAATTTCAGACGTATGAAAAAACTGTTCCCGACCTTTGAAATGATCACTGATTATTCTACGCACACGTCCGACGGGACAATGTGTACACATCCATTGACCGGTCCGTTATCACAACGACCGTGATTTCCAATTTGGCCCGTACGCACGTAATACACGGAGAGGCGTGCAATTTAAAACCATTAACGGTTTACGACATTCGAGTATGCTCGACATTTGACTTTCGTGTGCCATAAAAATTCGCCAGCGTGATGATGTAAAATAAATTTCACGAAAAACTCGTAGATATAATGCGACGATAAAAGTCGTGTAATGCAGTAGCGAAAAACCGTAGGAAACCCGAAGAAAGACGAACCCGAGATCGTTGAAAAATGTGGCGCGAAAAAATTTGACCTTTACAAACGGGTATTAGCAAACGGATATTAAACGATTTTGTTTTTCTGCTAAAGCAGCAGTATTATTTACGGTTTACGACCACCGCGAATCGCAGTTCAATTTATAGCGTTTTAAGATTATCGTCTTAAATTTTTTGGCGACGACCGTGCGTGATTTAACGATTCGACAACGGGGCCGCCGTAATTAAATTCCCCTCATACCGAACACGCACTTGTGTAAATGTGGCGAATCTGCGTACTTAAATGCAGTTCGAAATCATTTAGTGAACCCGTCTCGGCGTGAATAATTATTATTAATTTGGCGTACTCATCCGCACGTTGCACCCGTACACTCCTGCTGTAAATCTTTTATTAGGGTTGTGGATACGGGTGAAAACGGTTCGACGAAAACGTAAAATTTGTGTTTATGTTTTAATTTTACGCGTACACCTATTCAGTTAATGTTTGGATTTTATTTTTAGCCGTTTTACTCTTTTGTTATTTTATTTCATTATTTCATTTTTTCGTTTGGAGATCTTCCAATAGTTTTAGTTTTTAACGGTTTTAGCAAATTGGCTACCATTTTTTTTCCATTTCATCGTTGCCATGTTCAGCATCATTTTTCTTTTAATCATTCGCGTTCTGAGTTTTCTTTTCAACTGTACGTCTGACCAAATACCACGTCATTGTTTGTCCATCATCGACTTAGAGAAAAAAAAAAAAAAACAAAAAGGCAAAATCATAGTGATATTCGTGCTCTTGCTTTACTCATGTTTCGAAACATAAGGTCATTACTCTTATTACGAAGACAACACGGAATACATAATATTAGATTTTCTCTTTCCGTACAGTATTCTCATAATATACCGGTAAAGCTCTGAGTATTCAATTTGCACTGAAATTACGTATTTCAATTGTACGATACGTCAAGTCAAGTATAATATTATTGTAAGTACAATATTGACGTGACTTATTAAAGCTCCATCGGTATATTGGATGTAAAATGTTTTAGAAAAAACGCAATTTTAAATGTGCATAAATTAAAAAGTCCATTGTAGTCGTGCGATTGTATTACTTTTAAAATTTTAATTTATCAAATATTTGTATAGACGAAGGGCAGAGACTGAGACGCTCGTCCACCCCGATATAGACACAAAGATACTGCGTGCCTGGGCAAGACAATAGGGCTAGGGCGGACATCGTACATTTTGGGTTGAAAAGTTCAATATGTATTATCATACATAATAGTCGTTATAATAGTTGTAGATGAGATATGACTGTGAAACATCAGCTCGATAAAATCAACTTTGTCGCATGGCATCAGGTTTTTTTTTTCTTTTGGCTCGCATTTTTTAAGTTGTAATTTTCACGCATTTTCAGTGAAATTTGTAATTCCAATATTCGCGTTTACATTATACTAAATTTTTTCCTAACCTGACCGCCATTACATTATAATATCAGGATGAACATACGATTTGTATCACTTTCTAGAACGTTTTGGTTAAGTATACCATGATCGCAGTTCGTTTGGCTATTAAAAGAAAAAAAAAATCGTAAATTACGGTGACAGCCGCTTGAAAAAGTTATAAGAACAACAGTACAATTGTATTTATACGCACGTATTACATTTATAGTACGGGAGAGAAGAGAAACTCGACACGGAATAACGTCATCAATTGAAATAGTATGTAACGAAATGTACGCCAAAATTAAATGTTTTATATTTTCGCGTCGAAATGTTTTTACCTTGTTATTGGTTTTCTTTCGGACCATTTTTATTTCTTATTTTTAGGTCATACATAAATTATATATTACGTGTAACTCTCGTAATATACGCAACCGGTCGTCGAACGAGTTAGATGATTGGATGGGTATGAAGGGTAAATTTTCTCCACTTCGTCATCGTGTAGATCAGGGATGGGTAACTGGCAGCCCAGGTACTTTTTTATTTTATCTGGCCCGTGCTACTTTTTAGTAACACTTTAACGTTCATCAGTATTTATTTTCATCACGTTGATCCGTAACATGTGGATATTGTATTTGTCTCTAGCATTCAACTCCAGCTAAACCATTAAACGTCTAAATATAACATATACCCATATCGGCATAACTAACATGGCTATCGTATATATGATATTTTAGTATTATGATCATTACATTTTTGCTACCTGGGATGTGTTAGGCACCATTTTTATTGTTATGTTTCAGCCGTAAAATTAAATTATATTAAACGAATGCTAACGATCAAATTTAATAACCATTTTTCTATATTTAATTTCCTGACTATGGCCCGCCAGATTTCAAAGTTCTAAAAACTGGCCCCCTAGTTAATTTGAGTTGCACATGCCTGGTGTACACGAGCAAATTATCGCACGGGTTGACGACGGGATCGGCACAAGACCAATCGGCTCAACATACAAACATACAAACGCAGAGAGAGAGAGAGAGAGAGAAAGAGGCTTAAAAATACGATTTTCTGGTAGGCGGGTGTTAGAGGTGCCGAAAATGATATAACTGTCCGTTTAGTGCACCGTCCGTATGTTACCATTATTTTTAACGCTAACAACGTCGGACCGACAGCGACGCCGTCAGTCGGGTGCTCTCTGCGGTGCGAATTGCGAACCGGTTCGCGCACATCTTGGGTTCATTTATACTGTTACTGATTCTGTCACGCCGTACGTGTGTGTGTGTGTGTGTGTGTGTGTGTGTGTGTAGAATAAAACGCAAATAACGATAATACAATTGTAAGCACGCGTCGTAAAACGCACGACGACATGTGTACGGGTTACGGTCGTGTAAAACTTTTTAGAAATGTTTTCAAGCATAAAGAATGCAAACGCGTTACGGTCGATAAAAGCAGTCTTAGCCGCGGCATATCGGTTGGTACAACAGTGCCGGTGCAAAAACTGTATCCAAGCCGGGTTCCGGACGAAACATGCGTCTTGGACGGACTTGCCGTTCGATCGAATTACTGTTATAGTGTTACAACGACGACCGTTTTACCGAAAAAAAAAAATCGAAAGCGAACTTCGCGTTGAACGATATTTTTTCGCTGCATGCATAGTTAAACATGGTTTGCTCGGTTCACGTCGTCCGAGATCCGGACGATGCATACAAGTGATTGCTCTATTTACAACACGGACTAGGTTGCGTTTTTTTTTCATTCGGTTAGTGGCTAGGCCATTATTTAGCAGTTTATGGTCGCGCGCTATGACGTTTTGTGATTTTATCGCAAAACGCGAAGTTTCGAACGCGAGTTTTATTTTTTTGACGGATATTTGGACACCGTCAAAAACGGTTTTTAAATCGTTTTGACAGATATTCGAGATCAGTATTACACGGCGACCGAAAACATTATTATTCCATCGCGTCATCAAGTGGGTTCGGATTAGCTATTTATCGAGTTCGACCACTGGTCCCCCCCCCCTCCGCCGCTAATATCGTTATAATGCGAGTGGAAAAAAAAAAATCGAATAAATGTCGCGTATGAAAAGTAGACGTATTAAAAAAAAAAAAAAAAACTAAAAAAATACCGATGAGCATGTACATCCTCCCCGCAAACCACACCGATGCGATGTTGCGTGTGCGTTATTGAGAGCGTGTGTGTGTGTGTGTGTGTGTGTGTGTGTGTGTGTGTGTGTGTGGGTTTGTATGTCTGTGTTTGTGTATTGTTATGGTGCGCGCGCGATCAGTGGCGGCCACACACCGTGCCAGGGGTGCCAACTCGGGGTAATTTATTGTCCCCGGCCGCCACCGCATTCCGACGAGGTGGCGGAGTGAGCGAGAGGAAAAGAGAGAGAGAGACAGAGTTATAGAATGAGCGAGTTGGTCAAGTCACCGCTGTCGGCTACCGGTAACGCGCGCTCTGCGAACGACAATCTCGTTTTCTACCGGTCGTCCACTAACAGCGCGCGACCCGATGTTGGTTTTCGTTATACGACTTCTACGGTTCTGGTAAATTCTTTCCCGTATGTTTTTAGTTTCGCCGACGTCAAACGATCATATGACAAAAACACAACGATTGCATTACGGTTTATCTTAACTGGTAGTGGGCGTACACCGAACAAATACGTTCATCCGTAACTTTGTAAATCGGCGTGTCGTGCGCACCGACGGGCGCATCGGTACCGGGTGCGGGGGTCTCCAGTCCGAAATTACGGGGGGGAAGGGTTTTCCCATTCAGATGGCGTTCGTTTTTGACGAAAACTTATCGTTCCGATATCCTTTGCACAACGGATGGGGAGGTACGGTTGGAGTTGACGAGAAGTCCGTTGGTGCATGTACTTTACTTTTCCGAGTTTTGAAACCGCAATGACTCCCGTGGGGGTTTTTTTTTTCTCGAAGGCGCTTTTTGTTTTAATCATGTGACAAGTGCACCGCAGTGGCGGAAGGGTGATGCGAATACCCGTCGACGTGGCACACGATTATCAATTATACATCGTTATTACGATGCGGTCGCTACTGTTATTACAGTAATATCGACGGGATGTTGTTTCCGTTTGTCATCCACTGTTGTCGTTCGGTCCCGAAATATCTATCACGACCGACCCATCCGATTCGCATTGTTCGGTAACCGTCCGAAAATCGCGTGTCTATAGGCGCCAAATAAATAGTGAAACAACGACGGTCAATAGGTTAACGGCGGATCCGCGGCTCCGTCGCATCGTCGCCACACGTGTTCCGACACGTGTGTCGCTGTCACGTCGTACACGCGCATTACACACACGAATACATTATTGCATGGATCGCGTCCAAAGATACGGTTCACTCGTAATGCTCGGAATTCTCGCGAGTCGAATTCGCACCGAACAACAATAACAGCATACGTCGGTCGCGCGTTAAACCGTTCCTCGGTCGGCAAATGACGGTAAACGCCGTATCGACGTGTAGCGAAACCCGTCTAAAACGAGCCGGAAACCTGTGTGCAATAGAAACGGTATCCGTTGTCCCGTCGCGAATAAGTGACCGTTCGGTAAGTAAGTAGTCGTCCATACCGCTGTGATAAAAGTTTTCCGTTTTTCTTTTTTTTTTCCAAACGCGTATTATACATTGTGTTTTTTTTTTTATCGACACTAAAGTGTCGTCAAGTCGCAGATCAATAATTGACGCGTAACATTTTTTTTTTAATTTTTAATTTAATATTTTTTTTTTTTCGTTCCAAAATTGGAAATTTGTTTCAACGCTATGTACTACACTGTAAATTTGTAAGATCATGTAGAGATCATACAACCGATTACGTATGCATCACAATGCGAGATACGTTCAGTTTTCGTTGGTAAATTATGTCTGCCGTCGGCGTAATGTACTATGTTATATCGATTACGCGCGTGCGTGTTTTGCAGTACATTTTCCCCAGCCCATTCGATAACCGCTAATGATTCGTTAAAATTAATTATTCGGCTACGTACACGGATCCGTTTTACACAAACGCCGCTCGAGGGGGCATTCGTACACAAAAACGTCCCTAAACAGTTGAATCTGTGTACACGAACGCATGTATTGGTAATTAATATTGTAACGTGTACGATGTATGTGCGGTCTGATCGCACAGTCGATATAGTTAGCAGATACGTAGATCTGCGTGTACGTCGTGTTTCGGTTTTTTTGTTAATTTTTTTTTTCTTTTATCACAGTTCAAAATTAAGTGCAACAAAATCGTACACGTTCACATGCACAATTCCATACCGAAACTTTCGGTGACTACGACTAACTCGAACAGTTGAAAGGTATATTGACCAAAGGTTCGACGAAATCGTTCGACGCGAACCGTCTATGAATTCGATCGTGGTCGATCGCGTCGTCGTGATTAAAAATGAAAATTCGTCGTGCATTTCATGCGCAGTTTAAATATATTTGTACGAGGAAAAAATGTCCGTTGAAGACTATAAGCGATCGATTTGCAAACAGAAGGTACTATTATCCGTAGGCTTGTGTGTTACGTCGAGTAAAGTTAATTCGTAAACGCATTTAAAATATGATACGAGACAATCATGGTCTCAGTACACAGACATCCACTTGTTATAATTATCGTGTCTCGGAGTTTCTGTCGTTCAATTAAAAACCGATAACAGTTCATCCGACCACCGTGAATGCTCCCGAGGGGAAATCGGTGCCTAATTGACGGTTTGCGCAGACGTTTTGAAAAGTAGATCGTACCATTTAATCATTACCGTCGATCGAATGTAACGTGCGATGATCATTTCTCATAGCATACGCAATCGCATCGCCAATTCGGTGCGAACCTCGTGTACCAAACACGACCTAGTACCGGGTTGTCGCCGCGTTACGCGTCCTGGACACCGCAGCTTATAAATATTTCCGTACGTGTGTCGGAAGCAGGACTACACATCGCAGCAAACTGTATTTCCGCGTAAAGGAGTGGTCCGAATCCGCGGTGCACGTATAGTGTGTTACACGAGCGTGCGCGTCACGTGCGCGATCGTAAGGACGGTTTGGATTTTCCTGGGACAGCATATTTCTCTTTGTTGCCCTTCAGAGAACCCGCCGTAGCGCTGGTGCGCTCCTTAATGACGCTGTCGTCACGTTAAATTTGATTTCCTGAAAACGTTCCAGGTCGCGCTTGTTTAGAAATGTAAATCGTGCGCACGTTCGTCATTATAAAATATGTATTTTTTTTTTACAAATAAATGTTTTCCGTAAACGTATACATATATACGCACTCTTACACATGCATATATAAACTATGCGAGAGCCTACAAAGTTTTAATAACGTTACGCGTCGTTGAAATATCAAAAGCTAAAGTGATACAATTTAGAAATTCCTCTCAGCGCGCGTTCATCACGGGCCTGGTAGTATTATGCTTCACATACGCCTATTGTACAACGCGCAAGACGTGCCCTTTAAGACGTCCGTAGCTGCGTACGCGCCACTAATATGACTTTTTCTGTGTACGCGTGTCCATACGAGTTGTACTCTGCACGGGAACGTTGGATACGTGTAGGACACGACGGTTATATTTATATGTACGAGGCATTATTACTGTGATTTCGTAGCAGTTGGTCGATGTAAATCCTTTTGTTTGTTCACTGTGTAAAATACGTGTTCCACGTTCAGGGATCGTTTGCAAATCAATAAAACAACGGTATTGGATCACAACTGCAATAATAACTGTCAATAACAAGGGAGCGCAGTAGCGGTTTTCAGCGGCACTATACACCTATCGAAATAAAAATATAAACAACGGGTGGATAATTAAAGACAAAGATAAATTAACAAAGTAAGATTGTAGTGGATCATTCGGAAACAATGTAAATCATTTAAATTCTTGTCATAGTGATTCCGACCAATTCCTAATAGCGGTATAGTTTTTTGTATTATTTTTTAGCGTTGCACGATGATCTTTATGATAGTTAAAACTATAAAACCTAACAGAATACTTATAATAAACGATTATCATATTAACTGTTCGTTTCATAATTTAAAAATCTCGTTTCTCTAGTTTTTATATTCATAAATTATTCGGATAGTTTTTCATACATTTTTACCTGTACGGTAATCATATACATTTCGTTTCAAAAAATCGTCAGAGCGTAACCGTGTAGCAGTGAATTACATTTCTGATCCGTCGTACATTTCAATTGAATTGAAAAGAAAAAAAAACAATTTACCTCCATTATCTACGCGTTAAAGAAGAAACTTAACGCTCAAGTTACCGTAATTATTAACATATTTGCCGTGATAAATGTTTATCCTGGACACTTGGTCGTACATTTATGCGTGTGCGCACGCGCGCGCTCATGTGTGTGTGTGTGTGTGTGTGAACACGGACACATGATAATAGCAGTACACTGTTGTTGTACCGTTATGTATATTAGATTTACCGATCCGTATTCCGGTCGATTCCCGAGGCTCGATGGCTTTTATTCCGTGTAATCCGCCGATCGAAATGTTCGAAACACGCAATTTGAATACAATGTCCGTGTATTGTGTAAGTCATTTAGACGTGTATATTATACACGACGACGACCTGCGGTCCGGCCCCTTCTTCGCCTAATATTAACACGCCTATACTATCGTGTGTTACCATCTGTATACCTCCGCGTACGTATCCGACCACCAAGGCGTAGTGCTCCGAAACGTGCGTACGACTCCGTTCGTCGGTCGGCTGTGTGCGGACAACACGCCGCAACGTCCTCTGTTGTACGGCACGATGAAGATATGTACGTTTATTATTTATTATGTGAAAGCGATTGGTGCACAGAACGAATAAGGAATAAAAAAAAAAAAAAAACTTCTACAATCGAACGAGTACGAATGAACACAATCGTTACGGTTAAAGTACAATAGTTCGAAATGTACACGATCTAACGCAATATTGGTCGGGATTGAATTTCAAAAATGGTGGATCCATACTGACGAGACGCATCATCCTTCGGGATAGCTATAACAATAATTGGCGGAGATCTACGGTACACCTGATTAGCGGGTATAGTCGTTTTGAACGAAGTAAGAAACCCTTAAAGTAGTTTCACTTGAAAGGGTCGCAATATTCGATAACTCAACGAGTCGATCCTTATGAATTAACTAGAGCTCAAATTTGAGTTTTGTTTGTTTCTTGTGTAACGAGCGATTTGATTATTATTATTATTATTGTAATTATTATTTTTTTTTTTTTTAAATAAACACGAAAGTTACGTCAAAAAAACAACTGAAACCCGAACCGCAGTTGTCACATCCTGCACCTGTAGCGAACGCTCGCTGGACAGTATAGTCCGACAGCAACAACGATTTATGTGTATTGGTATCGACCCGGCGTTAGCATATTATTATTACATTTTGCGATTTCTCACTTTTTTTTTTCTTATTACAGTACAATCTCGGTAATCCGGCCGTTCGATAATCCGATACGTCCAGTAATTCAGCTATTTTAACCTATACGTATCGATATGTATTTATGTATAAGATATACGTTAGATAAAACTGAGTAATTACAGATTAAATAATAATAATATATATATATATATATATATATAATTATAACAATAATAATTATAATTTTTTTTTTTATATCAGTAAAAATGTAAAATTAAATAAGTGAAAATGCGTTTTTAAGTGAAGCCCCGTTGATCCGCCGTTTTCGTTAATGAAAGCAGTAGCGTGGTCTGATATGTATCGGTGTTGACGCAATAATTACGTAACATGCGCGGACGCTCGGTACCTTATCTTATTATGATTATTATATTAATATTCATCATTGTTAGAGCTCGGATTTATATGCATTTACAAAGTGTCAAATATGATGCAAATACACCAAAGAAAATTCTAAATATTTTATCAAAAACAAAAAAATGATAATACCCACTGTTAGATATTGCAAATCATTTAAATCAATCTAAAACTTAAAAAAAAAAAACTAAAATCCTTTATAAATATTGTACATCATTTGGTCACTGTTGTCCCGTCGACGCGACCCGTAATTCGGCGATCACTTCGTTGTATCTTGATGTTTATTATAAGCTCTCCGAGTACAAACTTATTATTATTTGGCATTAATGTTTATGGTCACTATTCCATATTATAAGCCTTCCGGGCAAATGATTTTATTTTCAATAAAAATGTAACGTCTCTATAATTTGTTTTTAAACACTTACGTTCCACGATTTTCCGAGTCTAAACGGTCACATTACCGAGATTGTACTGTATTATTTTTAAAGATTTTTCGACGTTTGTCGTCTGAACTTGGGCATGTAGAATTTGAATGTTTAATATTTGTGTAACGGTTAACAATGGTAAACGAGTAAAGTCACTAGGCTTAAACTATACGTAGGTTATATAGTATATAATATTCTATGTATAATTATATATTTTTATACGCATAAAAATGGAACGTAATAAATTGCGGAGTACGATAACAAATGTTCGCGGTACACGAGCACGTTAGACAATGTTTACGAAACAAATTGTACAGCAACGAGTGAAGTGTGTTGGTGTCCAAAACGTCGCGAGGACCACCTGCGCGTAAGGACGAGCGTTGAGTCGCTTTGCGGGGAAAGGACACGCCGATAAGTGATCGACTCGGTCTTTGTCCTGTTGTCGGAAACGAAAACGAGCACGTCGACGCCGTCACGTTCACCGTTCGGTCATCAGCAGAGGTCGGATTTATATTCCCTTAAAAACTTTAAATATGATGTTTTTATGTCATATAAAGACGACTAGTAGACGACGAATAGTCGTGACAGCTAACAAAATGTGCTATCGCAATCGATATAGAATACCTAGAGATTAATTTTTATTAAAACTCAGAAATCCAGAAATAAATGAGCTTTGTATTTATCAAAAAACGTTCATTATACGCCGATATTACAAAAATATTCTCGAATATTCCCTAACGTGTTAAATATTCTCTAACCCTTAAAATATGTTTTTTTTATGCAAAATAAACTTTTTCTTGTGAATTCTGTGTTTCACGAACCGTTAAGATTTCTCACTCCCATTTAACTGCATAGACCAGAAACAAATATGTGAAATCATAAAAATCCGACCTCTAATCATCAGCGTTTGTCTGTTGTCGGTTGCGCGCAACGAAACGGCGAACCGCCACAATTCACCGCGATGGGGTAACGACGAGATTGTAAGTGTCCGCCGCGTTACGCGTTACTCGTTTCATCGAAAATCAACGAGCACTTTGCCTGCGGCTAAACGACATCGCACACCATCGCTGTAACAGCGGTACTGGCGCACGTGGAAATACGGACGAAATCGTCGCGCGGAATCCCTCCGAGCTGTGGTCGCTTGTAGACGACGCGTGCGTCATCACGACGTTCCGCATATTTCCGGTACGATCCGGCGGAGGGCCGAAAACCCCCGACGACATTCGTACCGGTTAACAGGCAAATCATACCGCCGGAAATTATTACCGGGGGAGGGGGGGAGTAAGATTTTCCTAGGCATATTTACCCCGGTACATTTATCCTAGGTTATCTTTACCCCCGGTAAAAATATCCTAGGAAAATCATACCCCCTTGGAGGTACAATATTCCTAGTAAATTCTTACCGGGAGGTAAAATTATCCCCCCCCCCCCCGGTAATATTTCCCGGGGATATGATTTGACTGGAACACCGGCACCGCGACCGGACGACGATTATCGCAGCACGGACGAAAACCGCGCGTTAAGCAGTGCATTTTACAAGGAATTTTCACCGGACGACGAAAAAATGTTTTTCTCAAAACTACACCATTATAGTATTACACGTTCGCTTCGCGTTATTTCGCCCGATCTCTGGAAATACTGTCGACGGAGTATAATCTAGTTAAAAATCGCACGGATCCACGGCGTTCGGGGTCGTCGGCCGACCGCAGTATTTGCACGTCCGTGCAACCACGTGCGCTCGCGGACGAGGCCCGGTATCGCATCGGCCGAGTCCACGTCCGACAAACGTTTATCGACCGTTAACCGATAACCGTGTACCGTCAACAGTGGCCGGGCGAAAAGTTTGCTCGGGGTACCGGTCAAGGGGGACGACGAGACGGAGAACATTTCGCATTCGGAAACGTTTTGGGTCCGACAACGCCCGTGTCGTTCAGAACGTTTGTTTAACTCGGTTGATTTAGTGCTCCCGGTGCAAGCGCGGTGGCGGTGGGTGGCGGCGGCGGCGGCGGCCTGCGAAGGCGTATTTTTTCAGGCAACGTACCAAAAACGCCGGTTCGTTTCAGCTCACGTGCGCCGGGGGGACCGATAAATTATCGACGCGCCCGCCCGCGGCGTCGGTCTATCGCCCCGCTAATTATATTAATGTCGCCAAGAGCTGCAGCCGAATAGTTTCACTAATTCAAAAAGCTATTCACAGGCCATCTAGCACGCGTCATGTACCTCGCGCGCGCCACGTGGCCGTCCGGTGGCAAAAGCAGAGCGGCACGAGCGAGGAAACAAAAATAAATCGTTGTCCGACACTTCCGTACGTGTTACGTTTCGTTCGCTTCGAAATCCCCGCGCGATACCGTTCGATCGGTCCAGTACACGTTCTTTGGCGTGAGTGCGCGAGCGGCTGTTCAAAGCGCGAGTGATCGAAAACGTTCTTAAGTGCCATCGAGCGAACGGGCTGTATTAATTTTTCACCGCGTTCACACCCTGCACTCGACAAACATCATCGGTTTGTTGGCTTACACTTTATTCCGTAGTTACAACGCATGTACGTGTTGTACAAACCCGATAAGTTTTTGGGACCACCATCGAAGTCATTGTATGCTTTTATCGTGCAGCACGCCGGTCACTGCACAGTTCTGATCAGCGTCGTGACCAGGGGGATGTAAACGGGTTATAACCCTCCCGCCGCCGAAACGTATCTCTTGTTTCGTACTACGTACAATCGTTTTGAGGTTTAATGTGACGTCATGTCAACGTGAAACGATTTTCAACAGTTTCGACAAACCAAATAATATACACGATTTATAATTACAACTCGTGTTTAATCGGCTTGTTACGATTACAGAGTTGGTACCCGTGTAGGGAAGAATTTAAAATTTCAACTCCCCTTCCCGCCTTAAAATATTCCTCTAGCTACGTCGCTGGTTCTGACTATAAAATTGTAATATTACATTTCAGCGTTCAGACGATATATGTGTACGTGTAATGGGCCCGTCGCCAGCGAACCGCGTTTATTAACATTCGTGTCGTCACGCACGATTTCGCCGAACCGAACGGATATAATATGTGCACGCTCGTATTGTACATTTCTGTTGTTTTTTTTTTTTTTTTTTTTATCCAATCATGTTACAAGTGCACCGCAGTGGCGGAAGTGTGATGGGAATCCGTATACCCATCGCACGTAGACGATTATGAATTATAACTTTACTGACCCGGTGCGCGCGCGTGTCCGGTTCCAGGGAATAACAGCCGAAAGTCTGTCCGTCACGACCCGCGTGAAGTGTACGACTATACATAACTCGACGAGACGACGAGCTCGAAACAATATCTACTTGATCGAAAAAAAAAAAAAAAATACGATCGATAAATGGTCCATTGGTTTATTTTCGCGCGAGTCTTGAGTTTGGCACACGATTTTCACGACATACAGCCGATAAGTTACGGATGTTACGGATAGTCTGTCGAATTATTGCCGATCAAACATGACTTCTACGATCGTCGTTCGGATAAGATTATTGCGTTCACGCGCGGTGTCATCGATCAATAATATTATCCGATGCGCGTTGAAACTTTTGTTTTAGTAACCGACCCTAACTTTTCGACGTGTATATTCCGATGATCACCGCTAGCTTGTAATTCTGTATACATCTCAATCGATGATCTACGTCGAACATTGTCATTTTGAAATGTAATTGTTTTATCGTAGCATCAATATAGTATTTTTATATAAGGACAGCCGACAGAATTTTCCGCGCATCACGTACAAGGAAACGAACTCGGGATTAGGCATACGAAAGAGCATATTAAAGGTCTTCGAATAATCATAAGGGTGATGTCATGATTGCTTAGACCGTTTAGTCGTTTTAAAGTTGTTCGATTGCCGTTTGCCCTGAAACGAATGTTTTAGAAGTAATACCATAATTCTAGCCACCGTAGAAAACCGACTAAATATTTACGAGACATCCTGTACGGCTGTACAATATATATATGCGTTCTTGGATAATAAGTGCATTCTGTAGAGAACCCATGTGCAATTCGTAGAACATATGAGTATAACTTTACTCTCGTCATCATTCTTTTCGGTATTATTATTTTTATTAGCCGTCTGGCATCTGATCATTTTCGACCAAACGCGAGTAGTATTATTTTAACGTCGAAGAAAACACTCGCGTACGCAATAACGAGCTAACCGTCCTCGGACATTTCAACACCCAACATTGCATGTTCGTTGTTTTCAGTTCTAAACGCGTTGTGAACGTGCAGCTCATTCTGTTCGCCGTCCTGCTGCAGGACTTCATATCCGATGCAAGAGCAGGATCCGCGATCCGATGCGATTGCATTCATATAACACGTATGTTATATTTGTCTGCGGAACAAAACAACATTATAATATAATTATTCCGTGCACGCGATCTACGTCGCGCGAAAACCGTTCCAACGCTCGGGGCCGTCGTCGGCGTACGCGCGCACATAACACCACACTGCACCGGAAACGCTCGGGGCGCCAACGTGGCTGGGTGGGTCAATCGCGCGTGTACGTTCTGCGGCGACGAGGACCCGAGAGACGATATAATTAAGATTTAACAGCGTCGATAACGCGTCGATTAACCGACCCGATAAATATAGTCGTGTTTGTAGCGAATCTCTTCGACCAAAAAAACACTACGTTATCTGTGCGCTGTAACACTCGTGATATGCGTGTATTGATATATTATAATAATATATTTATTTCTCGCGCGCGTTTGTCGGCTTCTCGGATACATTGTGTGTGTGTGAGTGTGTATGAGCTAGCGCGCGCCCAGTTTTGGTCTTCAAGTTATTATAATATAGACCCAACCGTGTGTGTGTGTGTGTGTGTGCGTGTAAATGTTGTGTTCGCCGCGCGTGTGTGGAAAACGATTGTCGCTTACTGGCTGGAGGAGATGAAAAGACTTGAGTTATACACACGAGTGTAATAAATATGTACGCGTACGACGTACGTAAGGCGTTTTGAAGAAAACACTGACACGTCTGTTGTTGCACTCGTCCGTACATCGTATTATGCACGCGCGCTAGTAAGTGTGTGTGTATATGTCCAAGTCTTGTACATGTTATGCATGTGCGCGATGCAAGCAGTATATTATAGGTAGCTATTATTGTGTGTAGCGTCGCTATTAATAACCAATCAATGGTGTGCGGCACCTTGCCCTGTAATTTAAACCGCCGCCGACGACGGCAACGCCTTTTTCTCCTCGTCAGGTCTTCACCACCTCCTCCTCTTCTTCGTCCGGTCGTAATTTTCCGCTCTCTCTCTCTCTCTCTCTCATTTATCTCATTCACTCTTTCCATCTATTTCACTCTCTCGCCAACTCTTAATTATGGTTATTAGGTGCTCGCCGACGCACGGTACTGCGAGTAGAAAAAACGAGGAAAAGCCCGACGGGTCCGTGTGCACAATGCAATATACTTGTACGATATTAAATTAAACTTCGTGCACACACATACGGATTTTTCATCGTAAATCGATTTAAGACAAATAGATATTAGTGTTTCGTCGTCGAGCGATAGGATTCCATGGGTCGACCAGCAGGGAGTGCACACCGATTCGGGAGTAGTTTCGAAATAATTGTTCAGAGTTTTTGTACCTCTGGTCGCATTGGCAAAGTTGCACGTGGCTTGTTTTTCCGAACTCTAGTTTTGGTACGCATTTACGGAAAGTATCGGAAGAGTGACAGGTTCCTCTTGACATTTTCCTCTAGTTCCACGCATTCCATGTTTCGGAAGGAATAATTTTTAAAAAAAATTTAATTATTCTAACAGTACGTAGTTCAGTTTAAGGTTCAGAAGACACGTTTTCCCTCGTGTGATCTCGAACGCGGACCACGAACTAAATTCGCATTCGCGTCGTCTTAGGTAATCCTGAACGATTGCACGTCGTGATCGGGAGACGAATAATGTCGTTCGGTCGTCACCGATATTTTGATGTGTAATGTGCATACGAGTGAACGGTGTAAACGAACTTACTGTAAGTTCTACCGCTACTTCCAGCGGTGTCATTAGTTTTCGTTCAAACGGCACTTCTCACATTTAAATCTTTGCAAACCTTAATTTGGGGATTATAAGCCGAAGGATTTTTAGCAACAAGTTCGATTAGAGCTTCGTGTTCGATTTCGTTAAATTTAGTTGTCGTTAAATGTCCCACGTCGATCAGCAGTCAATCATAAAACGAGCGTCTTATCGTAATTTTGATATAGGGGGGGGGGGGGGGGTTGATAACGGTCGCGAATTCAGAACGACGACCACGACAGCGCGCGAGGAAAACCAAGTACACAATCAGTTCGCGTTGCACCGGTATAAATACCGACGTATAACCGACGTAGATCGCGGTTCACTTCTGCGATCGCTCAACGAAAAATATAATCTCTATTGCGTCGTGACGGCACGGATATACGATTGCGACACGCGCCAATCGGCACCGGCGCCCGATTGCGTGATAGTATCAGCGATCGCGGTCCGTCGATCTCGCGAGGGTACAGCCGATGATCCGATCCGGGAAACAATGATTTTTCCCCTCACCCCCGTCAACGATTACGTAATAATCGTAATAATACAAACGATTTGACGGTAATGACCACGCTCAACCGTAAGCGTATTTATATAGGTATTTTACGGAACGTTATTATAACACGGTATTATGCATAATATTATTCCTAGTGTTATTAAACAATGTTTACTTTATGTATTGCGATACAAAACTTTACTAACTCTAGAAAAGAATTACTATAATTTATTTTAATTTTTAAAACTTCTCGATGTACTAAAATCAAGTCGTGGGCACTAGGTCCACAGTTTTTTTTTTTTTTTTTTTTAATAAGGGTCCATACGGAAAATACATATACGTTTTCTTCCGATAAATCCGCCGCTGACAATCATATATTTCTATTCACTTGTAATTGTTCGAATCGTGACAATAATTTCGTTTCATACAATATACGTCGACTTCGGTTTTATTAAAACGAGTTAGGTCTTAAGCACTTGAAAACATTATTGTGAAATCCCAATCTTAGATCCACTTGTAACGATTGGATTAGGCTTTCCTTGGAACTGTGCTAGATCGGGACGTGTCGGTCCCTCCAGTGTTTCAACCCAAAATGCATTTGCAATAGTCAATTTAATCGAAATGTCGCAGGCCATCTATTTACGCAAATTAATTAAACAGCTCTTCAGTAATTCACCTAAACCCGCTCCAGACCTTAACCGAACTTCTAACAGCGTAACATGTAAACATAAGTTCAGGGAACTATCCGCAAGCACGCACTCGATATGTTCCACAAAATATTACGTCTAAAACGCAGTTAATTATTTATTTTTTCTGTCCGGAACGGAAACATTGCAGTGAACAACCAACGGTATAGTTTGGTCTCCTTTGCAAATTAAAATTAAAATCCAAGCAAATCCGACGACGCTGACGAGTTGAAGTGAATCCAATGTTTTCACCAGACGCCCAATTATACACGCGTCGAGTGAAATGTGCGATTGCCACCCGTCGGTTTGCAACTTAACACTCCGACTGACGTACACGCGCGCATTTCACATCCGTCTGCGCTTTATTTATTTATAACCTCGCGACGATTACGCGTACACCGGGGAGATGTATGCAATACTATGTGTGTTATATTACCGCCGTCGTAATAGAGAACAGTGTACAGTTATGCACTTGGAGCTTTCGGTGCTGCCACAACCACCGACTGCGAAGAAATCACGCAGGTGGTTAGAATGACGGCATTGGTACAAGACCGTCCTGCCCCAGGATTGTCGACGATTCGCAGTCGAATCGCTTTTGTACCTACGACGCAAACGTGACACGGTTTTAAAGTGTTTTCGTTTTCTGTTGTAATTATTCCAAAACGATCGTCGTTACAACGTTGACACGTCCATCGATCATCGAAATTCAGTCCGCGGTCTAAACGGGAGGTCGATTCCGTTTGAAACCCAACCCCGGTCGGTGTCTGCGAATCGCAAAAACTTTTCCTCCCGACGGGAGCCCTTGAATTTATCGTACAGTGTTTGTGCCCAAATCGGTACGCCGAAGCCGTCGTTTCGGTACGTTTTCGCGAGTGCGCGAAGAAAACTAATAGGACGTGTCGCGGTTTGTCGTCCGTTTGGTGCACATCACGAGTGCAGCGGGTATGCACGCGAGTAGGAAGCAGTGTAGTAGCCGGTTCCCGATGAACACATTACAATGTAATTACGTAATAAATTCGGGTTTGAGTTCTCAATTTCTGTTTCATCTCCTCCGCGCGCGTCCACTGTGTCGCGCCTACAAAAACGAAATTTATTACACGTGCGGCTTCTTACGTTGGAAAAAAAAAAAAACGGACCGCCTATAATATTTAATATTATAATGCATAGCCTACAGTCAGTCTCCGCGCGTTACGATATTATTATTATTATTATTATTACCTATACGCGCAATAATGAATTCGAACCCGTTTAATTATTATCGATTTCGGTACCCGTTATGAAATAGTGACAGCTGCTGCTGCTGGGGTCCGGGCGAAGTGAATGATGAACACGCCGATGAGAACTCGAACGTGTTGTTCTCGCTTAACGAAACTGATGGATAGAAAAAAAAAAAAAAAAACGTTCCGCGATAAAAATATACATGTTAATATGTTACGTGCGTACGCGGGAGCTGCCGTTATTAAAAACCGACGAACGATCGATCGAAACGTCGTGTTATTATGTTAAGATAATTATACACACGCGCGCCACACGTACCCGCATACGCTGGGTTGAACGTGTTTAAACTCGACGAGCACATACCGCATACCGTCTGCGGTGTCACGTTATTGACGGCAACGCGTCGTCGTTTCGCGCGAACGTCCACCCCGTGCCGAATCGAAATTAACGAATCTGATAAGTGACCGAACCGCGACCGAATGATGTATTGAAAAATATTCGGTCGAATCGATCTCTGGGACTTTGGACGGGTTTCAATCTTTGCGACTGATTCGAAAATAAATCGACTCACCCGGTGACAAGAACGAAATAAGATGTCTGAGCGAAATGATTGAAATTACCGAAATCACCCGATTCGTGGTTGGTCGGTCGGTAAACAGCACAACTCACGCATGTTCCATAACAAGTATTAAACATTACGACGATAATAATTATTCGACCTTATCATGAGAGTCCGTTTTCCATTGTATCCATTTTATCTAACAGACAATGTTGATTATGATCACAGTCGGTCTCATTCGGTAAATCGATCTTTAGATTTTTTGACGGTTCTCAATCTTGGTCACCGGCTTAGAAGAAAATTGATTCACCCGATGATAAGAACAATACTAGACGTCTGACCGAAAATACTGAAATCACCGAAATGACCGAATCCTTTGAATCATTCAAACGATCGAAAATTCCCACCTCTACGTGCCGCAAGTTTTCGTCGTAGACACGTGCGCGTTCGCGGTGGACTGACGTGTGAGACCGTCCGTGTTGGATCGTACGCAGCGGACGCGCCGTCGATCAGCATCGCGGTACAGGTGTGCGGCGCAAGGATCATAAACGCGTACGGAAACTCGCGTTCATAATCCGCGAACCAAATAATACTTACCAGGTGACGAACTTTAACATTGGAACGCGTGGTCCGGTATCGTTGAAAACGTTTCGTCCGGCCTTGCGCCACTATCCTGTAACCACACGTTGCCCGTGTCACGTCTTTCGGAACGGTTTTCTTATCATCGATACAAACGTGCACGCGCAGATTTTATTCCATCGGTTTCGCACAGCAACAAATGCGGTACGGCGTGCCTCGTGCGAGCTGCGGAACACCGACTACCCGTAGGCATGCCCACAACACGGTACAACATTATGTTACGGCAAACCTTACCGTCCACGTACGGGCGGTCGTGGAAATAGAAAAATATCTCACGTTAAACTAATTGAAACGCTTTTGTTATACACTCGATAAATCACACGGTTTTTGGTAAAGACCTTAGCGAAAATAATGTTATAGAATTTTTTTTTCAATTATTTTTTATGAGTAGTCCTATGGACTCGACACGGTGTGGCCGTTGAAATGGACGCGGAGAAACTGTTTATACCTGAGACGCTGTTGAAGAATTGATTTTTGTTTACCGTCTACCGGTGATTCGATCGTTCGTTAATAACAATTATCGAATAAAAAATTGAACGGCGATGTTTATTAACACAGTTCAGTTCAGTTTATATGATGCACAAAACTGCTTAATGTATAAACATTTGGTGTCGGGTAGCTGTGGGTCACCTTGGGTTGAATAATTTTAGGACTCTCAAGTTTTGGACTGAGTTTTGTTAGCACCGCAACGATAATAACCAAAACAGTCGCGCTTACCAATATTTCGCCAACCGCACACCCCTGTGTGTTACATTGCAAAACAAATGAACGTAAAAACAAACCGCGGTGCTGAAGATAGGTAAACCGTATTCGTGTGTTATAACTCGTACGAACTGCTTTCCGCGTAAGACGATTACTCGTGATGAACATTGGTATGCATTGGATTATTAAAGACGGACGCGTACAATATTATAACGTGAATATTTTGATACTTTTCGACCCGAACACGTTTAATAACAATGCACAGGTAACGTTATTCGTATGAGATGTCGCATTCACTCGGTGGTGAAATCGTTCGTTTTCGACGAGTTGTTCAGTTCGCGAAACGCGGCAACCGATTCCTCGCGGTCCGCGAAACGCGAATCGACTTCTCGCGAAATAGTCACTGAAAAGTCACTTTGTTTGCATTATCTTTTATCAACCCATTTTTTTTTTTTTCATAATTGTATGTGTAAATTATTTTTTATACGAAACTAAAACAAAACGTTGCGCGAACCGCCGTCTCGGCTTACGTAATCGAAGGCACCTATTATTAATACAATCGTTTTCGCACGTACTCGCGCGTGCGTGCGTTACGGGACCATACGATCATCCGTCGCAACAATGAGTTTTTCAAACGTTTTCCCTTGACCCGTGAGGTCTTTTTATCGGTGACCCGAACGCACGTTCGGCCGAAACAAGTGCAAACAATATTCGACGGCGACCGCGTTTCCACGGAGAAACGGATACGAAAAACGCGTTATTATTACGGCAGTTGTAATGGGTGTGCAGCGGCGGCGGAGGCGGTAAACATGAAAAGATAAAAAGTAAAAAATAAGAATAAAAAAAAAAAAAAAAACACGGAGAGGGAGAGTGAGGAATTCAATACGGCCGTTTAATTCCAATTTGTTGTAACACTGTATTAATACCCTATCGATACATCGGTTGCCCTGTAATTTTCGTGCCGACCCGCGTGTACGTGTGTATATTATTATAAATTACAGCCGTGCGCGCGGACTCGTCGTGTTAGGTTCGTGCCACGAGCAACACTTGCGTTCGGAGGGGGTTTTTTTCCGTTTTCGTTTTTTTTTTTTTTATCGTTCCCGTGTTCGAGGGTTTTTTTTCTGTTTAATTCTTTTTTTTTTTTTTTTGTTTTATTCATCTCTCTTTTCGTCCGGGCCACCGGAACCACCTCTTGACGCGACCACCGCGCGGCTGATCGACCGCGGCGATATCGAACCCGGTCGATGTGAACGCGCGCGCGTCCTATCTACAACGATGATCGCTGCCGAACGGTCTTCTTCTATTCGAACGCGGCCCCGTCGCCGCGTTGAGCCCAACGTCACTCCGTCGTTCCTTCGTCCCGGCGACATAAACGGCGTGTTGATAACAACGCGTGATGAATTGCTATCACGGACCCGGTCCGCACCCCCTGAACATTGTCCTGCTTAAGCTACCTCTCGGGTCGGCAAGTCCTCACGGACCACATAGACGTGAGCGCGGGGCGTGTTGGGTGTGTTGTACACGGGGCCCCTGCAGCTCACGTCTAAGAGCGAAATGCCCGTATCTGAAATGATGTTTTTCGAATCGAACGTAATCCGTTTAAAAAACATTTTGTAAAAAGCAAAAGATGTTTCGTAAGCAGAAAAAAAAAAAATAAAACGAAATGTTCCGAATTTTCGTGCACAAACGTCTTACGACCATGTAACCGCTACGAATCGTACGCAAATTGAAGCCGTCCGAGAAAAATATCCAAGATTCAACGAAAACATATTCATCGGGACCGCAATATTATGTTAAAATCTGAAGTTATGTTTATTTAATTATTTATCATACATTAAAGTTTTGTCGAGACGGAGCCCGAAAGTATTGCAAGCGTCTTTTAAATTACAGGCGACGCATGATTTTGATTCCGTGTCCCGTCGTCCCGTGGTGATATGTTCTGGGACGCGGTGAAGTATCGCTTGCAATAGTTTTCTCTTTGTAGACGCTCTTGGACGGACGGGCTTAATACTTGTCTCGCTTCGAGTAATGGGATCATATTCAGTTTCGAAAAACCTAGTGGTGGAGAAGGAGGTGGATAAAAATCGTAATTAGTGCGCATCGGGTGTACGAACCGTACGCGATATGTATTCTCGACGTACGTTTACGTGTACCTGTACCGTACAGTTATTGTTGAGAACTATTCGCGATGAGACACGTGCAGTCGGTTTTTCACTAGGCATATTATTTCATACAATGGATATTTGATCGTTCTTATCCGAGAGTGTCTTAACCCTCGATCGTTGTAATTATATGTATGGTACCGTCACTTGAACGCTTTTAATATTCCAAGAAACCCGCCCAGACACCCGAACAATAACCGTGCGAGTGTAGGGACGACCGGTCGGGTGCGCGTAGCGAGCAAATCGCTCTTCGTTCCGGCCTCCTCGCCATCTCAACCGTAGATATTTACTTGCCGTAGGTTTATTGCCTATAGGTACGACTGTTTGCTCAATTCACACGATTGCCGCAGGACGCCGAACGCGCGTATATTTAATCGAACAGTATTCGTAATAATCGTACAAGTCTTGATTTATAATGGACATCATAATATACTTTTATCAATTCGTAATCGGTCGGTGAAATCTCGTTACTGCGGTGAATAAATATGCAAATAAATAAACGTTTCGGTCGACCTATACGTTCGAAACGGATTAATCTGTTATTCCATATCATGTGGTGAAGCAATCGAAATCAGGTTTTGCGTGGACGAAAGAATCGTACGAGCAATCCGCGTACCTACATATATTTACGCATAATACATTTAACGTCGGACTCATCGCCTAACAGTACCCGCGATCGACGGTCGTACGGCCTGGTATGATCGAGCGACAAACAGCGGATCTCTGAGGGAACGCTTACGATCGTAATGTTTTTCGTTTTCGTTTGTATCGATATCAAAAAATAAATAAAAAACCGCGTCGTTCTTTTTCAACTTTACGATCCGACGGGAAAGATAATCGACTTTTGACGAATTACATTTCTCGAGATTAACTTTCCTCGACGAGTCGACCTGCCATGGTGCGCAACGGACATCGTCTGCTCCGCCTGCGCACGCGGTAGCACGGCCGTCGGGGATGGCCAGCGGGGACGAGGAACGACGGACGAAAACGCGTCGGCCCCGCGCGATGAAGGGATTTCCGAGAGGCGCCAACAGAGCCCGCACGGACACCGCGAACACAACACGGTAATCGTACGACACACACGCGTAATAACTGTACCGATAATCGTTCATTAGTCGCAGTTACAATTCGAATCGGCCGCGCACGGTACTCGATCGAGTGTGTACAACGCGATCCTTCAAACGTCTAGAACTCTCCCCCCGCCCTCTCACCACACCGGTCGGGTGGGCATCCCGAGTCACGCTGCACTCCGTAGAGAGTTCACCACGCCACTGCGTGCGGTCGTAGCCGCCCGCGTACGAGTAGTTCACGGAACACACGCGGTCGAGGTGCGTTCGTACGTACGCACGTCTTCTTCTTCTTCTTTTCTAAAGGCTTAGCCTTGTCACAGTTAGAAAATAGATCTCCATTCCTCTCTCTTCAATGCCAGAGTCTTCATATGCGAATACCCGTTACATCCAGCCATTCCTATCGTCTCTCCTATGAATGTCTTCCTCGGTCTTCCTCTTCCTTCGCGTCCATCGATTCTTCCTTCTATTACGTTGGTTATGAAGTGGTCATGTCTCGTTATGTGTCCTAAAAGTTTTCCGCTTCTTGATCTAATGGTGGATAGTAAAACTCTCTTCTCCTTTACCGTTCGGAGAGTTACTTCGTCGCTCTTTCTTTCATAACGAACGTCTTACATTATTATTATTTTGATTTTACTACGGCCGCGCCTGCCCGTTTCTGTCGGTCGCCCGTCGAAGTCTCGTCGTACAGGTAGCGGCGCGCGTTCACGCGTCGTTGAGGACCGAAAACGAGAAACATCGAAATCCATTACGGGCGGTGAGGGGGGCGTCTGGCTTCCCCGTGGCGACGCGAACGGCACAGCGGTAATAATATATTCTCAAGCGCGCGTGCGCTTTCACTCGTAAACGACGTGCGCTGGCAGGTTCACACCGTGTGCCGTTTACGTGCGCGTAGAATTTACGCGCGACCGTGTGCAATATAAACACGTGCAGGTAGGTGGTAGCCGTGCAGTGCCCGGCCGCCACCCGTCGTCGCGCACTCCCTCGCGTCCCCCACGTCCCCCCGTCCGTTCGCCCGCCGCGTCCGATCCGTCGCCGTAAAGCACCCAACACGACGTCGAACGTTATTGTTTTCAACTCCCGGCGTCCATCGCGTGGGCCGCCGTGACGGACACGGTGCAAGTCGTTTGTTTTTTTTTTCCTTTCTCTCTTTCTCTCTCTCTCGAACGTCGGTCGAGTGCTGAAACCGTGTTTACGCCTAGGCAGGCGACGGGGGGTCTCGCGCGGGCCGGGACGCGAAAAGCGGTTCGTACGTTTCGCCGTCACGAAAACGCGCGCGTCCCCTAACCGACGGTCCGACGTGTTGCCGACGTTTCGATTCTAAGACCGTCGGTGGCCGTGAACCGCAACGTTAACGACTCCGGTCCGATCGCCGTTGCTCCGAAACTCGTCTCGTGTCCCGCGCGCGTACCGTTTTCGCGGTCGTCGTCGCGGTAAACGCGTAAAAATAATGCTCTCGAAACGGTTAGCTTCCATGCTCGAAATAAACCGGAGCCGACGGTTTACGACCACTGGACGGTGCGCCGAGCGTAACCCCGGGGGCATTGCCGAATGTGTGCCAATGCCAAGTGATTATAAAAATAATCGTAAAATGCACTCGTGCTCCGTAAGAACAAAAAAAAAAAAAAAAACCGAAACGAAACCCAAGCACATTAAACGTCGTCCGGGACGCGCGTCGCAGCGCGTTTTTTAACGGTCGTCTTTTCACGACCTAGGTGTTCGCCGCCGCCCAACCCACACATGTAACACCGCTCTCTACCGTATCACCTCTTCGCCCGTAGGCCATAATAATAATGTAATGCATGACGATATGCACATAATGCCGGTCCTGATGACGATGACCGTTCCGCGCGCGCACCAAATATTAATCACTGGCCACGTTAAGACCTGACACGTATTACAACACGTCCCATATCCATGGCAACATGGCCGCGTTTACCTCGCATTTCCATGGCACGCTTCGAATGAATATGCGGCGTATTTCCGTATCAAACGCGAGCAAAAACATTTCATTCGTCGATATCATGATCTTCGTTCGTTCTCGCCTTAAGATACCATGGGTGGGGTTTGTCGAGACATTTATGAAACGTCGCGTGCCGTTTCACCCACATGTGAAAAACGAAAATTATTATTGTAACTGCAAGTTATTAACACACTGAGAAATATAATCCGAGTTCAATTAAATATGACTCGTGTATAATCTCGTTTAATAATCAATAATTTTAACAACGAAAAATGTCGCTGCGAGATTGATTTCGAATCGATCACTTGCAAACTCGGATAATTTAAAACGTTGTAATAGTAGAGATAAACCATAAGTAATGCAAGTAGTGCACACTTTAATAGGATGTCGTTGTTGACCTTTTCGATTTTTTTTTTTTGTTTTATAGATAACCAAGCTGAAAATTGACAGCAATCCGTTCGCAAAAGGTTTTCGAGATTCGTCGAGGCTAACCGAATTCGAAAGGTAAAGTATTCTTTATCAATATCTACTTGTCCACGAATACTGAATCCAATTATTGTTGACAATGATATAACAATTAATAAAATATAAATTTTATTGACCTATAATATTATAAAAATTATTGAAAAAATAAATACAGAGGATTCATGTTGATCCGATCGAGATCGGGAAAAGATTTCATTAAAATTACATAAGACCTTAAAAAAAAAAAAATCTCCTTTCTTACAACTTAAATTCTAAAATTTATTTTTATCTATACATAATTGAAAGATACAATTAAACGTATTACTATTATGCACATACGCATAAGGTTAGGTAACTAAATACTCATTGAAAATACTGTTGAGTTTTTTTTTCTCGAAAGCTGATTCCTGCGCGCTAATCGTCGCGCGAACAGTTCGTACGTAATTACGCGAGACCATTTTCACAAATCGTTTTCAAACACCTAATCACTAGGTCCTAGTATGTGGTGAACCGATCACCTGACACGCACCCAACGAACGTCATAGACGTATTTAATCGTACCTGAGCGGCGTGCACGTTACACTTATCGTAATTATGATACGCGTATACTCAACAGTTTTCGTGCCCTTTCCCCGATGTAAGTCTGCGTTCCAACGGGGGTGAGGGGGCCTACTGAATTCGTCTTTCGTACTTGTCCCATGCTGGATTCTTATCGTTCTCCGTCGATGATAAAACATTCGAAAAACAAAAACACGAACACGGACAGCGATTGTTATCAAAATTTCGTGATTTTCGAATGCCGCGGTAAGTCCTAACTTCTCACCTCCGACCCCCCCCCCAATCGGGACCTACCACTCCCAACGGTTTTGTCACGCGAACCGAGACTAACAGACAAACGGCAGTTTGCCATTTTGTGTTTCGTTGCAGGGAGACGATGGAGTCGATGTTGAGCGAACATCACATGCTCCGGACGCCGTTGCTGGACCCGGCCAGCGGTCTGAGCCAGCTGACGGCCGAGGAACGGGCAGTACTCGCGGCCAGGTCGCAGCTGTTCCTGCGCGCGGCCGCAGCCGCGGCCGCGGTCAGTGGCCCGTATGGGCCGCTGTGCGGCATATACAACGCGGCCGCCGCGGTCCGGCGGCCAACACCTGTGGAACCAGTGGGCGTCGCTGCAGGGCCCGGCCGGACTTTACCAGCAGTTGGCCGCGGCCAGCGGTGGCGGTGGCGGTGGCCCGACCGCAATGGCGGCCGCGGCCGCTGCCGCCGCTGCTCACCAACAACAGCAGCACCAGCAGCACCAGCAGCACCAGCAACAGCACCAGCAGCAACAGCAGCAGCAGCACCACTCGAACCTGTACCAACAGCACGTGGCGGCCGCGGCGGCCGTCAACGGGTTCAGATTCTCGCCGTACCTGGTGACGCCACCGTCGTCGCTACCGCCGCCGCCGCCTCCGCTGCACCCGTCGCACCAACATCGTCGTCTCGATCGCCGCAGCCGCCGTCGTCGTCGCCGGACACCGGTGGCTCTCCGGAACGTTCGCCGCTCGGACACCGGACGACGCCGCACTAGCCGCCGCCCGACCGGAACTAGACGCTCCGTCGTTTCTGTGTATATATGCGTGTGTTTGCGTGTGGTGTGTGTGTGTGTGTGTGTGTGTGTGTGTGTGTGTGTGTGTGTGTGTGTGTGTGTGTGTGTGCTTGCGCGTGTCAATATATATTTAAATGTGTAAATAATGATTTTCCGATGTACATAAATATTACGTATATTATAATAGAATAACATATTGTAGCCCTTACACATAGCGCCCGGATGCTGACACGAGTCCAAGTCCCTAATTCTATTATTAATTTATAATCGTCACTATGATCATCGTCATCGTGTAAATCGGATCTCGCAGCCCGATCGAGAATCGATTCGCCACGCTATGCCTCGTACCGTCGAGAATCTACGCGTATACTATCATTATTATTAAAATTATTATTATGATATTATTATGATTATTATTATTATTATTATTATTATTATTAAAATTATTATTATTATTAAAATTATCATTATTATGATTATTATTATTATTATTATCAGTATCGTCGTCGTATTGAATACAAATTATTATACTATTGTCGTTCGTTTATCGGTCGTATTTACTTTTTAACACAATGTACGTCGGATGTAACGCGTCCTCGCCTCGGACGGTACTGTCTATTTACTTATTTACTCGTAACAATCTAACATGTATCACCTAACAATCTACACGTTATGTAATTCCGTATACGGAACACCGAAACAGCTTGACGATGTGTCACCACCGATATTACTATAATTATAATTATTATCACTATTATCACTATTGTTGTCGTTTGTTGTTATTACGCCGTCATAACGATTTCGTACGCGTACGGCCGGATGAAATATGCATGATATGTAAATCACATTGTATACTCGCACGCTCGTTTCGCGTCTTCGCCGCCGGAACATTACAATGTAACACATGTACGTAATCGCGTCCGTACGGTGTCTACGGCGTTTGTAAATAATATAATGTTCTATATGTTATCATGTTCAAGAATAAATCGACAAAATATTGTAATACTGTACGATGTGTATCAGCGTTATTATTTCCCGTTTGTACGCTAGACGTTCGATTTTTGCGATGATGGTGAGACGGGAGGGGGGGGGTGTTAGTTCGCTTACATAGTTCACGTGTAAACATCAGAAACGTGTACTTTTATGCTTCCTCGAGGAGGGGAAGTCCGATCGGACGAAAAATCGAAACGCGTCTGTGGTCGACAAATACTACATTTCGTACAAACGCGTTCGCGAGTTTTTCATCGGAACCGTTTGAAAACTGGACTTTTTTTTTTCATTTTCTGTCCTTGGGGAGGAGGATTTTGGTATCCGCTTATCTCATTATGCGTGCGAGTTCTGAACTACGTCCTCTGCACCGACACGATGTAATAGGAGCGCTACGACGATTAATTATCAACAACATTCTGATGTTCAGCTCCAAGTTTTCACCACTCCGAGCGCACGCGTTAGGCTCGTTTCACATTTCACGGTTTTGACCGTACGGCAAAAAACCGGACGGCATAAACCGGATCATTGGTTCTTTACACATTATACGGTTTTGACCGTACGGTATAACATGATTCATGCACTGTTCCTATGATTAGTAAACGTTTGTACAGGTTTAGTAGTAGAGGAACACTCAATTCGCGCGTTGTTATAATGAACGACTGGTCCCTCTTGTACAAGAGTAATTAAAAGTTCTACACAGAATTCTGCCATTATTTCAACAATATATTATTGTAAGGTTAAGTAAGTAAGTATATTTTTAGTCTAGTTTTTGTAACATTAAGATCAAATAAAATAAAAATAAAATCGTGTCTCGAAGTGATTGATCGAATTTCGCCGTACGAATAAGATCCGTATAATGTGAAAACGTGCATTTGGTCGCACGTTCGCCACTAAGCTTATCGCGCCGTCCGGCCGCCGTATCCAGTAGTGACAACAGACGGATGCTGCGCGGCGCCCGGCATTTTTCCGTGACCGTACAATATGAAAGCGTATATGCTTTTCATCGCGCCACTAAAAAAATATTACCGTACGGTCAAAACCGTGTAATGTGAAACGAGCCTTACGAATCGTGTGACTCGTGATCTTCGTACGGACCGGTACAGCACAGGATCACGTTTGCCGATCGCTTCCGGACAAAACAGACAAGTGTCCACGACGCTCGTTTCGAGTTTCGACGACTTGGATACGCGGCCGATTTGGTTGTTTTCGGTAAAGCTTGCAAAATATGTGTTCCGGTCGACTCCGACCCCTCGGGAAGTGAACTTTGTGCGCCGTTCTACAGGCGCGTCACGCGGCGCGAAAAACGAAAAAACAACAACCGGAAAACGACATCGACCCAGGGCCGTCGAGAACTTTTGAGGGAACTCGGGGCTGATCGGTCACAAACCTCCTTTCACTTGTTTGGCCAAAATACACATGCTACTCGTACGTACTTCAGTGCAATAGAAATATTAAAATTTGCCTCCTATGCTACGGCGAATGAAATAATTTTGAACAACAAGCTTAGACGACGGGCCCCGGGGCTCTAGCCCTCACGGTCCCATCATCCCGTCGGCCCTGCGTCGACCGCGACGTTTGCAACTCCGTTATTCGTCCGTTCGGTTTTGCACGAAAAAGCATTTTACCCGCACTTCGGTGTAAGCCTTGGTTAGGTTACTGCTAATTACTACTAGTAACCGGCTACTGCACAATGTCAACGCTCGGAAATATTTACGTGGTCGCACTCTGTATGGGTATTAAAATCATTCGACGGTTGAAAGGCTACGGAATAACGCAGTGATGAGCCTACTCGTGAGACATCGCGATCGTATTTTAAACGTTCATGTCGAACGTTAGAACGTACGCGAATAGATCCTAATCGTGATTACTTAGAGACATGCTAATTACAGCTTACCACTTATGCACGACGATATGGAGCGGCTTCGCTTCGGCGGTTCCGTTTGTACATTTTGTTAACCCATCACAGCAGGCACCGGCGACCCGCGGCCCTTCGGAACTTTTTCCTGCGGCCCTCCAAATATGTTTCATGGATGGTGTTTAAAATTTTAATTTTATGTTTTAAACTGTGATCAATGAAATCGAATCACGACTATTAGAGTGATATAAGGTATGTGAGAGAACGTAATCAAGGTCGTAATCTTATCTAATATAAAACTTATATTTCTACGTAAAAAACTAAACATAATAGGAATAAAACGATTAGTATTATATCGTATGAACATTTTTTTTTTTTTTATTAATGCGGCCCTTGATGAAAAATTAAAAAAATATGGCCCGTATGATTAAAAGGTGGCCTATCCCTGCATTACAGTTCTTGAGTTCCAACTCTTCTTATTCGATCGAGTGATAATATCGAAAAAATCGAACAGAACTTGCACTCCACTGCAGTGTCGTATAGTTTATCGATATTAGTGCGAACGTTGAGTTGAAAAGTTTTTTAAGCAACACGTATTCTTCAAGCGGAACTTTTCATTCGGACTTTTGATAAATATTTTTATATTTCTATTAATAAAAACAATAAACATCTGTACGATTGTCTGTGCTGATTCAACAAATTGTACATTTAAATTCAGGAGCTACGTAGTCTTACGACTGATATTCTTATGTTTTTCCTCTCGTGTAATACTCGAGAAATGTTTCAACATTATAGTGGTACAATGTGGATGTGGTCGCTACAGATAATCGTTCTAAATAAAAAAAAATCGTTTTATCGTAGTTTTCAATCAATGTTTGAACGAATCGAAAAAAAATCGGACGATTTTGTTCCTATTCGGAGAGAGAGGGCAACGTTCAGTGAGTGGGGTCTCATAACTAGTTTTCGGTAGAAATAAACTAGTAATTCGCCCAACTTTCCACCAACGATAAAGATCGTGAATATCCATCGCATACAATAGATCTATTACCATGCGTATCTTCTCCATATTATTACGATGTTATTTCGTGAGTCCTGCTTAAGTACCCGACCTTTATGCCGAATCGAAATTCCCGAACGACCTTTTTCCCGAATAGTATTTTTCCCGAAAGCTCTTTTTTTCCGATGGTTATCGTTGAAAATAAATAAAATTACATTGCTATGAGGTAATAGAATTATTTTACTGAAATAGTATTTTATTTACAAAACATTTTACGCTTGTAGAAAATATATAAATCAAATAATAATTCCCATTTTTACATCTAAATCAAAAGTATACGAAAAAAAATTACTCTTAAAGAAATAAATTCGGTGTTCGGAGATGACAATTTCAAAAAACAATATTATGTGCGGTTGCTAGCAAAAATCGCAACTCTTCGTACGGATCGAAATCAGCTACACTGGACATGATTCACGTTTGAAAATCCTGTCATTTTCATCTAGGTACCGCTCGAACTTTTCGTCCTGAACTCAGATCTGCGATCATTGTTTCGCCATCGGCTTGTTCTTTTCGGAATCCACCAAGAGCAGAGTAAGGATCAGGATGATGTTTCCCAACAACGAGTCGGTAACGTTTGCGCCACCGCCCGCTTACGTTATTTATTTCACGTGAGCCAGTCGGAGCTGCTTGGTGCTGGTTCCAAATCATTGGTGGACAACGTGGAAGAACGCCTTATCTCCTTCCTCGCCCTGGCACTCCAAGAACGTAGTTTTTTCGCAGTACTTGAAAATCGGTTGTAATTCTCCGGGCGCATCGTTTTCCAAGAGCAAGAAAATACGAGGAACAATGTCAGCTAACGGCACGAATGCCAACGCTTGCACCACACGCAGGGGCGGATTTAACAATTTTCCGCCCCTATGCCAAATTAACTTTGCCATCCCTATCTAAAAAAAAACATACTACCTCTTTATTAAAATATCCTTAAATAAATTAATTTTTTCAATACCTACCTAATATGCAATTTTTGCTTATAGTATTACGAGACATTTCGTCACCTTTATAGGGCAGAAGGTGCTAGTAGGCCTATCACTTCAAAATTTTGTTTTTCATATAATGTTGGTGTTTGTATTCTATATTGACAAAAAAAAAATTTTTTATCCATTAAGTTTTCAACTTACAGGGTGGTAAAATAATCGACCAATGATCGTCTAGGTCAGGGTTCAACACCTTATGATCGTTGGTAAAATATTTTACCACTTCTTTAAAAATAAGAAAACAATTATTTTCAATGAATAATAATAGTTTATTATAGTTCAAACAATGAAATTCTGTATACCAAAACACAAATAATCATTTTTACAAGGTGTAACGTCCCCTCTTTAACGATTTAGCGAGATTTCTTAATTCTACTAGTGTAGCCGTGTCTTCAAAGTGTATATTACAAAATTTTAAAAAACCCGCTACCTCAGATTTATCTAATAAATTTATCCACGCTACAGTTTTTTGAGATATTATGAATTCAAATTTCTTTTCTATAGGGCATAATTTATTAAATTCTACTTTATCTAAACTTTGCACCTTATATAAAGTACATAATGTAAATTTGTGAACAAATTCGGCAGAAAGGGGTAATTTCCCAAACCTTGAATTTTGAAAAAAATCTCCCAAATTAGGCTCGTCCGTTGACCTTATTAAAGGTAATAAATTTACTTCATTTATTTCTAAATTAAAATTTGGTTGTAAAAATAAAATATTCTCTTTTGTTATTTTAGCAGTCTGGTTATTAATATTACGTTTTATATAAAAATTAGTTTTCATTATGGCCAAACATTATGAAAAGTATGTTTACAAAGAATAACACTGCTCCATAAAATATATCACAACACACAGGGGGGTACCTTTGAATGTAGTTTTTTCAGAATAAATCCCAAAAAAACTGGACTCAAGGAACGAGGGCCTCCACCATGTAACGTCCCCTCTTTAACCTCTCCTTCTCTGTGGGTTTCCGTTAAAGTTATGTTTATTTTCTACGAGGTCTCGGGGACTCGACCTCGGTGTGTGATACTCAAATGTTATGGAACAGGGTTACCTCAAATAATTTACAAAACTGCATGTATAATATATTATAATATAAATAAATACGTTACTGAAATCTGACAATGAATATTTGAATAGGGTAGGTGAGCACTGAGGTAAGTGTAGTCTTGATGAAGATCTTGATTGGTGTCCGATTGATGGTCTTCGGTTCACTCTTCGACTGCGTTGACTCTACTCGTTGTTCTTCGTCTTGCTATTCTATACCATCTTATATCCATGCCGGCAAATCCCTTAGTTAGCATTTATTATTGTCATTCATTTGACGTTTCGCACACTCAACATATTAGCCATATTGTCCTACTTAATGAGCAATGTACGATTTTTATAAACAACAATCGTTACAAAGGTAAACATTTAATAAAATAAATAAAAGTACAAAAAAAATTAGAAAACTTTTAACAAAATACTAAAAAAAATAAAAAAGTACTGTTGTAATAATAATTAACAATTAGTAAATAAGTCTTTATTTATAAAAATAAATAAATATACTTCGTCAAATAAAATAAGTAACAAATCAACAAATAAAACTAAAACAAAAGGAATACTTTAAGAATAACAATAAAATATCATAAAAAAACAAAATTAATAAAAATAAAAAAATCTTTCTGTATAATCAAGTATAAAATAGAAATATAATAATAATAATTAAAACAATTTAGTCTTTTCTTTACATTACATGTATATCACAATAGTATCATTTATTTTGAACACTGACATGGTAAGGGCCAAAACACTCCTTACACAAGGCTTTATCACAATTTTTGCAAATTAAGTTAGACCTTTTTTGATAAGTCTTTGTGCTACAATAAGCACACCTACGATATGTTCCTACAATAGGTTTATGCTTACCAACATCAATAAAAGTAGAAGCAGTTTTTACTCTTTTTTTACCTAACTGAACAGAAGATGTAAAATGTTTTCTTTTGCGAGAACTAAAATTGCTTATCAAACTATTAGCAAGGTTTGATCTAAACTGTAACTGGGTCATACATTTTTCTTTTTTACTGTTTTTATCATATTTATAACAAATGTAACTATTAACAATGCAACAATCTAAAAGATAATAAAAAATTTTAAGCCACCAACGGCGTGACTTCCAACTTATACTATAAACAGCTAACAACTGGTCAAACCTATCTACACCACCCATATATGCATTATAGTCTGAAATTGATTTTGAGCATGGTACAGACTCACGTACTCCTTTAGTATTTGTACGTAAGACATTTACTTTTTCAGAACCGTTATGCATATTACTTAGTAAGTTAACTGGATTTTTACCCCTGTCTTTCCATTTGGTAACTGTTATATCACCACACTGTACAAAATCAAGATCACCTTTTTTCATATCTTTATCATTCTTTAAAACTTTTGATGGATAAAATTTTCTGTTTTTCCTAAACGTTCCACAAGCAAAAATATGTTTGGTTAACAGTTTTTCCATAAGTGGTATACTACTAAAAAAGTTGTCAAAAAATATGCAATATCCTAGATGTTCTAATGCTCGAGTTAACAATAAAACAACCTTTTCTCCTAAACCAAAATTTACCTCACCTCCTAGAGCTTTACCTGTATAAATATCAAAGGAATACATGTAGCCAGATACTGCACATGCAATAACCCAAACTTTGAAGCCACGTTTTATGGGTTTTAACGGCATGTACTGTTTCATGGTTGTACGACCAGTAAATGCTATCATACTTTCATCTACAGATAGGTAACGGGATGGAGAATACATTTCTGGGAAAACTCGATTTAAATGTGTAATCATGGGCCTAATTTTATACAATCTATCAAACTGTAAAGATTCTCTAGGTGGCATACTTTGGTTATCATTTAAATGGATAAATCTAATTATTTTTAAAAAGCGTTTTACTGTCATGATATGAGCAATTTTAGAATGATGAAAGTTATCATCTTCTGACCAATAAAGTCTCATACTAGGCAAGACATTCATACCCATTATAATTAAAACTCCTATAACTGCTTTTAGCTCTGGGGCAGTTAAGTTTAACTCTGTGTTCATTTGGGATGCATATAAATTAGATTCACTAACAATTAAATTTAAAAATGTTATATTAAAAAACAATTCAAAAAAGTTTAATGTATTTGAACTGTCAACATTTGCATTGAACCCATATTTTTCTTTAAAATTAAATTTTGTAAATTTTGTTGGTACACCACCTGTTTTATCCCATTGGTAGTCACTTGAATTATTTTGTTGTTGAGTGTTTTGTATGGGTTGAGTGGTATCATCACTATTTTCATCTGAACTGGAAGATATTTTAGCTTGCATTAGAGGACTTGATGGTAGAAAATTGAGGTCTTTATCAGAGTCATCAAATTCTTCGCTTGAACTTAAGTCATCTTTTGAAAAAACTATTCGACGCTTTGAACGTATAGGACGACTAGTTCTTTCAGTACAACTTGGACCAGCAAGTTCATTTTGTTGAACACTATAAATACTTGAATTTGATTCTGACTGTACAGTTGAAGAATCAAAACTTGAACTTCTTGTGGTGGAGCGTTCGGTAGAATTTACCTTCAGTACTAAATTGTCTTCAGCATCGCTATCACCACCAATATCAGAATCAAATGCTTGATCATCAGTAATTGACTCTAACAAATTATGTATTTCAAAGTCTTTCATTATGAAAAAATCTAAAATAAAAAAAACCACAAATCAGTTATAACAATATAAACTATGAATCAAATTATTATACAACTATGATCATAATATTATACATTATCTACATTAAACATTAATTATTATGATATACAGATTAATTAATTGAAGTTCATTATATTTCAATAAACATCAAGTATATTTTTAACATAATTTATAATTGTTACTTCATAATTTTTGGTCATAAAAATGTGTAGTAAACAACTTTTTAATAATAATCATATAAATTAGTGAAACAAAATGTGCCCGGAGGCTATTATATTGGATAAAAGTGCAATTATTTGCCAAGCCACATATGTTATGTATACATTTATATATATATTATTACTTGTAACTAAATTGTAAGTTGAAAAATCGAAAAATCAATTTGATTAATCTTATGAGTAGTTCAAATCAGAATTTCAAACTTATTAGGTCAAAAAATATTTTATCATGAATTTTTATTAAAAGTAAAAAAAATGGTATTTCAATTGAATAAATATCTATTAACTACGTACAATTATGTTAAGTATTTAGCAAGTAAAATAAAAACTTACCGTTGAAAGACTTGACACTTCAGACGTGGGTGCAACTAATAAAATAAGTTGACTTATCACGTTCACAAGAATGAAAACAGCATGCGAGATATCACTGGTAAAACATTTTACCACTTCAATACATTTCGCGCGAAAACAGACGAATGATAACAATTGTGGCGTTCGAAACACAGGTTAACACTTTTAATGATATTAAACTTCCCATTGAACCGAGTAGTAAAATAAAATAATAAAATCTATTCCGTGGAAAAATAAAAAACGCCTTGGTAAATATACATACCACTGACCTATAATACAATACTATCGTCGTTGTCGTAGACGAGTTCCTGGGAAAATATAAATATTATTTTGCTAAAAATAAACGAATACAAAATCCACAATCTCAAGATTTTGAAGTGATAAATACAATTTTAAAAATTATGTACCTAATTTTACAAAATCAAAATAAATTTTCAACAAAATTTTGCCGCCCTTCAAAATTTGCCGCCCTATGCGGCCGCATAGTTCGCAGTGCCTTAAATCCGCTCCTGACCACACGTGTGCAGACTTTCATTAGACCAACGTAACGACTGACGGTTCTACGAAATCGGGTCCGTACAATTATTTATGTCGATCGCCAATAAACGGTATCGAAATCGTGCAATGACGACGATACGGTGTGAATTTGAACAATCGAAAACGCATTGGTACACCGGACACACGACATTCTCGTTCATTTAAATAGAGTGCGCGCCTTTATCTGCGATTCGTAGAAATCGTTTTACACGAATCCGCTCACATACTATGCGTCCAATATCGTAATAATCAGACGGTACATTTCTTCGATTAAGATTGTGCTTCGAAGTTTTTGAACGATGTAGTGCTAATGAATTTAATGTTCACCGTTCGGAATGAAGCGTACGGGCACGATTAATAAATATACGATTTATAATATACCCGTGTGCATTACCCAATAACCATCGGGGGGGGGGGGGGGGAAAGGCATTCAGGAAAAAAACAACCTTTGGAGCGTAAGGAATTTCGGGGATCGTTACCGCGAACCCCTGCTAATTATAGTACACTCACGTGGTGACCTTTTGCAATAACATATCATAGGTACGCGTTCAACGGTACGGCTTGTGCGTAACACTTCGCCGAGGACCGCCCCTCCCTGCTTTCGATGCTTTCTAGAAATACAAACATGTCTTCACACGTCTCCAGTAGTGCTCTGGCCTAGCCGTTGAAATAACCGATTTTATTACCGTGTGTGTTCCACGGGTAAGACAACACTATTACGTAGACGTAAGACCTATGCGTGAGTTCCAGATGTGCATGTACTACAGGACGGCGGTAGTTCAAAAAGATAGTTTTCCCGATCCGCGATCACAGAAAATCCCATTCCGTTATTGCTTTCCGGAAGCATCCGTGTACGGTTTTGTGTATTGCGGGAGTTTCCGGCTGTTTACTATTGGATTCGAACGCGTTGGGCAAACGTTTTTCGTTGTTGTCGAAAGGCACGCGCTTCGTTGCTGTCGCATCGTAGCGGTTCGGTGTTTCCGGTGTTCCTGCGACTCCTGCGGTTTTTCGCGACGGCACGCGGTGTGTTCTACTCTCCGTCGTCCGATATCGATCGGAGTTCATCCCGTCGTCACGCTCGCACACGCGTATTTCTGCGTATTCATTATTTTATATTGGCTCGCGGCGTAGGGGATGTACCCTGATTAGATTCTCAACGTTTGTTCTCCGAGCCCCGTAACACCGTCGTTCGTTTCCTTTTATTGCTCTTCGGTCTGTTTGGTTTTCTCTTCTCCTCGCCCCGCGCGGAACGGGATCGGAGACGAAATCGAATTACCGTCGTTGACCAATGGATTTGAGATTTCGCGGGATAACAATACCCCGGGAGGGCGAGACGCGCGGAGGGAATCGAGTTAATAGAATGAAACCGCATCAGCGCGGCTGTGCGGATACAATTCAATTTGTATCGGTCGGAAAACGATGTTACCAATCTCATCAATAAATGCCAAGCGAAACCGATCGAGGTTTTACGGATCGCGTACGGATGTGTGCGCGGGCGGTGGACAATAATCGCGGTCGAACGTCGTCGGCGCGCGCACGATACGTACGCGCAGTACGTCCGATCGAGTTCCGTACACCTAAATATTCGCATTGTAAAATACCGATTGAAAAGAGGAAACGTTGCATTATATTTGTACGAAAAGTACATGAGAACTAAATTGCGAGCGATACGTTTTGATGTGTAATTCTTTCGTGGTTCGCGTGCACCTGTTGGTTCTTTAACAATTTCGGTAATAGTTTTCGCGATGGTTTTGTTTCTTTCGACGTAGTAGTTCGCCTTGCAATCGACAACCACGAGAAACGCATCGTGCTAGTCCTCATTGTTGTCCGTTCTCCGTTGTCCACTCGAATACGATCGAATCAAATGATTCTATGGAAAACACAAACGTGCATTTGACGGCCGCCGTAATCGGCAGATCAGCTTTCAATTAGAATCGATATGTTGATCACGTGAAATGATTTATTAAAAAAAAATTATGCACCCGACGCGAACGTTTCAATACAATGTTATAAATCCTTGTGCATCTACGACCAATAACACTGGTGTTCAACCGAAATACCGATAGATCTTTTTCGTCAGACGGCGAAAACGAAAACTGCGCTCGATTCCAAGGCTTCGCAAGTTCACATTCGATTTCAACTCGATGCAGTTAAATCGACAAAAAGTTTGTTACAACGTTGAGTTCCGGTTTTCTTTTTAATTAATTTCAAACTTTTTTGCGTAACGTGTTAGACGCACACAGTTCAACGTGGATTTTATTTCGACCAGTCGCACGAACACACGGTCGGGAGCGGTAAATTTTACGCGTTCGCAATGTGCACGCGTGCACGATGCAATGTTTTCGTATTCGTTGTTATTACGATCCTTTGTTCAGCGTTGTCGAGAAACAGTTCGTAATTTGTATCTGTACACGAAACGCGCAACGATTAATAACGTCTGTACCCGGTAAGCACACAGCGTGTGCAGGACACACGTTATTGTTGTCTTCGACGTTAACCGATGAACACGTATTTTATCCGCGGTTAATCTTCGATTCTACAGGTATTCGCGCCACAAGACCGACGACGACGACGATGACGTATTGCATTATGCGCGTACAACGCGATCCGGAGCGAGGTGGCCTGCAGTCGTTGAACAAACAATGCAGCGTTGGCCGAATTCGGACGAAGTATTAAAATCGTTTTCACGGTAATCGCCTACGTCGCAGTCGATCATTAATAATTGACGGCTGTCTTTCGGACCGACCGCGGGCAAGAACTACTGCGAACGCAATACGCGAATTTCATTTGCAATGAACGGGGCTCGGGACTTCTAGCACTTAAAATCATTAGAATAAGCACATAAATACATCATTATAAGCACTCAAATGATCGTTTAAAAAACTTATAATTAAATAAAAATATTTAATTAAAAAAAAAAAAAAGAAAACTAATCTAAAATAGCAAAAACAAGCAAAAATGTCTAAATTTTCTTTTTACACGAACACGATAAAGACATATTCTGAAACTGTGTTGGATATAAAATTAATTATTGCAAAAAATATCGAAACGAAAAAACGTAGTTCATGTTATAATTTTTTAAATAAAAATGTACATTTTAAAAAAAGTTTAACTTCGATTTTCGAGACATTTTGCCTTATCGTTTATAGATTTTCCGAGGCATTTTGTAAAAACAAAAAAAAAAAATGTAAACGATTTTTATAAATAGTTTAAAAAAAAAAATCTGTGCGAGGTCAGTGGCGTACGTCATCGTCAAAGATATGCAAATAATGCAAAAGTAATCAGAAAAACAGGAAATAAGCATTTTTTTTTTTAAAAAAAAATTGTCGAAAAAAGCGAAAAAAAGACTCTCAGATGTCACGATTGAACGGTGTTACAACATGACGTACACATCCATAGCTCTCTGGTACATTTTATGTCGAACAATAAAAATAAGCAAATGCTGTAGGTCCCGAGCTCTAGTAATGAACAATTGCGATCCGACGAAGTGTGCGGTTGTACCACGAACGATGACCGCCAGTGATCGTCCCGCGAAAGTGTCTAAACATAATATGCATATTATGCTTGGTGTTGTTTGCATAATAGTTCAATTCTAGGAGGTATCAACGTGTGTTTACACACCCGCATTTCTTGTTCAACTGATAAAAGTCGTTCACGTTTCTTTTTTTTAATATTTGTTAGTGCGAAGAACCCAAGTTCACGGAGGTATGTTGTAGAAAATAGTAATAACATTTCTGTAACCATCAGATACTTTGTTCTTATTAAAACTCCTAAACTGGAACTCAATTACTTGATTATACTAAGTTTATGCTGCTCGGTCCTGAACCTCTTATATTTAAAAAGTAGGTAATATTTATCCAAAAGTGATTTATAATAACTATTAATAATGTGCCGCGATGGAAAAAAAGTTTGGGAACCACTGACTTATCGTGATAACACTGTAGGTCGGAACTCGAATATTTCTCACGTTTCGACCACTAATATAGATCTATGGTACAAAACTCCACGGAAATGAACGTAAGTCAAGCGCACCTGCAGGTGACCTGTGTGATTCTCGAAATGTTATGGATGGCGGAAGAGAATTTCTCATGGTCATTGTACACGTTTCGCCCAATCAAAATATTGACGATATCATTACATTTTTACATCGGCTATTACTTTCATATAGTCACGAAGGATCGATGCTTTTGAAAGAGAATTTGGATAGATTACCATAAATCTTAGCAGGAGGTTTTAATGTCAATTTCTCTAGAGACAATTCATGACTATTAATGACGTTCCTTCGAGAAAAGTTTAGTTTGCATATTAACGATGATCCAAGAGAAGCAACAACCAGATATGGAACTGCTATAGATGGAGTACTCACAATATACCTCGATAACGTTATGTCGCTTACTTTTGCCACGTATTTCAGTTTTCATCGTCCAACTGTTACATTGACACCATCAATAGTACCCTGAGAAGCATCAACCGTTACTGTCACAGAAATAACCGACGAAGCAACAGATGATAATGAATAGAGTTGTTGCGTTGCTACATTTGTATATTTTCGTGTGTCTTTTGTGTGTACTTCATATACAGATAAAAAACAAAATATGACTTATTATCTTATTCACCATCAATTTTCAACATTAATACCAAAAGGAAATTGTTGATGTTTCACATCTGCCAGGTTACGTGCCGCGACGGATAGTTTTTTCTTAAGGTCATCCAAACCGGTATACCTTCGATTCGACGTCGGAGTCAACGTGTTTTTCAAACGGTCCGTGAACCGTTAATATTTAAAAGAAAATCACTGCGAGAACGGCAATCATCGACTTCAGGAAAACGGCTGGTTGAAACGTAATGATTATTGGAGATCGGGGCACCGTACCGGGGGCGGATGGCAGAAATAAGTCACGAGACGCAATACGATCGCTTGTACAGTAAGATCGTTCACGATGTATCAGTGTATTATCGAAGTGTTCGTGCAGACGATAAACGATAATGGTACAATGTACTTTCGCGACGGTCGTCCGCGGTGGGCGAACCGAACACGAAACAAACCGTTTCCGACTGCGGACTGACTTCAGGTCCATTCATGTCCGTGTACAGTACATAAATACGCGTCCGCCGTAATCGAGTTATCTTGTCGATTGCATCTGTTGTACCGGGGGGGAGGGGCGCAACAATTCGGATTGTTCGACCGGAACGCAGCGGGCAGTCCTGCTGCAGGCCGATTACAACGGGTGGGTAAAGATATACGTATACACACATAGGTATATAAATGTGTGTATACACGCACACGCACACGCACACACACACAAATGTACATACTTACCGAATTCGACGTTGGACTCGAAGTGTTTCTAACAATAGACGAGAACGTCGTCGAGATCCGGAGTGAGTTTTGAAACGTTCTTCGAAGCGCTGTGACAAGCAGGTTGGTGGAAGGGGGGAGGAGAAAAAACTTTCCTTGCCGGCCCTAACGGACTCGTCGTGAAAGGGATTGACCGCAGTGCAACGATTGTTATCATAATCACATAGACTGCTCGTACGGTGTGCACGTCGCTGAGCGGACATCGCATTCCGACTGGGGCGTATGCGTCATGTGCGAGTGTTGGAAGTGAGTCCAACGGTTCGTGCCGAATATGTAAGACACGGCAGTTCGGCAAGCGACGTCCATCCGATGTAGCTGGAACCGCTCCACTTGTTCTTTTGAAAATGTTGCTATTCTATATTATATTTAAATGTTTTCAAAATAATAAAATGCCAAAAAATAGTTCCGTCGGGCCGAGCGTTCGTCTCAAGACGATAAATTGCGACTACAAGACTATTAATGAATAATTAATAATTATAATAACTTAAAATAATACTGTACTAGTAATATTGTATACACTTAATAAATTATTGGGAATGCACTACACACCGATCGCACTTTCAGTAGTCAACCGAATTGTTCAACGCGCCACCACTATGTCTTACGGGAAAACGCTAGTTGACAGAAAACGCGGCTCCTAGGAAAACGTACCTTAAGTTATTTCGTGTATTAAACGTTTACAATTATCTGGACCAATCTACATTAGTTCGTAACATGAAGATCCTTCCTCCGTGCTCTGAAAGCTACGGTTAAATACTTTCGAAAGGACCAGAAAACCTCGCCGTTTGTCTAACCGGTCACCGCGTTACAGCAGCGCTGCGCACAGGACTTGGACGTGTACACGCGTGTATAAAACGTGCATTTTTCAGCGGCTGAACACACGTTTAATACACATTACGGGCATGTAGGACATTCGACAACGTTTGTTTAAGTGTACGGCTATTGATTATTATTAGAAACGAGTCGTTATAGAACCCCGCGACCATGTGCGTTTGCCCATTGTCGTACGGTTGTTTTATGCGTTACAAAACAATAAATAGCATTAATTATAGGATGGCTTTCGAACGATTATTTTCAGCGTAGGAGGCCGATGTAATACGCGATTCGTCTGTGCATTAGACGAGTTCCGGGAAAATAAAAACGATAGTCTCGTAAAAGCACAACGAATTCATCGGTAGACCGATTTTGTTTACGATTTCGCGAAATTATGCAAATCCAAACTTAGTATTTAATTTCGTCATTTCATAAAACCAATTAATAGCTCACTTAGAATAGACTACGATCACTACAAAAAAACATGCAAGTGCAAGAAGTCCCGAACCCTAGTTATTACAAATCACCTGCAACGGGTACAGAAAAGTACAAGAAAAATGTGCGACGAGCGCATAAATTACACGGGTACGCGTGCGACGCGTAACGCTGCACCGCGGTCGCTGGACGAACTCGTGATAAATCCGTTATGCATTTGTACGTATTATGAACACTATAAATCGTAAGCATACATTATAACGCAACAGACGTGTATTGGTTTTCATCGACGTAGGTACTAAAAAAAACGAGAAGGGAACAATGACGGAAACAAAATATTATTCCCGGGATGTGGGATGACAGTTATCATTTATCCCCATTCCAAAGTGCTCTCTCTCCGTGGGCGACTGAAATAAACGTACGCGTACGAACGCCGCACTGATATTTTTTTCGCCACCGTTGCGCCTCTTTACCCGTAGTAATACGTAACCCACGAGATTTTAAAAACTATCGGTATTTTCGTTTCGCCGGTCATTGGTCACTATTTGTTGCGGCGACGGGAGCTGAAAAATCAACTCGGTTGAGTACAAGAGGAATGTGTTACGTTACCTTCAAAAACAGTTGTTGAAAAACTTCAAGGATTACGACGAGCCGTAGTCAATCGATGACTTATTTTAATCGCATCGGGTTCATCGGCTCGTTGAACATGCGCTTTTGATTTTATCGAAAATAGTTGATAATCTATATGTTCGGTGTTACCGTAGTGTGTGGTTGTAAGACGAACTAATCAAACCGAACGTATTCAACGACTATTGAAATATAAATATGTTCTAAAATAAGTCAACGAAAAAATAAATGTACACAACAATAGTTGGACCGTTTTGTCTGGATAAGTAGCTATACCCCATTTCAATACGAATCGAGGTTAATATTTAACCGATCTAAAAGATAAATATGTATTCTTTTTTAACTGATCTAAAAGATAAAAAAGAATCCCCGTGAACCCTCGTCAATGGACAAATCGGTATTGGATATAGATCAAACCGAATACTACATTCGTCCACGTACTATTACTATTATTAAACAGATCATTTGTCAGAAGAAAAAAGTTACTAGAATGTCTTGCAAATATTTTATAAGTCTAACAAAACGAAATGTTGACGAAATCGGATATTCCAACGAATTCCCGTTAAACGATAATAGTTATTTGGTTATTACCTCGATATAATTCGTAGCGAGTGGAACAATATACCGATTGCTTATATCGGCATTTTAAAGACAGTCTGTGGTTTCGAAATATTCCGATGGAATTTTTACCGTTTATGGAATACGCACTGAAAGTTTTCGATTTCCAAATTTTAGATGTTTTTTTTTTTTTCACGAACATTAAAAATTCAACTTACCTTATCTAGAAATTCGGTTCTTCTACTACATCGACCATCTCTGGAAATACGATGCATTCCACACCCGCGACTTCTTTCGATGCGAATCGTATTTTTCAGGTTTCAAGTTAAAAATAATAGCAACACAGCAGTATCCATTCACCGGTATCTCGGCCGTCCGACCTAGGAGCTTCATCCTTTTGGACCGTTTCAAACGTACGATCCGACCGAACGATGCACCGAGGTGACCGTCGCCAAGACCGGGTAAGTTTTTTTAAACGTACGCGTCAGTAGTGAACACGTCCGAGGTGCGTTCCGGACCCCGGCAGGGCTCCGGTGACCGGGTGGGCACGTAACGTTTTATTTGCGGCGGACGTACGAACACGGTCTTGGTTCCGAAATCCGTAAGCGCAAATTAATTTCATAAAATTAAAGTGCGTTTTTTTTTTAAATCGAAGTTATTATTAATATTTATATTAAGTATTTACGGTGATATTTTAAGAATGGTCGAAAAAATAAGGATTATAGTTTCGAGTATTGTTTTAAACTTACAAGTACCATGAACACGATTGATTAATATAACGAACCAATATGATTAATATGATATTGAGTAGGTGCTTTAAAGTTAAATTTGCGATTTGAAACCGCACAGTTTTCAATCACTCCGATCTGGAATTTTTTTTTTCCAGTTCCGCGTTCGTGGATCGGAGACGACTTTAGATCTACCATCGTCGTAATGCAATGACCGTGTTGCGCAATCGGAACGGGTAACGTGGCCACGAGTACGATTCGTGAGCGACGAGCGTCGCACGTTAGACTGGTACGCGGTATGTACAAGGCGTCTAAAATATTGTATCAGGTAGTACAATTTATACTCGCGCTTTCGTCCTACAATCAAGGTGCAAACGCGAAAATCCTTTTCGCGTTTTTGGGTTGTCGAAAAAAAAAAAAAATGAAATGGCCGATTTGCGCCACCGGAACAGTATCACCGTGCACGAGAAGTGGACGCGATACGAGAATCGAGTTACGCTTCGGTCACACAGAACGATATGCTACGTACGTATATCAAGCATGCTTTCCACGGTATGTTGTTCGCTACACGGTGAGGACACGCAGATCAACACGCTACGTACGACATGTACTACTGGTCGCACTGAACGGTTGTCAGTCGTGTTCAAGACGTTTTACGGGGGCACCGTTGCCTCGGGAAAGCGAGATAGATTTTCGTGCCACAAACAAGGATAATGACGTGATTCCTCATCTGTTAGATGCTCCGGTAACGTAATCTCGAAGAAACGACGTAGTGCTCACGAACGTTTATGAAGTATGATATATTTTTCGAACGCCCCTGAACTTCGATGTAAAACTGAAGCTGAGTTTCACGCGTACAAGTTATAAGTGCTGAGACGTGGAAAAAAAAAATGATCCGTCGCTCGCAGCTCGTGTACCGCAGGACGCGTTTCGTTCGATTGCCCGGGGGTGGGCACGAGCAACAAGACAATAAAAAAACATGCCCGTCGAAACCAGCAAACGCGACGCGTCGCTCAAAAAAACTTGGCCACAAATCGAACGCTCGGCGATTCGACGCAACACGATAAAGAACGAAACGTAGCGTCGTACGCGAGGAAAACCGTTTCACTATTCGTGTATTCGCGCGAACACCGCGGACATAGCGCGCTCAGCGTTCCGTTTGGCTGTGTCTCGTGCACGGTTGACAGAGTCCGCGAGGGATTTCACGGGAACCTAAGCGTCACGACTAGTGATGTAAGTAGGAAATTTCCAATAGAAATTAACAGAGATGATGATGAAACTGCGTTACTCGAAGAAGATGATATTGCCCGCCGTGATCCCGTGATCCCGAGCCAGTATCGCCGGATCACCCGCCGTCGGATCACGCACGTCCGCCCGAAACGTACAAACGCTTTTGCGGCCCGCGTGCAGCCGTACTTGGATTTCGAGCAAAAAAACGAAATTCGAATAAATTTTTCCCCCCTCCAGTACGGACCGTTAACTTACTTATCAAACGACACTCCACTCGATCCTTACACGTTGAAAATACCCTCCGAGTTTACGTCTACGACAGCGCCCTCTTTGAGTCTTGGGGCCACGGTTTAAGAGATCGCCGTCCACCCCCGGCCGACGCGACCCGTACCGTATACGCCGTGTAAAACGTCTAAATCAGATAAAAACGGATTAGTGAAAAAATGTCAATTATTTCTCGGAAACCGGGATAAGCGTCACGTCAGACGTACAAGCGATCGACGTGAACGGGTGTCCCCGCGAACGCATTGTACCCGGCCGTTATAGATGAGATAAACACCGATCTGGCGTCGACGGTCCCAAGAAGTTTTGTTCCAGACCAGTGATCTCCAAATTGGGAAGTAATTAGCCCCTAAGGATTAAAAGAAGGTTTTTTGTGGGGTGAATAATAGAGTTATTTTAAATTTTTTTCTGTACTTCTTACCTTTTATTATAATTATCAGTATTGTTTTATTACCTTCGAAAACGTGTTTAAAATGTGTACTCTTCATCATCCGTGGTCTTCGGTGAAACGAACCATTTACATATGCACAAATAAAATATATAAAATTCGTAGTTTTTTAGCATGTTCTGCCCTTAAATATTTACGACAACGATAAATTGATGAACGATTTATGACTAATTCACTTACATCTAGTTTTAACGCTTGGCATGTGGCAATTAACAATCGTACAGCATTTCGGTCACTTACCTTACATGTATCAAAAACAGCAACAAGTTTAGGTGTTATGAATTGATGTCTTCCTCTTTTATTTTTCGGTGAAGATGGACCAGATGCCTCTACTTCTGTATCACTAAAATTTTCAATTTCGCTATGGTTTTGTATATCACACTCCATTTCTTCATTGCTACTACTCGAAGACTCAAATAAAACTAGCTCGTCTATAAATTTAAAGCGATACGATTACAAAAACTAATGCTTTATAAATAATTAAATAATAATGTAGCATACCATTCAGTTGTTGACTTTCAAATAATTTTTGTTGTCTTAATTGTTTTGCTTCATTTTGTGATCGTTCTAATTCTTCACGTAGTGCAAAACTATGATCTGGCCCAGATAAAGAACCAACACGTTGTTTTTCTCTTTAACAGGCTAAAAATTGTTTATCTTCTTCTATTTCAATCATATCCATTGCATTCCCATGAGCAATATCAAACAAGTCATTAAATTTATCGATGAAGTTTATTTCTTTTTGTTTTTGTGTTACTGTTTGTCTTTTTTTACTTTTATTTAAGTTTTTCCATTCTGTGTATAAATATTCTAATTTTTCAATACTCCGTTGAAGTTTTCTAACGGGAATTCTAGCTTTTTCCCAAAATATTTCAACTTCCTTTACGACTAAAGTTGCACTTAATCGCAAGTTTAACTTTACTTTCCTCATGTTAGAAAAGAGTACTAGGAGAACTTGAATATTTGATGGCAGTTTAGCACCCACAATTTGACTCTCAGTATATCCAATTAAATAAATCTGATCCATCATTCTTGTCTCCATGTTCGGTAAAAATTTTAATTTTAAAGTTAAATACAACTGTATAATGTGTATAATATATTATATATAAACTTAAACACTCGAAAAACATTAAAATAATATTCGATATGCCACTGCGTAGATAAAAGCAATAACTGAAGTCACGAAACCTAACGTTCAATTTAAATCCAAGATAATATTAATATTTTGCTAATACTAATCAAATACTCGTATCAAAGTATTTAAGCTTTGAACGATATCTAAAACGATAAAATTCTATTATTAATTTTTTGCTTATCACCTCAAATGTAATACTGTGTCTTTTTTTTGAACCTAAATATAACTAACAAAATTAATTATTGTTTATTTTATTGCTTTTCTCGGAAAATAATAGATTTACAACAATATTGTCATCTATATATTTTTTAGGTATTAACATGCTTCACAGTTAAGGTTCTATAACATTTTACTCTAAGTGCAGTAGTTTTAACGTAAACTTTAAAAAAACAAAAAAAATACAAAATAATTGAAAATATTGCCCTTTGGGCAATTTTCAACCCCCTTGCGCCGCGTCTTAGAATTGACTTATCATTGGCAAACTTCGTAGGAATTATTTTTATATGTTTCTTAAAACTATTGAGGGGCGTCCTGATAAAAATATGAATTTTTTTTTTTTCCCCATAAATAAGGACCACCCTAATATACACCATTGCAGTTCTACGAATCGGTCTAATTGGGTTGCAATAACTGATAATCCTACTGTAAACGCAACCTCAACAGTCGGTCAGAGGTAACCGACGGTTCCGCTACATTCGCTGTAGACCAGACCCTACGTATTTTGTCCGGGTTTCAAAGAAATCACAATCAAAGACAGCGAGGACGAGGGTAGCCTCAAATTTCATAGATAAACAATAATCCCAACCTGTATTAACAATGATGACAATAACATGCGATTGATGGGCACCTGGGTGTTGTTACGAAACAAAATAATAACTTACATTAAATTAAATACACGTCCAACGAGTCCAGATACAATAACAATAATAAGAACAATAATACACAATTAAATGCACTGTAGTGCATGAGGAATGCGCAAAGGATCGTACTCGGGACGGTTCAGCGTCGTTTGGTTGCGCCCACGTGACCGTGCTAAAGACACGTGCGACGACCACTAAGAACCCGCCAGATGCCTCCGCGGACGACGTTCAACCCGTTCACTCGCGAACTGCCCCGGCTTGCAACGCGTAACAAGAACAACAGGTTGATTCGCACGACGTTGGATGAGCGACGATTGAAAATAAATAAAACCTCACGTAAAAGCGCACAACACGGTATAAAGCATCAAAAACCAACAAAAAAAACGTGCTCGGGTGACTCGCGACACACGGAGTGTTTTACTCGAGGCACCGAAGCCGACAAGCGAAAGGTCGTGTCAAGCTAGGAGGCCGGGGGGAAATCAAATTTTCCAAAAGATCGATATCTCCGAAATGGCCTTTGAATTGCCAGCATACCGGTTTGGTCGGTCCGGTGCGACCGTTAAGCGCGTTTATTATACACCTATAATAGGTGTTATATGTGAGGCCGTGCACGAGCGCTTCTTTAGTGGGAAGGGATGTTTGCTAATATCTTACCCGATTTTCGGGAAATAGTCTCGAAAAAGTTGGGAACCGCTGTACTAGACCGTTTCAGAACAATCGGTTCCCGTACGCATGTTTACTTATGCGATGTTTATCGTCGTTTGTACCTCGCGTCAAACGGTTGTGGACGACGGGAAACAAACAATTGAATCGTCGTCGTGCACTATTAATTTTGTTTCCGCGGAGATCTGAACGAACGCGTTGTACGCGTATATACATATATTGATCGACGCTCGTTGTTAAGCAACTACAGTTATCGACTTGAAATGTATGACGAGTATGGGTCGAAAAATAAATAAAACGAATATGCGATTCGAAACAAGAGAGTAACTCGCGTAAGGAGAAAACTTTGAACATCGAACCCTTCGACGTAGACGTTTGTCGAGCAGGAACTCATCTCGGGGTCCGGTGCACGAGCCGATAAGCGTCGCCAACGTTCGGATCCGGACCGTGCAACCGTCGGCCGTCGGCACCGCGGCGCGGTCGGTTGCGCGGAAATTGATCGAACCACCTCGTTTCGAGCGCGTTACGTTATCGCAATCGTCGCGGTGATCCGCGTGCCGAGTGACAAATTCCGTTGACAAAGTCCGTTGGCGTCTGAACGATTCCTGCTGAAATTCGGTCGGGAACCAGGTTAAAACTAGCAATCGGCGAACATGTGTGGTCCTGTGTCCTGTTTCGGATCGTCTACTTAAAGACAACACACACACCATCTCCTTGCGCAGTCTTTTTTTCTGTTCTCTAATAAACAACTTACCGCGAGACGGTAAAATTACAGGCACGTGGTGATCCGTTTCGTTTTTCTACTTTTTTTTTCTCTCCGATGAAAAAGCCCATAAGTCCAAAAACGAGACGTTGATCGCAACAGCTGCGAGCCGAACACGGGTTCCGATATTCAGCCAACGTGTCTACCGCCTCGACGCGCGGGGTACCTACTCACCTCTCACGCGCCATTGATTCGAACGATTCAGCGGTGCCCGTCGCATTCATTGTAACGCGTCGGACGACGTTTCCGAGTCGGTTCGAGAATCGTGTACGCGGCGGGTTGACGTTCAACGGCCATTACGTTCCGAGGAAACGTATCACGGGCCGTTTTACATCAACAACGAAACGGAGACGACGTTCGTCACGGGTTGGGGGTGGGGGAACGACCTCTTCAACGGAATACCCGGCGCACCCGAATTACTTTTGTGGCGCGCGTAGATCGGTAGACGCTGATAGTTACGACTGTAGCCGGCTGCTGGAATGCCCACGTGATAATTTCAAAACAAAACCCAATCGATCTCGGTGCCGTTCCACGGTGATAAATTGTTTTTTATACCGAAAAAATACGTACGCGTACAAAAACGTATTTGTCTGTTGTCCGGACACCGCAGAGCCGATTTTACCGAACAAGACCGTCGTCGGTACACGTGTAATACACGTACGCGCGCACATGTATTCGCGGTCGTGTTGTTTTTGTCGGGGGAAAGATTAATCGACGGCATCGATCACGTGTAGTTTTACACGTAACACATAAAAAAAAAAACGAAAAAAAGTGACAACTATTAATCCTTTCTTGGATCGCACCGAGACGCGTAAACATTCATGTAGTACGTGCGAGAGAAAAATCGGAATGAAGTCGACGCAGCGCGTACACAGTGATGTTTTCGAAAATCTCGTCCGACGTAGACGCGTACGTTGTCCAACGATGCTCGCCGATAAATTAACCGAAAACAAATCGATATCAACGTACCTACCGCGCGGCGATGAAACGCACCGAATTTATATTAATTAATTACGCGCGTCGTGTGTACCTTTGCCCGGAGAATGTATTATCGTTTACTCCGAGTACGTTTAAATGTTATTATCTAGGTCGAACCGGTAGTGTTTGTGCGTCGAACGCTTAACGTTATAGTGTGTTCCGCGTCCGTCCACTCCTCGCCGCGGCCGATCGCTGACCTGACCCGACAGTCGATCAATCGATCGATCGATCGGCCGATGGTGGCCCGTCCCCGTTCATCGACGACCGAGTGCGATCGAAGAGTGTCCGGTTATTACGCGAAACAACGATTTTATAACATCAGTCTCGATATGCATTTCAGTTGTACCTACTCGAAACGCATTTTAAAATAGTTCATCTACTTCGCATACAAATTTTGGTATTGAATGATAACACTAGGTACGCGATAAAATATTATACTCGTTTATCGACCGTATCACGGGGCGTATTATGCGATCGTAACGATGAACATAAATGTTCAAATAAACGTTGTCCACAATCGTGTTGTTCGGAATCTACAGTTCATGTTCTTTTCATCGAAACAAGTTCGTTGTTCCGTCGCAATGTCCGCATTCTCTCTCTCATTGTGGTTTCAATCCATAGATTGGTTTGCGGCCATCTTCCATCCTTCTCTATCATCCGATTTCCTTTTCATTTCTACGTATGAGTTGCATCCTTGGTCTTTTATTATTTGTTGAATATATTCTGGTCTTGGTCTCCCACTATATTTCTTTCCTTCTATAATCGATTTTAATAATCCTTCGTGTCGCATTATATGCCCTATCCATTCGTTTCGTTTACTAACTTTTATATATTATTACGTATTAGCTTTGCTTCTGTTATTCTCGCTAGCACTTCGTTGGATACTTTGTCCGCATTATAGTTTTTTTTTTTAGATTCTGAACGGAGTGATGGAATCTATTGGTTTTACAATGATGTGTGTTTTTTTTTTATTTTTTTTTGTGTCTGATGACACCTTTTTTGGCAGTAAAAATGCTTCGATTTGCTTGTGTAGCAACTTTTCTG